>OX365957.1:20550356-21150356 GCA_947247005.1 Spisula solida
CTTGAACATTTGGTTACACCGATCTCTGTATAATACATGTCTGGCTATACCCTTTATAACCCAAGCAAAGTTGTGTTAAGATCAGTTGAAATTGGAGCGCCGAGTCATGAGTGGAGCTCTGAGTCAGAGAGGAGCGTATGTATTGAATAAAACGTTGAAACTGCTATACTGTTGAGTGATTACTTTAGCCATATTACGCTACAATATAATGAAAGAATTGCCATATAATGAAAGACATTGTGATGTTGGCATCATGTTGATAAGACAGATACAATATACAGAAACTATGTATTATTTTTTGAAACGTTTACGTTAATAATTTATGAAGTACTGGTTTTCTGAAGTGCTTGTTAACGTGTCGTCAAATAACGTTTGGATGAAGTTTGCAACGTCACTCAAAAAGTAGGCAGGAGTGGTTAGTTCTAAAGGTCTGTAACTTGGTAAAGGGTGTTATTATTCGTTCACATTTTCAAAAAACAGTTCAGAAATCGGTCACCATAGCAACGAAAGAAGTTATTTTAACATAATTCATGAGAAAAATGAAATCTAAGAGATAGTACTATACTTTTACTCTATTTCAAATTGATTGGATTGAATGAAAGCAAGTTATTATTACATAAAGGTGACACAAGTGTCATCTCATCTTTTGCAAAAAAAACCCACAATGTATGCCAATGCTTGGTTTCATGTTTACCTCATGTTTATTGAAGATATGGCTAGTAAATATTCTTGAGGTTTTTTTTTTGGTTATACATGTACAATATCCATGTATATAAAAACCTCCGTACAGCGTGATTATATGTGAGATATATAACATTTACATCACATCCTTCAGGGACTCACGTCACAGATTAGTTTGGTAATATTTATCAATGGAGTTATAAGGATTGCAGTGTGAGACTTGATCTTTCTCAAATTGTGTCTGATCGAATTACACATACGCTTGTTAGCTAGATTGTGTTTAATATAAAAAGGTCAACGATCTAGGTTAATTTTTAAGGAGCTGACTCAACTTGAAATCATCAGCGTATATCATTATAAGAAAATACTGCTTTTGTCCAATCTGCAAGTTTACTGTCTAACGAAATGAATTACATAGCCGTGTGGAGTTGGCAGTCTCACGACCTAGCGGCTTGAAGTTGGCAGCCTAACAGCCTAGTGGCGTAATTTTGGAAGCCGGCCTGACGTTGGCAGCCTGGAAGACTAACGGTTTAGTTGCCTTAAGTTGGCAGCCTGGCGGACTAACGGCTTAGCGACCTATCGACCTGCAGTTGGCAGTACGGATATTGAGAAATGGGTCCAGGGTTTTCATCTATATAACTCAACACTGTCCTGGATATCAGCAATGAAAATTGTTTTTACTTTCCCCCGCACAATTTTCGTAAACTGCATTTCTATTCTACGATTCAGCTCAAATTAAGATGCTAGGGAGATGAAACCTGGCCCCGATCTACCCAAGCATCTCAATCTGAGTCGAGATTATTCTCAAATACTGTCATATGTCTTTGAGATAATTCCCATGGGAGTCCAGACTTAAAGTTAGCACTACAAAATAGATACATTGTTCTGAGTTTTTAGAGTATAAATTTTGAGCGCAAACTTAAGAATGATCTCAAATTTATACTCTTGACTTGAGCAAAATATTAATATGAGTTGAGATTTCTACTTGAGTTGCTTCGGGAGATCGGGGCCTGAGTCTGAATTTTAGGTACATCTTAAGTATGTGCTCTTCATATTTTACTGTAATAAACTCAGAATAAAGTGACTGTTTAGTGATGCCAGTATTGAGTCCAACCTACTATGAAAACTATTTCAAAGATGATAGACAATATTTGAGATGAGATTTAGCTTAAATTGAGATAAATCGGGTGATGAGACCTGATCATATTACGGAAAAGTTGAGTTATTTACGAATGCTACTTCAAATTCAAACGAGAATCAGTGTTGACATATAATATATGTCTAATAGACCTGGGCTGGTATTCACAAAGCATCTTAAGTGAAAACTTAAATATTTTGACTTAAGTCAATATTTTGTGCAGTTCATATGCGCCACAATTTAAAAAATAATCTATGTGTTCTTAGTGATTATAGTAGCTGTTTACCTAATACTTCAAAACTATGTAAAATATTAAGCATCTTGATTTTCTTGCTTAGCTGATACACTTTAGAACAAATCAAGATTTTAAGAAATTCTGCTAAGTTTTCTGCTAAGATGCTTTGTGAATACCAGCCCTGTACTTGGCATCAAAATGAATCTCCAACTGTACGTAAACAGATGTGAATATTTTGCAAATTTGATAGATATTTACAATATTAGATAGTATCGCATAGTCTGACACAACACGTGCCGTCCCTGGGGTTAAAATGTTGCTGTAAAACAAAGAAATTAGTGTCTGAAATTGGATAAAACCACTTGGAACGAAGACTAGATAAATCAAAGTTAAGTCAGAATGATAAATACATATTTTTTTATGATACAGTTTGTGTCTCTAGAAAGCAGAAAAACAGAGAGTTCAGACGTATAGGGAATTAATATCATGAACCACTTAACAATGTTTATGTCTAACTAAGATGTAGAGGGCATTGTGTTTTTTAAAGACAGATTGCCCCTATAGAAGCATACAAAATGTATTGGTATATTATGAGCCACCCATGTCAATGAAGACACTCAGTAATATTTGTCATATGAAGGATGATATACGTTCATCTGCTTGCTTCAGCGAAATGACACCAAATATTAAATATAAATAAATGTAGGCAATGTAAACACTTCAGGTTAAATGATACGTGTAACCTATGTAGCATGCTTGTAATATTGTTCAAATCATAGAACTATTTATTTGCGGATGACTATCTTCTGGCCTATAGTCGTTAAATCGGTCGTAAGCTGAAAAGTGGTTATAACATTGTGTGGCGTACGTCAGACAAAAATCACCAACAATTGTTAAAACCTTCAATCGCCATGTCCATTGGTTCTGTGATATATAGGACAAATCCAATAACCCAAAGTCGGATGGCAGCGAAGTTGTAAGTATCAGTAGCAACTTTCAATCGGATTATTTCGAAAACGTTAGATACATAATTTCAGAAACATTTAGGAAAATACTTGATGTTCAATTCTGTTCAAATATAAGTTGAAACCTCTCTCGCTTGTGGAGATATAGCCCTTTGTTTTCATCAAACCTTCAACTATTCAGCGAATAAAAATACAAAATTGACCAGCGTACGCAATCTTTTAAGCTAATGTTATCCTATATTACGCTCCATTTTATCATGATGTTATACTAGAGTTATGCTAATTTAGCTAGCAGAGTCAACATGCATGAAATGCCTCAAGATTTTTTCGCAACCTTTGCATGGTCTCTAACAACGTCAATCTTGCTCCTCCTTTATTTAGAAGAGTTACAAATGCACCAGATCGAGCTGACTGGTTTTAGTTTCTATGATTTCTCAAACGATATAAAACCTTCATTTTTACAAAATTGCATCTGTAAAACACTCAATTAACTTTGATGCCCAGAAACAAGCATTTCCCGAATAAGTGTAATTTTCGTCATTCCTATATCTCCACTACAACATTAATTTTATCAGTACGGTTTCAGTGTATTGTACGGACCTAAAGGACAAAGTGCGGGGTCACTATTTGTGTCAAATCTTTATACGCATGCGTGTGTTTTAAAAAAATCAAGGATATAAATATGCAGGTTGCATTTCACTACAAGTGTGAAAGCAATCCATTACAGGACATCAAACATATTAAATTACCCTTTTTTCCTGTCATGGTGGTGCTTTAAATGCTTTATTTTCATTATGATTTCATGAGCATGTTCACAACCGCGTGTCAACCGTTCAACATGACAACAACGTGACAGGCACTCTTTGCTTTGCTATAGAATGACACGCCATGAGCCGAACGTAGCGAATCAGAAAAGCCAAGCACTTCATTAATTTTCCTAATCTTCGAAGATAGACGCCATTTTATACACAAAATATAGCGCAATACAGACTCGCAAATTTCTGATTAACAGAATTGTATTTAACTCCCATGCGGCCGCCATTTTCTCCCAAGTCTCGCCCATTCACGCGCGATTGTTGACGATCAACACGTGATGTTGTCAAACGATCGCGTGACATCGCTCATATGTATCTATTCTAATAACAGTGATTAAATGACCAATACTTATAGATCCATTATTGTTAAATCGTTCCCAGCATTGTTGAATTGGTTTTGGCAAATCGTTTCCCGAGAGTCAAAATTGCGTGATTACAACAATAAGGGAAAAGTGGGTAAATGAAAGAAGCGCAGATTGGTTGCGTTCAGTCAGTCATAAGCTTGCCATTGACAATTAGCATACAACAGAGCCATCTTTAAGTTGCCAACTATCTACAGTTAAGGTGTCTACTGAGAATGCTTTGTTGATCAAGTGCCAATATAGGAAAATCCTTTAAGATTTATCCGTTAAGCTTTATTTCCAACAATCAGGCAGTCGAGAAATCAGAATAATCATTTTAATATAAATATACGAGTCTGTCGAGAAGTCTCGGCAGAAAGTTGATGTTTGTCCGGAATGAAATAATTGTAACTGCAAAATGTCTATTTTTATGGCTTGAGCCAGTTACGATGCATGGTGTTAATAGACAACCCTTTCCTACGAACACCATTTCTTCCTTCTTTTTAGTATTTATTATATCTTATTCTATTAATTATATATGCATTATACTTTAACTGTACGAACCAGCCATTATTTTCATCACCTCGGAAATGTATTTATATAAGTCTTATATAAGACTTGTTTACAAATCCAAGCTCTACCTAAATTTACCATAAAACTACCTGTTACTAATGCTTGTATATGTACATCCTCTTCTCAATAATCTTGTCTATGTAACACATAAAAATGCATACCTGTGGAAATAAATATTGTTTAAACTATCTGAAGACAGAAATAAGCTAGTAAATAGATATACTACATGTAGCATAGTGTTTAAACTATCCAACTTCCGGTTATCACTATAAGTCAAACACGTTGAATTGTTTAGTTTCTCAATAAGTCATACAGTGACCAGAAGTTACAGATGATTTTGTTCGCAATATTTCATACAAATTGAATTGTATAGTATCCCAATAAATCATACAGTGATTTGGTTTATACGCTGTGTGTATACTACCCGTATTAATTTGCATGAACAAATACATGAGAACTCTTCCGAGACTTTTGAATCTTGTGCACCTCGTATTTAGAATACATTGTACATTGTAGTTTGAAAACAAAGCGTACGATACAGTACAAGATTATTGGTACATAACGTATCGAATTAGATTTAGATTAAGCTACATTTTGGAGGTTAGAACGTTTTACCGAATATGTATAATACTAAATAATACGTGTGTCAACTTGTTGCATTTCGTGGGCGTTGTTATGACACACCGTCATTATCAGTGTAGCAATACCACGTGACTTTTGACTACAGTTACAAGAAGAAATTGTAAACATTTGAAAATAAAATAGCCATAAGTATTTTATTTCTTCGTTATATTCTATGAAATATACGCCACGCTAAGGGGACAATTATTAGCTTTCCATGAAATATAAAATCTTTTTCAGCGGCTGTGTCGTTTTGACCATTACCTTGTGAAACCATGGAACGTGTAGGTTTCACAGGGTAATGGAAAAATCGGTAAAACTACTGAAAAAGATATTATATTCCACGGAAAGCAAATACTTTCCCCCTGAGCGTGGCGTTTATTTTATAGATATCGATGGAGAAATAAAATACTTATGGCTATATTTTTGTTCCAATGTTAACGAATTTCTACTTGTAACTGTAGTCAAAAGCCACGTGGTATTGCTACACTGATTATCGTTTGCTTTATGTAATCATCGGGAAAACATTTATTCATAGTCGATCTATTATTAAACATTTTTATGTCAGGCTTTAATTTCCTAAAAAAAAATTGATAACGACAGCTTGTTATTGTGAATAAATTTGTAGAATAGATCTAATATCAATTTAATTGAGTGCCACATTTTAAAATATTTACATAGATCTAATTGTAGTACATATATAGTTACAATTTACAAAATCAAATGGTTGGATATTTCAGTTATTGAATAGTGTATTGATTTACAAAGGGTGTAGGTGTCGCAGTGCGTATGTATGTTTTGTTGTTGTCCATTTTGTACGATTATCGCCCAGACCACGAATACAGTTTTGTGTGATAAATGCATACCTGTATATTATGCCCTTCAATGAATAATCAATCTTGTTTCAGAACAAAACGTAATAAAATACTTACTGAAATTCAAAAACTGTCTGCGAGTAGATTGAACATTTGCTCTGCATCATTAATTATACGCCTAACCAATTAAAAAAGAACGTACAACACCAACGCAACTCCTTATTGATTTCATCACAAGATATAAGATCTAATCTACTGTCTATGACGGTGATAATGCACAGCAAAGTTTCATCAATTGATACGATAAGGATCTTATATTGTTGAAGTGCGTCCTAGCGATAGAAGAGATACATATATTCTACGTTTGTATATGAAAATATCACGCGTATTTATTAATTATTAACAATCACGCAATCAATTATGTTACATAAAATGTGAGATTGTCTTAAAACAGGATACCGATAACAAATCTGGCCGAGAATGACAAGCATAGCCTTGATTTGCCAGTCAGCTTTGATGAAACAAGGCGGACATACCTGTATCTCCACCTGGATTTGAACCCGGGTCCCCAGATTAGATGGTAAGCGCGCTTACCATTAAGCTATGTGGGAAAGTGAACAGAAACAGCAGATCCCGAAACGCACAAAAGGAGCAGTGCACATATACTAGTAGCTAGCTATACATGTAAATGGCCCCTTAGAAAATGACGATAAATAATATGTGATGGCTTAGTTTGATTATTTAAGTTTGAAAAATAATAATTGTTGGTTTTGGAGCTTAAAGTCAGATCGAGTCTATATAGTCACCATTTTCTAGCAATACATGTTGAATTTCAAAAGTATAAGCGCACTGAAAGGGGCACAGCCCTCAGCATCAACAACAGGACACAAAAGACACAAAAGTAAACACACGAAGCAGCTCGTTCGATTTCCTCTAATTCGGAAGTCAATGACCAATATGGCAGGGAAAACAAACGATCAAGCCCTTACGACTGTCTCAGTCGAACGCATCAAGCAAATAAAGCCATTCGATGTTTTCAAAATTTAGCCGATGGAAGATTTTCCCTGTGTGTCAGTTACCATTAGGTGAGATGAAGAAAATTCAAAACGACTCGTTTCAAGTTATGTCACGATCTTTGATGTTAACTCACTGCATTTGTTGTTTGTGAAAGCACATCGCGCCATTCAATGAGTCAATCCCATGCTCCTCTTTTGCCGTGTCGAAGGTTTAAAAATCGACAACTATCAAAGCTATCGTCTAGTACCTACCCCAGTGTAGCAATACCGCCTGAATGTTGGCTACAGTTCCAATACGAAATTTGCCGTTTTTCCAGCACCCAGTGAACGCTGTATGCGATCGGACTACAGTCAGTTTCAGCGGCATCTTCTTTCCCAAGGTTTCTCAGGCTTTTGGAATAATCGACACAGTTGGTGAAAAAGATGTTATATTTCATGGAAAGAAAATAATTTCCCCTCATAAATATAGCGTGGCGTATATTTCATAGAAATCGGTGAAAAAATAAAATACGAAGTGAAGCAAATTTCGTCTTGGACCTGTAGCCAAAAGTCACGTGCTATGGCTACACCGTGCCCAATACAGCTACCAGTAACCACTCTAGTTGAATATTTATATTACCACCGGTGGTTAACATTGAAAATAAAACTCTCTATATGGCTACCTTAAATAGTTCATGAATTATTGTTTCCATGTCATTACGATTCTTCATTAATTATACGTCTATACATTTTATTCACGTATTGGCTTCAATTGTCACACGTTTCATTACGCGCGTTGTTTGCGTGACAAGCATGAATTAACACGGTCACATATCACGTTTAATATTCTGTTACAGACTAAACAATTCAATTTAATGACAGAAACACAATACCGTAAAAAGTTTAGAATTACCGGTACGCATATTCATGAGGATAGTTGTTGAAACTCCTAGAGTCATCATCCAGTTTTCCAATTTGTTATTCAATTATTAATTGATCTTCTAGATTGAATGATGAAGTATAAAATACCGTTTTTTATTAATTACTATGCATTTAGTTTTAATTATGCTGTCACTAACGTGGAAAACTAACAAGTAACATAACCAACGAGTACCCTATATAATTATATTATGCATATGACCTTTGACGTAACAAACTAATTTGAAGTCTTCTTTCAGACGTGCGTTCAGATCTGTTCTGGTCCATTGCTCTGCTCTGCTCTGCTCTGCTCTGCTCTGCTCTGCTCTGCTCTGCTCTGCTCTGCTCTGCTCTGCTCTGCTCTGCTCTGCTCTATAACCAATGTTAGGGAATAGTATTACCAATGTTAGAGAATAGTTAGGGGAGACAACCCATTAACGGATATCATGTATGGTCGCTACTCGCTAATGTTTCTAATGACTTACAACACAGTGTCGATAAACAACGATTAATGTAACTACATTATACTGACTTGAACATCGCCCATCATCCACAAATATACAGTTGTTGCAGTTTTATAAACATACATAATACGGATGTAATAAATGAAGTACAGTCATGTAGTTACAAAACAAATACAACATTTAACATTACTTTTTCTGGCGGCAAACAATATCAAAACGTTACTTGTATTTTCGGGTTATAAACGACTAATACAACCCTCTAAGCACAATCTAAATATCACGATGTCATTTTAATAGTCTGTATTAAATGGTGCGTGGTTCCAGATCAGATTGTCAAATAATTGTACGAGGTCCCAGAAGACCTAGGAAGCTGTGTGAACACGTGCATTCGATCACATATACACTGAGCGACTTTGAAAACGCAACACTAATGAAAATCAAGATCACTTTTTTTAATTATTAATATTTCGCAATGAAATTTTGCGTGCGTGTTAGTGGCTACCCATGGATTGTAACTCGATGTTCTTTCCATCTAAATTCACTTTAATAGTGCATTGAACCATGAAACGGAAAACAACGAAAAATGTACGAGGACTTGATGGGTTGATGCTAATTATTTTAATGTACGGTCAATTAGAATATTCATTCCACCGACAAATTCAAAAAACACAAAATAGGACGGTTTACCACTCCGCGAAGTAGTGGTCTAAAACCGCTTAATAGCAATTTTTCAGGTTTACCGAAAAATACGACTAAGTTTACAGTCAATGGGCAGTAATTCTGGATAGAGATTGAGTGAATAAAATTCAACTTTTCTAAATCTAAATTGAGCTTTAATTAATATTTTTGTTGCTTTATTTCGGTCTTCATGCGAAGCACGGACACTTGTTCACGAACTTTATCCTAAAAATAAGTACACATCAGCATTAACTATCTGAAAACGCCGAAGGCCGCACGGCATGAAGTATGCTTTTGCTTGTGTCACCATTGTTTTATTGTGGTTGTAAAGAAACTGATCAGATCTAAATGAATTTGATTGTCATGCCACATATCGTAGCTACAAATATTGAAAATTTCAGCAAAATAAGACGCATATTGGCTGAGCTATGGGTAAATATATACATGCATACATATAAGGCAAACTATAAACTCTTACTTTGATCATTGGTTAGCGCGCTTGTCGTCTAATCTGGAGGTCCGGTTCAAATAAAAACAAATATACCAGATTTATAAAGCGCTTTTTCATGCGAACACACGTTCAAAGGCACTTTACATAATATAGCGTTGCAGCCACAAGGGCGCAGGTGCATCCTCTAACAGCGCAGATACAGCATGATCTGACCAGAGGGTTAAACGGCGAGAAAGCCCCTGAAGGGAGGGAGAGATTAGATACAGGCAAGTCCGGCGTTGTAGAAGTGCGCCTAGCTCTTTTTTTGAATAGACAGCCTGGTTATGTAATGTGTCCGGTGTATAGCACCGATACATAGCTTCCTGGTCCTTTACCCAGATACTTTGCAGACCACACGGTCAGATATAGCGGGAAATATTATAAATATTTCAGAAATGTCAAGTTCCAATGCCGGGGATTGAACCAATGACCTCTGTATTGACAGTCCATTGCGTTACCACTGAGCTTATCGGTAAGTACTGTGATCAGATAGCCCAGCGGTAGAGCGTCCGCTTTGAGTACGGGAGGTCCCGGGTTCGATCCCTGGTCGCGTCATACCAAAGACGAAACAATAAAAATGGTACCAGAAATTCTCTTGCTAGGCGCTCTGCTTAAAAGAAAAACTGGCTTCTCTTCTCTCATTCCCTCATGGCGATGGATATACAATTACATGTAATCAGTAATGAGGTGTCGAGAATGATTGATATGAGTTAGAAAAACTGGTTTCCCAATCGACATTAAATAAATTAGTATCAGACAAAATGCTGCACCACCGACCATTTCGACTACCCATTGCAACAGGGATGACTTATACTACACAAATAAACCAAAATGACATGTCATGTCCAGAAATCAAACCACCTTTTCAAAATTTCTCTTCCTTTTTTTCGATCCCGGCCACCTTGGTTTTTAAATCAAATTTACGACCTATGAGCTGCGATCTAGGAGCTGCGAGCTGCGAACTACGAGCTACGACCTGCTATTTATGAGCATCGTCTGCGACCTATGAGCTTAAATCGATCCCGGCCACCTTGGTTTTTGAATCACATTTACGACCTACGAACTTCGACAAATGAGTTACGAGCTACTTAGGGGCGGCACTAAACAGTAAGCTAGCTTTGTATGTTTTTGGCCGGGTAGAAATTTAGCATTTTAGTAGATACAAGATGTTGTAATATTAAGAGCTTTTTCGACTAGATATAATTTATGGAGAATGGTTTTCAGACCTGATTTTAATAATTTGATGTTTTTATAAAATTTTGACAAGTGTCCAAATGACCCTGATAGAAGCCTTTGGAAATAGTGAGTGAACATACGAAACTAGGGCTTCTCTGACTTTACATGGAGATTTGACGCGAAAACCAAGGTGGGTCTAAATTTTGCAAATTTACTCATGAAAAGTGCTGGAGTACAGCTATATAGCTCAATGGATTTTTATTTTCAAATGGATGAGCTTCAAGAATCTGTGCAGTGTATAGCCCTAGTATTGGCAAGTAAATTTCTGTGGCAGTCTGAACAGTTCCCAAATTGGCCATTTTAATCGTCATTTTCCGACCGATGATGACCAACAGTTCCATAAGGCCTGTTTTCAAACAGTGGTGTATCTATTGGAAGATACTGTTTTTTATAATGCCTATAAGTTAATACAAATCTGAAAATGATAGAAGTTTGCTTCAGGCTGCTGTGAGGAATGTTTTGGACATCAAATTGTATTTGTAGACAGAGGACAGTTCACCGAGACTCTAATCTACTGTTTAGTGCCCGTCAAGTAAGCAGATCCTCTACGAGATCTTCAAATTGAAGGTGCCAATAACTCACGTGATTGGCTTCCTCGCTGTAACACATGTATGAATCTAAAGTCTGGTTCCCTTCCCCAAGGTTATTGTAAACTCGGAAACAAGACTAATATATCTACTGGAATATGTATAATAATGTGGTATTTAGACAACATGGTATTTGTCTGCAATAATTATTTAATCACCAATTTACTGTACCGACACGTCCGTGGCTAATCAGTGATGCCTTTATTGTAATTATCTGGTAAGAATAATGTCGCATTAGATAAGCAAATTTATCAATTAAGACTTCCACTGAAGGTCGTTTCCCGATGGCGTTTAGAATATGTTTCCGCTTTGGTGAAAATACCAATGGTGTCTCAACGTTATATAAATACGCTCGCTTTTAGAGAAGAAATGGTCTACTTTTTATCCTAACATTTAAGGTGGTATTGGATAACCTACAATCAGATGATGTTACGAATAAAATACTAGCATGATTGCTTTAGTCACGTACTGTGTGATAATTAATATTAACATTTCGTTTTTATCCCTTGATATCAGTAACAGTGAGTCAGACGTGTCTTGAAAATCAGGAGGGAGCACTCTGTAGTGCAAGAGTTACTGACTTGAAATGAGGGCAAGAAACTCGTTCCTTTCCTTATAGAAATAAAAACAGGGGAGATTATGCCAATTGGAAAAGCAGCTGACAAGCTACAGTATATTACTAGAAGCTTTGACCTTCTCAGGTACACATTTTTATTTGTATTCATGCGTCCCTAAAAGCCCTCCTCACTGATATACACAAACCATGTCATGTGTTGAATACTTGTCTCACATCGTAGGAAGCGGTATAGTCTAGAGGTAGGGCGTGCGCATTTGGATCGAGAGATTCCGGGTTCGATCGCCGAATGCGCCAATGCTTAATTTCTCTGAGCATGAATAATCCACAATGCTCCACTCGACCAAGATGTGAACTGGTACCTACGAGGCCGGTGCTGTCTGTACATATACGATATTTCTGTGTGCCGTATTTTAATGTTGGCTGCACACAAATCAGGAGAGAAAAAGTCGTGAGACTCGAACGCATGTTTCTGTAGGTAGCCCAATGACCAAAAGTAAAAATTTCATGCCATAGGGTGGCTTAACTGACGTAATGACGTAACGCTCAAAACTGGAACTACTTCGTAAAGATTGATTGTCGTTAATTAAGTCCATACTAAATAATATCAAACGTTTCTAAGTGAAAGATATAATATCGTTAGGAAGCGTATATATACTATGACGAATCGAATGGAATAAGTTTCATGGAGACGACAAATAATTTTAAAATGAAAATTACGCAACAAATATAAAATTTGTCTCAAAAAGGACGTGTCACAACGTTGCATTTTGCATGAGAATAAAAACATGATCTTTTGGAGATAATTTTATACTATTTATCGTAAAGAGAACAACAGAAGAAAAGAATATCAGAATACGTTTGTATTGATGTTGATATACGTATTTTTATTTTGAAATTTGAGAATTATTTACCTTGTCCGAATGGGGACGTATAATTGTGGTAAACAGCCAACCACTGCTTCAACACTGTAATTCTCTAAAGGGTTTCGTGTATTTTGTTGAGTTTGTTTTCTTGTGTCAAATCGGCGCATGTGGTATTCATCACATTCAGTAATTATTTCTAGTTATCATTGAGATACAGTTCTAACGGGCTGTAATCACCGTGAATGAAACACGACCAATTCATTTCACTTGATGGATAATCGACTGTACAGTATTATAAGCTTTCCACGACAATCACCACTATGATCCGTTCAATCCGTTGATTTTATATCTACTGTATACTCGAGCCACTATGCATTGTATGATACATTGTATTACTTGTAGCTACATGTAAAAGCCAAATTGTGTTAAAGCCGAAATAAATGTTGTTGTTGTCGTTGTTTAGTTGATTATATAATTAGGTTGATGTCGTTTTAAATTCGTTGTTGTCGTTATTGTTTTGTTGTTGCTGCCGATGTTGTTACTGTTGTTGCTGCTGCTGCTGCTGCCGTTGCTTTTATAGTAAATTACTGTTGTTGCTGTTGTTGTTGTTGTTGTTGTTGTTGTTGCTGCTGTTGTTGTTGTTGTTGTTGTTGTTGATTATGTTGATGTTGATGTTGATGTTGATGTTGATGTAGTTGTAGTTGTAGTTGTAGTTGTTGTTGTTGCTGCTGCTGCTGTTGTTGTTGTTGTTGTTACTGCTGCTGCTGCCGTTATTGTTGTTGCTGTTGCTGCAGATGTTGATGTTGCTGATGATGATGTTGTTATGGTCGTTGTTGTTGTTGTTGCTGCTTCTGATGCTGCTGTTGTCGTTATTGTTGTTGATGTTGTTGCTGATTATGATGTTTGTATTGTTGTTGTTGCTGTTGTTGTTGCTGCTGCTGTTGATGTTGTTGTTGCGGCTGCTGTTATTGTTGTTGTTGCTGATGTCGTTATTGTTGTTACTGATGTCGTTATTGTTGTTATTGTTGTTGCATAATGTTGCTGTACAGACTACTTTGTACTTGATAACAACACACGTTTATATATGGTTCCAGCTTTCCGATTATTTTCTAAATATCAAACGTTGTTGGGGTTGTTTAAATTAAACCCTTTTTACTTCTGTAATTGAATTAAGTTGCTTTGTTCGTCTGGTAGTTTAGACTATTTGATTAAGTTTACGTTTAATGCGTGACATATTGTGCTTTCCTGTCGAAGATTCTAGGGAAATGATAAAGGTTATACACTCGAGGGATGACATTGTTAATCATAAGCACACAATACACCATTTACCATTTAAAATTGCTTATCTGCACAAAATCTTTCAAAAATCAACCGTCAGTGGCTTTCTATGACATCAATACTTGGTTGGGTTGGAAAATCACAATACACAAAAAATTTAGCCCAATCTGTGAGGCAGCACCTTTAATCATAAGTCACTCAATTTTTTTATACGTGTACCTTGGACCAATTTAAATAACTGAATTAATTAAACCCTTATGTATTTTATAAGAACAATACGATAATGTATTTAATAAATCGTTTTCTATACATTTATATATACAACAACGCATACAATTTTAAATACATGATGTTTACAAAAAATAGAGTTATTAACACGTTGTATTCAAAAAACAGCATTTATCCAGACTGCTCAATTTTATAAAGCAAATTAGCGATTTTTCGCAGGTTAAAATGCAATATAAAACAGATAATGAACACGATATTTTTATAACTAAATTTATTTTCAATATATTTTGCAAAATATAACGTGAAATGACATGAAAAATAATATAACATGCATGATTCTTAGAACGTTTTAAGAGAAATTGACCATATCATATCAAAAACTCTGATGAATAATGACCAGTCCTCTTAGAACGTTCTAAGAGAAAATTGTACAAAATTGATCTTAACTATACAGCGTTTTAGACAAAATAAACAAATATCTTAGAACGTTCTAAGAGAAATTGACCAATACATTTATTACATTCTTAAGGAATATGACTGAATCTCTTAGAACGTTCTAAGAGAAAAAAGAACACAATTGGTCTTAATTCTAAAACGTTAAAAAACAAAATCAACGAATCTCTTAGAACATTCTAAGAGAAAAGTGAGCAAATAAGTGTTTACATTCTCCGCATAAATGACCAAATCTCTTAGAACGTTCTAAGAGAAAATTAAACAAAATTTGTCTTGAGTATAGACAGTTTTAACAGAAATTTAGCAAATCTCTTAGAACGTTCTAAGAGAAAATTTACCAATACATTATTCTCAAAGAAAATGGGTGAATCCCCTTGAACGTTCTAAGAGAATACTGAAGAGATGTCTACTTAATTACAAAACGTTTGAGCAGAAATTTAACAAATATCTTAGAACGTTCTAAGAGAAATTCAATATGAATACATGTATTACATTCTTCAAGAATATGACTGAAAAAATGACCAAATAGTATTTACATTCTCCGCATAAATGACCAAATCTCTTAGAACGTTCTAAGAGAAAATTGAACAAAATATGTCTCGAGCATAGACCGTTTTAACAGAAATTTAGCAAATCTCTTAGAACGTTCTAAGAGAAAATTGACCAATACATTTTTTACATTATCAATCAAATGGGTGAATCCCTTAGAACGTTCTAAGAGAATATTGAACAAAATTCTACTTAATTACAAAACGTTTGAACAGAAATTCAAGAAATCTCTTAGAACGTTCTAAGAAAAATGATTAATTTTCCCAATGTGTTATAATATTAAAAATCTCTTAGAACGTTCTAAGAGAATGTGAAAAACGTAGATTGAAACATTTTACAGAAAATTACCAAATCTCTTAGAACGTTCTAAGAGAAAACGACCAAATCTGGTTGACAGTCATAATATAAACATGTACACATCTCTTAGAACGTTCTAAGAGAAAATTATATATTAATAGCTTGAAACATTTTAACAGAATTGATCGAATCTCTTTGAATAATCTTAGAGAACTTGACAAAATATGCAAAAATCTCTTAGAACGTTCTAAGAGAAAATGACCAAATCTGGTAGAATATTATAACAATAAAATGCACAAATCTCTTAGAACGTTCTAAGAGATTATGACACAATTTGATTGAACATATTTCTGATGAAAGTATCCAACATCTATTCTAATGTTATCATATAAATTAACCTATCTCTCTGAACGTTTTAAGGGAAAATGACAAACATTTCTTATCATGTCTTGAGAGAAAAAGATGAGATGTCGTAGAACGTTCTATTAGAAATTTAAAAAAGTAAGACAGAACTTTTTTATCTGTAACACAGAGGTAGTATGGTGAGTATCGTCGCTATACAACAAGAACATTTAAGACCCAATGTGTCTATTCGGATAGTGTTACTGTATCGTATGCGGTTCTCACGTATCAAACATTCTTTCTCAAGTTTTCTTCCATTGAAGCCGGAGGTCATTCGTAATTAAGAATGACCACGCACTTGCGACTGTCTGAGTCGGACGCAACAATGTGTAATAGAAATTGACCAAATCTCTTAAAACGTTCTAAGTAAAAATGCCAATAAGTTCATATTAAAGTGTTTTAAGACAAAATGGCGAAATGTCTTAGAGAATATTCTTAGAGAAGACGAATAAAAACGACCGGATCTCTTAGAATGTTCTAGGAGAAGTCGAAAAAAATGACAAAATCTCTATGTTTTTGAGAAATGAAGAGTCGAGCTAATAAAAATTTTCTCAACAAAGTCATAGTATGTTTGATTACAATGTCCTTTCAAGTGATTATATTCCATTCCAGTCTTTTGTGATGGTTATCTCCCTGATTCGTCATAGTCTGCAATATAAAAGGTGACGTGGTAATAAATAATAATAATAACATGTAATTTTCACTTTATCAAAGTCAAACGTTTATTTAGAAGACATTGGTCGTAAGACATTTATATGCGATCCATGCACATTCTTTACTTTCTTATAATAAAATACTTAATGTAATGTAAAAATGTAATAATTGTACCAGTAATACAATTATTTATATCCTTTCCGCTACCATAGTGTTCTAATGCAGACTGGCCGGGATGGCCATTTCGGCTTTCCATAGTTCACGGCCTAAATGCCCAAATTCGGGAATTGTGCTGTCATGGATACACACGCATCCTAGACTTAAGAATATCACGTGTCCAATGTCGCGCACAGGTTTTTGGTTCCGATGGTCCCCTTTAAAGAGGGATTCTAACGTAGGTCTTCTAAAACAGAAATTAATGCGGTACGAGTCCCTGTGGAATTACATTAACAGTTAGCGCACAAATGTGTTTATCTTGGTATAAAAAGAGGCCAACCTAGCTTAAAAAAGAAGTTATTCGCGCAAGGGTCACTGTCAAAAGTTTTTATAATTGGCTTACAACCTAATCATAGTTATAATAAATATGCAATATTGATATAGCGCTTTTTTCATGCACACGTTCAAAGGCACTTTACGTTGTGATGCAGCCACAAGGGCGCATGTGCATTCTCTACCAGTGCAGATACAGCATGATCTGACCAGAGGGACAAACTGAGAGCAAGTCCCTGAAGGAAGAGAGAGACATTAGATACATGCATGTCGGGCGATGCAAAAATGCGCCTAGCTCTTATTTCGAATAGACAGCCAGGTTCTTTAATGTGCCTCGTTTACAGCACCGATACACAGCTTCGTAGTACCTTTACCAAGATACTTTGCATTACACCCGGTACTGCGGGAAATATTATAAATATTTCAGAAATTCTCCGATGCCGAGAATTGAACCCTCGACATCTGAATTGACAGCCCAGTGCATTACCACATAGCTAAATCCGCTTATATTATTCTATAATGTTGATATCGAGGATTTATACTGGAATATACTGGAGTATATATAGTCCAGAGAATTTAACACGACTCTCGAACTTCTATTAGAATAATTTCACAGCTGATTTAGTGTCTATATTATAATCCCGGTTGTGTGTTTTCATAAGCGGGGAGTATCACGATGACGCTCGATTAATATCAACACTAATCTAAAGGACCGATTTTGCACGATTTGCTCGCGGAAATTTATATATTCAACGCAAGGAGTCTGTAATATATTCATGCATATAGGTCAGGATCATGTCAAATTCTCCGTGCTATATACTACTAGTATTTTCTATAAACATACTGTATTTATTTTACGTAGCCGTCATCAATTTAAGCGGCGTTTTACGAATTTACTTAAATTATTAAAGTTGCGATTTATTTCTTATTCATAACCCACCGTGCGTGCTTTTAGCAAGACTTAGTATTGAATCGTATGTAACATATATCAGCGACTATACTCTTTATGCCCATGATGAAAGCTCTTACCTTTCCTCAATAATTTAATTAATTGACAGGGTCAAGAATACAATTAGGTTTACACATATCATCAGTAAATTAACAAAGATCATCCACTGTATTCTTCAACTTTAACTTTTCAATATGCAATACTTCGATCCTGATTTATCAACGAGATCAGTAGGCGGTCTCTGTGGTTATCGCTAGTCGGCGTAGTTAGTTTGGTATTTTCAAGAGAACACAATGACAGAGGGGGTATACAAGTATTTTAATTGCTTGTACTTCCAAAAGTAACCGGCTTAAGCGTTGATCACTTTGATAGGTATCTATTTAATAGGTACGATATTTGAATAACTACCATTCAGCTACATATTAATAGAATTGGAAGAATATCACATTTTGACAGCAAAATTACGCCTACGGTTGCTAGGGGTTTTAACAACCTTATAACATTATACATAGCAACAAAACTGACGGTAAATTGTGTTATGTCGTATTATAATTATAATGCAATGTAGCTGTTACCGCTGTAATATATAAGAATCTTCCTACTCCAAGAACATTCAACTACTAATAAACTATCCATGTAGCGTAAAGTATTTAGGTATTTGACGTTACACGCAAAGTCTATGAAATAATATAGAACTTACCATGCGACCGCTGTAGATGATAACATGTCTTGCAACTCTCAACAGCACTCCTGTCACAATTAGTTATTATATTTTCTTTATAAAAATGTGTCCAATCGTCCTGCCCGCTATTTTCCATTGAACTACATACCCGCCAAAATGTAATAAACTAAAGGTTTCCGAGTGTGCAGATATGTGTCACGTGACCAACAGCGGACAATGCAGCGAGATAACGAGACCACCGACAGTGATGAGAACACGTTTACAGTGGCCAACATATTTGTAAGTATATTTAAGGCCATTACAATTCACTACTAGATTATCATCTTTCTTAAATGGGGGTTTGTTTCAAATATTGATATAAGCCTGTATGCGTGTTATTTAAATTTGAATTGATACTTTAAAACCATGTTTAACTCTCTATGTACATCGCTGGTTTCAAATAAAACAAAATGTATGATTAGACGCAGCAGGCCTGAGACGCAGGAAAGTATGACGCGGACAATGATGGTGCTATTTTTTTAAGTGTGGCCTTAAAAAATAATGTCTGCAGATCTATAACAAATGATAAGCACGCGTCATTTGCATACCAGGTTCCATTGAATTCACGAGAAGTATATACATGTATTTATCAAGGTAATGAATTCATTGGAAATAGGATATAGATCTTACGCTGGTTTAATAATACACGTTTACACGTAAGTTATCTTCTTAACAAGATTTGTAAAATACATATGTATATATTTTATGTAATTATTTGGTGTAATTATTTTGTAGTAGATTATATTTATTGAGATGATTTAAATTATCAATGCAAGAATAATTATTGTTAAATTGGTGTTACCAGTACATGTTTTAATTGCATGCTACAATAGTACAATATATAATATTTTATGTTATTATACAAAATAATTTTAGTTTTACAAACTCGGCATACATATTGCATTTGGTAAAATAACACAAAACAGCATTCAGACATAACTAATTTTAATACTAGTATATACATACTCACATACATGCACATTGAGAATAATCTTATGACGCGGGGTTTAAAAAGAATATATTTCGACTGATAGTTACTGATAAAAGGGCGTCCTTTTTAAAAGAAGCAATTTCATAGAAGTTTCTAAAATTTTGAAACCAGATAAGAAATTCAGACAACATACAATTAATATTAAAATATAGTAACAAACTTTGGCTGATCGGATGAATCGATTGGCAGTTTATGGTCAGTCGGTAATTTCCGTTAGTGGTCGTAAAATTTCCGATTTTTAACGATAACTGCCGGTACACGGTACATAAACTGCGTTGTCTCGTGCTATCGAATATTAAAATATACCGACGATAGTCAAATTTCGCGAAATGGACCTGAATGCCTAGTTGTCATGTTTTAATTTCAGTATCATGTAATGTTGATATGCATATTATGAGGTTCTCGGTACACTATACAGGTTAAAGATGGTTTTATATCCCGACGTAAAATAGAATAACGTTAGTATTGTATTTTGTGAAACCTTCACAGAACATTTCAATGGAAATTTAAGAATTTCTAAAAAAATCACCACATTAAAATAGTACAAAAAAATCAACACATATAGTGTTAAATCGGATACAAAAGTTTGGTTAATAATGAATTTATACATTGTTCATGTAGTTATAAAGATACATTTAAGCCATCAGTGCACACTGAAATACATTACATATGTTATCACGTGGTCAAAGTAGTGAGATGTGTGGTCAATATCGAAGGGATTTTAGCGCAAAAAATCACACATTTCCGTGATCTACTACGGCATTTTAATATTCAAGAATATAGAAATTCAAAGCTGCAAAAAAAATCCACAAGACAGAGGCGATCACCGCCCCAATATTTCAGCGAGCAACGGAAAAAAATTCATACAAATATACAAAATCTCAATTTTAGCTGAACATTGGAGAGGCAAAACGGCGAAAAAACGGCTAGGGGTTTCCTTCCTTCTAATATAGCATATGTCGATGATGACATCTTGTTAATTATGTATCAATTAGGTGTGAAAATGTACGCTATAGATGTACATGTATCTAACTGTCACAGTCCGTTAATCGTCGTGGTGATAATAGGATTACCGACAAACGCAAGTCATTAAAACAACTTTAACTTTATTTGTATTTACTCAAAATCGCAAAAAAAAGAAAATAATGAAAATTTAATAAATTCCGCGAAAAAACTTGTAAATGTCAACATGACTAAAACTAATCAGCCTTATAACTTCAATTTTCCTAGGCGTTATTTTGGCAAAAAGTCGCCTGAACTCGTTATTCAATGCTGGCTGGTTTACGGGCCACTCTTGGCTTCATAACGATGAGATATGTACTATGTCATCGAAGTTTGAGTCTACATGGAATATTTATATCTATATCTCTTTTGTGTCAACGATTAAATGCATATACTGCACAACTACTAAAGAGCAACGCCCTTTGGGAGATGCAAGTATAGATCGTTGTTTAGAGGTTGTTACTCTTCAGAGGTTTTATTGATGATAAATATCGGCTTACGGAAAGTTTGAATTGGATGCTGCAGATAGGCTGTAGCCGTTACGGAGAGGTGGTACTATATTAAGTTACTTTCATGATATATTTTGATAAAAGTAATATGTCCATATTTTGGTGCATTTAACTGACAACCACTCATTTGTTTATTTGGTTATCGTATTCATAAAGCATTAATTTATGTAACATATACATGTATGTAGTATCATAAAAGTTTAGACGACAGAAAACAGCAGTTATGGTTTATAACCGAGGTATATTCAAATATTTCTCCAGAACAATAGTCTACACACAACAATCCGAAGTTTTCATCATTCAGAATACACGATAAAAGTCATGGAAAGTCACGGAAATGGCCCCATTTATGCTTTAGTTTATAAAAAAAAATCGTACATAAAGGGAGGGGAATCCCCTCCCTTCAAACCCTCCTCCGCCTCCCCAATGTTGGGGAGCGCGCGACGCGCCTGCAAGAAAATTCATTCTCGAGAAGTTTTCTTTCATACAATGTCATGTCACGTGTTTCAGTAAACTGTTGATTTCTACATATTACATGTATAGTGATAAAGATCAGGGACAAACACTAGTGGTCACCTAAATCATGATCAACAGACGCTTTCGAAATTACAGGTGTGAAAGCGTCCGGCTGATTTAGATCAAACTGTAATCAGAGCCTAAAGCTACACTTTATTGTACTCGCTTTCGCAATATGTAATAAACCGAGACCAATATCACAAATTATAGATCAATAGCCCAATATTTTAAGTAATATTTAAGGATGTATAACTAACTCCGAGACCAATATGGAAAGTACATCCCCTGTGCCGGTGGATCTGGGCCTGCAACTGGTTATTAAACTACATGTAAATACTTGCTTGGAAGTTTTATTTCAGGTTACGTTGTACATGCACATTATGCATTTTATTCATATAATTTCAGAGATGGCATACAATGGGTGATGCGCTGGATGGTCATTTTAAAAATTCACAGGGCTGTGTGGATGAAATCTGAGTTTCTAAGAACTTAGAAAAACTCCGCAAATCAGTATGTATCATACTTACCGCGAGGTTGTTTAAACTGAATATTTTTTATTTAATATAGCATGGGTTTACCAGCGTCGAGTAAATGTCATTTATTCTCATAAATAAAAAATGTTAAAGAATGTTTACGACTTCCGATTTACACAGACATAGAGTGTAGCTCATAAAACCCAATAACTGTAATAAATAAATATTTATTGTATATATTTAGTTTCCAAAAGTCAGGCTATTTTGAAATCTTAGGTGACACTCAAGCCTGATTATTACGACTGATAACGCCATAGTTGTAGCGTAATTTACGCAGCGGGTGCCTGTCTAGTCTTGTTATATGATGTAAATGATACATTTTGTAAATATGAAAACAATGACCCCACATTTTGATGAAATGCAATCTTACATAATTTGATTGTTCGCTTTGTCGGCATTATACATGATAACATGTACTAGGATAAAACCCGTTAGTTTTTCGGAATTTCCGGATTAATTGTTCGAGATATTCTGAATTGAAACAGATATTGTCATAGTGCAGAATGGTACACTATTCTCGATACTTTTGGCCAAAAATGGATGAAAATTCTTACTTGCAGCTCTTGCCCTAACTGTTTATAACAGACACGGAATGTTAACTTTAGAAATGCGGGCACATCGGCTTAAAGCCCGTTCACTGCATATTTCGGATATTTGAACTTGGTTTAATCGGGGTTAACTCAGTTTCTAAACAATTTCAAAACTAATAGCTCCAGCAACACAATAAATGTAGTAATTAATTACGAAGAGATCTTCTGGCATTGCACCGATGGGTTTGGACGTGGAGTACATGTTACACGTACTGCTTCGCGAACTTCCTAATACCTAATACGTACTACTAGTATTTATGTTATCTATGATTAACTACTTGGCGACATTCTCACATATCGTATCACATATCAGCCGGTGTCCGAAAAAACAAATGACATACTTAATAATATATCCCCGTGTTATATCTGGTTCAGAGGTTTGATGGAAGGAGCATTGTGCCAGTGTGCCATTAGAAGGATATATCTATTAGCTAGAGCTGATTTATTCAGTTGTGACTACCCGATGTCACAATATGCTCCATATACGCGATGACTTTGTGACTGTACGTCAATACATATATATCTATGTTTTCAATATAGCCTATACAAACGCGTTATCAATTTTGATCCATTATGTATTGGATTATTCAACAAATGCATGACCAGTGGAATAGACGAAACATATACAATGCTTATGTATCACGTGTTCATATGCTAGTATCAACAACAAAGTGCGCACGTGTTAGTTATCATGTACACACGTGGTTAGGTAAACTGTCACGTTCGAACGTATCACGTGTACCTGATAAATAAAGTATTTCCCATGTCCCCACCATACGCTACACTAAGCATTGGTACATGTAATAACATATCACGTGAACGATATTGTGTACACTTGTATGTTGATTGAGGTCGACATACATCGTCGTAACATTATTAAATGTATAATAACTATTAACACTTAATTTTTTCCGCGTACTAGTGCTTTACTGTAATTTAGTACATGTAGTTGACATTATAATTTTCAGTTGCAGAACGTGATGTTAAAACACGCCTCATCATGAAGTGGAATGAGTCGACGAAATCCTGATCAAAGGAGCAAACTATCATGTGGCTAATGGTATATTTACATGAAACAATGTGCGGATCGTATAATATTGTGATGAGCCTTACTTTTTGAATTGTGAACTAAGTTAAAATGTAATTGATGTATTGGTAAATTTTCTCTTAGAACGTTCTAAGAGATGTGTTTAATTTCGCTTAAAACGTTTTATAATTAGGACCAGTTTCGTTTAATTTTGGTCAATTTTTCTATGAGGTAATCAATGTATTAGTCATTTTTGTAATGAAGTAGAATTTTGATCAATATTCTCTTAGAACGTTCTAAGAGATTCGACCATTTCCTTTGAGAATGTAAAAAATGCATAGGTCAATTTCTCTTAGAACGTTCTAAGAGAATTATCAAATTTATGTTACATGTTTTGTAATGAAGTAGAATTGTGTTCAATATTCTCTTAGAACGTTCTAAGAGATTCACCCATTTACTTTGAGAATGTAAAAAAATTATTCATCAATTTCTCTTAGAACGTTCTAAGAGATTTGCTAAATTTCTGTTTAAACGTTTCGTAATGAAGTAGAATTTTGTTAAATATTCTCTTAGAACGTTCTAAGAGATTCGGCCATTTTCTTTAAGAATGTAAAATTGTATAGGTCAATTTCTCTTAGAACGTTCTAAGAGATTCACCCATTCACTTTGAGAATGTAAAAAATTGATTCATCAATTTCTCTTAGAACGTTCTAAGAGATTTGCTAAATTTTTGTTAAAACGTTTCGTAATGAAGTAGAATTTTGTTAAATATTCTCTTAGAACGTTCTAAGAGATTCGGCCATTTTCTTTAAGAATGTAAAATTGCATAGGTCAATTTCTCTTAGAACGTTCTAAGAGAATTGTCAAATTTCTGTTACATGTTTTGTGATGAAGTAGATTTTTGTTCAATATTCTCTTAGAACGTTATAAGAGATTCACCCATTTACTTTGAGAATGTAAAAAATTGATTCATCAATTTTTCTTAGAACGTTCTAAGAGATTTGCTAAATTTCTGTTAAAACGTTTCGTAATGAAGTAGAATTTTGTTTAATATTCTCTTAGAACGTTCTAAGAGATTGGCCATTTTCTTTAAGAATGTAAAATTGCGTAGGTCAATTTCTCTTAGAACGTTCTAAGAGAATTGTCAAATTTCTGTTACATGTTTTGTAATGAAGTAGAATTTTGTTCAATATTCTCTTAGATCGTTCTAAGAGATTCACCCATTTACTGTGAGAATGTAACACATTGATTCATCAATTTCTCTTAGAACGTTCTAAGAGATTTGCTAGATTTCTGTTAAAACGTTTCGTAATGAAGGCGAATTTTGTTCAATATTCTCTTAGAACGTTCTAAGAGATTCGGCCATTTTCTATAATAATGTAAAATTGCATACGTCAATTTCTCTTAGAACGTTCTAAGAGATTTGTTTAATTTCGCTTAAAACGTTTTATAAATAAGACCACTTTCGTTTCATTTTCTCTTAGAATGTTCTAACAGATTTGCTGAATTCGTCTTAAAACGTTTCATAATAAAAAAATTGTATAGGTTTCTCTTAGAACGTTCTAAGAGACTCAGCAATTTTCTTTTAGGATAAAAAATGCATTGGTCAATTCTTTGAGAATGTTATAAAATATAAATGTATGGGTGAATTTTCTCTTAGAACGTTCTAAGAGATTCGTTGAATTTATCTTAAAACGGTCTATACTCGAGACAATTTGTTTTAATTTTCTGTTAGAACGTTCTAAGAGATTTGGCGGAGAATGTATAAATGCGTTGGTCAATTTCTCTTAGAATGTTCTAAGAGATTTGTTAAATTTCTGTTAAAAGTTTGGTAATGTAGTAGAATCTTGTTCAATATTTTCTTAGAACGTTCTAAGAGATTCGCCCATTTTCTATGAGAATGTTAACACTGTATTGGTCACTTTTCTCTTAGAACGTTCTAAGAGATTTATTGAATTTCTGTTAATATGGTTTATACTCAAGACAAATTTTGTTAAATTATCTTAGAACGTTCTAAGATTCATGCATGTTATACTATTTTTGCTTGTCATTTCATGTTATATTTTGCAAAATATATTGAAAATAAATTTAGTTATAAAAATATCGTGTTCAATTTCTCTTTTATATTGCATTTTAAACTGCGAATTTCGCTAATTTGCTTTATAAAATTGAGCACTCTGGATAAATGCTGTTTTTTGAATACAACGTGTTTATTGTTATTTTAAAAAAAAGTTTACAAATTTATTGACATTAACTGTAATAACTCTTTTTAAATTCATATACTTTGCAAATCTCAATAGAAACCAATAGTATTCCCTGCATATATAATATGTATTTATTTCAATCACAATTTTTGTTTTATATGCTCTTCAGAAAATCGTTTCACTTCTGCCTTCTGATTGTATATAATATTGCTTGCTATAAGCATATGTATTTAAAGTTTTACGCAATAGATATTTTGTATTAAATTGTATTTATAACATGCGCATAATTTAAAAAGCACATTTTTTACAAAAAAAAGTGTTTTACGCTGATTACAGACTTTATAATTGAAATTTATACAACACCATACGTGTGTAAATGTATTGTATGTTGTTTAAACATGTATACAAAACGTACGAGGTAGAATTAAATCACCTATTGTCCTATTTTGTTTATTCTAACACAACTAACCGATAATCAAACAAACAAAAATCTAT
The DNA here is from genome assembly GCA_947247005.1 of Spisula solida. Lineage (NCBI taxonomy): Eukaryota > Metazoa > Mollusca > Bivalvia > Venerida > Mactridae > Spisula > Spisula solida. The sequence goes on from OX365957.1 coordinate 20,577,236, forward strand.
TAGCAAACACATTCACACCACGTATACAAATAATACAAACACAAATTACTAGTAAGCAATATTCCACACAAGAGTGATAATTACCCCAATCAAAAAGCAGACAACTCGGATATGTTACAAACATTTAACAATAACTGGACCAATCATCAAAGGTAAGCCGGATTAAGACAAGGAGTAATCATATCTTTGTATATTTACTCAAACTTTCTACTTTCTCTATAAAACGATTATTTTCTCAGACGGAACTCAAATATGCCAACTTTTTTCAAGCCTAGCTAGAGAGATCTCAATTATATGACTATATCATCAGCTTAAATAGGCATTTAACCTCATATTCAATGCGACTAGCTTATTTGTAAGCTCATCTGTGGACATACACTGTTAAATATATTAGTAAGTAAATTCTTTATCATTATTAATTGTTTATACAATTCTACGAGTAATTTGATTCAGAGTGTACGTAATCACTTCAAAAACCGTCTCTGTAGCTCAATAGTTAGCGCGCTTGCCGTCTTATCTGGTGACTACGGGTGGAAGCACTCATATGCCTGTCATATTTTAACATAATGCTGACTGGCAAATAAAGTGGGATTATCGTCCAATAGAATTTTGTTCTGTTATGGCCTTGTTCTTGCAGAGCCACCAGCTATAGTAAGATAATGGTAACCGAATTTCTAGTGCATGACATTACAGATGTACAGTACAACCTCTGTAAAGCAACTCTCCTTTTGAACTACAAGTATTGTCCGTTGTATAGAGGTAGTTGCTATACAGAGGTTGGAGTTAGTGTAAATATCAGCAAATAATACGGTGTATGATCTTTGATATCAGCTTAGGGAAATTGTGAAGGTGTTGTTGTAGAGAGGTATTTACTCTACAGAGGTATGGCTATGGAGAGGTTGCACTGTACTATGATAGGAAATTATTTTCTGTCTCATAAATCAATTTAGATGGTCTTTTCAATAAGGACAACACTACTACATGTAGCTGTATAATAAACAAACGTTTTCATAGTTTCAATTTTAAATCATTCTTTTTTTAAAAAAATGACCTCCTTATTGAAGTGGTCTTTATACAGAGGTAGTGAAGAGTACAAGTAGCTGTATCATTAATAGAGAGTAAATGATGTTATTACCAAAGGGAATTTATATTATTATATAATTAGGAAAAATAGATTCCATGATGGCCAGTAAAGAGTAAACAACCAAACTTTTATGTCGATTTTATTAAATAAATTATCACGATTACGCTTTTTCACATGATAATATGTACGTATGTATGCAATTAGTTTCTAGTTATAACCATCTCATAGATACACGTATGTCGCCAGTACTGCCAATGGCAACTCACGCTCGGGTATTTCATAGATAATGCGATGACCACAACATGCCCATGTTTGGTTGTAATAGAATCATACCAACGTGCAGACGTGAGATTAAACCATGCGCCTGGATTTCATCGAGTTAGATGAGATATTAATGACTCTTGATTTCCATTGGCGACCATTTGAAACGTCATCTCAGATTTTTATTTGGGGTGCCATTTCACAATCATGTTCTAGTCTGGAACCGTTCCAAAATATTATTGTTTTCATTTTGTACCGAATAATATGTAGGATAGAGGCAAGCAATTTGATATGATACCGGAAATTATGTCCATTGATGAAAAAATTGCCAAAACGTGTGGGTGTCCTATATGCTGTATGGCTTGATTTAGCTAAATGTCTGTGAATGGAAATAAGGAATGAACGATTTTCCTTCGTGGGTTGTTTATGCGTTTCCGGTTTACCAGTCGAGTGTTGTATATCATAGACACAACAGCTGTATTTTTATCTGGTGCCGGCGATTCTTGTGTAGGAACGTCTGCTAAATTTATGATACAAGACTTACGATATATAACGACGGCATTTTGGCAATTGTTAGCCATATTTCTGAGTCAAAAGTAAATGGTCCTGGCACGGAGTCCAGTCACAACTGACGCGCATGATAGGTCGTTCAAATACCAGAATAAATGATATCACACGTTCTCTAAAAATTCCAATCACTATTCGGATCACAATCAATATAAAAATTATATCATCATAAAATCCCGAAGACCTTCCTTATGCATCGAACAGTGTTTGTCTCGAACACCATAGAAGTCTCGAACAGGTTCTCCGGTCCCGTGTTGATGTACTAGCTTTATTTAGTAGTATATAATAGATTCCTCGACTCGTGGATAGCTCAAACTATTTTCCGGTCCGAAGGCAGTTCGAAACATCCGGATGTATATACGCTAAAATGTGATGTTTGCATGGTCTATGAATGATTTGTCCATACCATTATGATAAACTATCCCTTTTATTATGTGTTTGATTATTATAATTCATTATTGTAAGTGATAAGCTAATGCAACTTATATATTGTATGTGGCCTTTTTTAAATCTATGCTTAACATCTAGACTTTTCAGTTTAGGCCAAACTGTTGTAATAATGCATGTATATGTGTAATTAAATAATAAAATATATGTAAATAATGTATGAGTTATTCTATAATTTGAATTTTAATTATTCCAGGTTTGTGCTGAAATCTTAGCTACATAATTATAAAGATGAGACCTCCATTGATAGACACGCCCCCAGTTAGCAACGTGATGGCAAGGATAAAACCCACACCAATAATTATGTGTGGTCCGGATTGGAAAAACCTTACAGACAACAGTATCCAGATTCTAGACTCATCCGAATTCATGCACGATGACAGCATGTGTTTGAACAATTACATTTCAAATCGTATAAAAATCGTTGACACGATCATCAGCCCGAAGTTTTACGATCGATCGTGTGATTTGGAGATAAAACATGGACAAGATCTTCATGAAACATTGATCAGTGTCGATTCAATGACAAATCAACTAGGAGAATTCGAAGCGAGGATCATTTTTACTCCAACCGAAAGTGCTAAAAACGATAATTCTTCAACTACAGCGGAAGACAAGACGCACCGGAAATTGGAAATGGTACAACATTTCAAACGGTCTAGATACAGTGATTCTGACATTACTGTTAAACATGGACGATGCACTCCGCACAGACAAGCTAATGTGGCTAGATCAAAAAGTGTCAGTTGGGCGGAGTCAGTGAAACAGAGCGGTGATTATAGTATGGTTAAACCGTTACAACCATGTGCTTATGAGACCAAGATTAGTGACGTCAAGAGAATACCGAGCTTCCGGTCTGGAATTAAACCGGAAGTCAACCGATCGCCCACAGAAGCTACAGATCAGGATAATGTTGAAGGACTGAATGAAAGTGTTAACATAACCAAAGAAATGTGCAACGTAAGTGATAATCAACATGTTCAATCATCTCTGGGTTCAAAGTTAAAAATAGCCAGAATTGTGAGAAATGGACTGAGATCCGTGAAGTGGTCCAAAGACACTCGCCGAAAAGTTGGTCAGACGGAACAATTTTATGATCAGGAATTGAAGAAAAGACAGCGTGGAGTCAGATATTCTTCAGCCATAGGAGGTTTATCCGATTTCTTGAGAAAAATTGAACGCAGAAAAACATTATCAGACATACCAGAATTACCAAAGAGCGGAGTGAAGGCTTCAAAAAGAACTGAACCAGAATCAAGTACTGAAGCAGAGAGACAACCGAATTTAGAAGACAGTTCTTCTGACAGTTCTTCTGACAATTTTGATGAAGATTCAAAGAAGAGTCCATTTTTAGTTGTTGCTCGTGGACGTTTTGTGTCAATCGGAACATCAAATTTGAAATCTATTCCGTGTCAACGAAAGCTTTCTTTCAATGATGATATTGATTCATCCAAACCTACATCAAACGCTGAAGAGCGCGGTTTGAACACCACCACATTTGGCGTCAATAGTACTAAACCACGCCGGCCTCGTCTTGGGATCATCAGCTCTGGAAAACCTGTCAATTTGTTACCAATAGATACACTTGAAATTGATATTGTAACCGACTTGAAGAGGAGAATAGAAAAGTCTGGCCGGTCCTCTCGAATTAAAACAAACGGATCGCTAAAACCACGTTCCTTACCATTTCAAACAGAGACAATTGGTATCCTTAGTCCAATCTGGAGGAAGTCCTTACGACACCGTCGTGTTACATGTGGAATCAAACCTTCAAGAATGAAGCGGGAATCGGTTGTATAGAAAACAAACTCATATTCATGTATTCAACTAATTCACAGTTAAATGAAGTGCTTACCTTACTAATATTTATTGTATAATCAGGGGTGGTATTCAATAATGATCCTACTTGACTTAAGGATAAGGACAACCAATCAGATCACTCCATATTAAACTCTTGGTCAGTAACGCGTGATTTGATTGGCTATCCTTATTCCTCCACTTGATTAAGATCAATATTGAATATCACCCCTTGATTGTTGTAAAGTGCTGTGGTATCAGTTTTATGAATTTCCTTGTACATAATTGTATTCATATATTGTATTAACACCAACTTCAATGTCAATCACACGTTACATGATCAATGCTGTCCTAACAGTTCTTAGTGTCAATAGCAGAATGATGAGATGTCACATTGAAGTTGGGTTTGTTATCTTGTTAAGTTTTTACATTTTATCATTGTACATACTTGTTATGACAAATATTAACAAAATTGTAAATACAAAAATAAATAAATAAAAACGATAAAAACTAAAGCCGTCGTTGTTGTTTGTTTCCAACGTGTACTAGCACGGAAAATCTGACTTGATCCTGACCTTAATGCATGCATATATTACAAGACTCTTGTGTTGAATGTATAAAGTTCCGCAAGCAAACCGTGCAATATCGGTATTTTAGATTTGTATTTGCATTCATAAGCTTCGAGCGTCTTCGTGATACTCGGCTCTTATAAAAGCATAAAGCTGGGGTGTAATGATAGACAACCTATCAGCTGTTAAATAATGCTAAAGTTTGCTAATAGAAAGTCGAGAAGCGTGTCAAATTCTCTGGACTATACCAATATTTCAGACTCCACATGATCACAAACATGTGAACTTATAATCAGTGTGGCATACCGTACACCGTACACCTGGGTATTATGAGTAACGTTGTCATAATGTTGTTCAATACCCCGTACACAAACAGTACACTCAAACTCAATACCCCGTACACAAACAGTACACTCAAACTCAATACCCCGTACACAAACAGTACACTCAAACTCAATACCCCGTACACAAACAGTACACTCAAACTCAATACCCCGTACACAAACAGTACACTCAAACTCAATACCCCGTACACAAACAGTACACTCAAACTCAATACCCCGTACACAAACAGTACACTCAAACTCAATACCCCGTACACAAACAGTACACTCAAACTCAATACCCCGTACACAAACAGTACACTTAAACGCAATACTCTGTACAACAATCTCATTATAATACAGTTACAGTTATTATCTGATTATAATCAGATGTGGCCTCCGTAGCTCAATGGTTAGCGCGCTTGCCGTCTAATCTGGCGACCCGGGTTCAAATCCGGATGGGGGGCGCACATATATGCCTGCCATATTTCAGCATAAAGCTGACTGGAATAAAGGCTATGCTCGGCAAATGTTAGATACTAAAATTTGCAACATTCCGTTATGCTGTTAGAGATCTGACTACACTCCGTAAGAGGTCATATTTAAATGACCTATCTGGCGCACAATGACGTCACGAACTTCGTCCACCTCAGCAGACTTTCACTGCATTTTCAAAATTTGTGAAAGAAGCGATTTGATTGGATGACGTAAAGTTCAAATCGACGTGACCACATACTAAGTGTCGCCAGATCCAATATCAGCGTAAAGTAGTGAATGAGAATATCTGTACAGTTACTGTCGTTTTTGTCATTATGTCTGAAGTTTGGACTTAAACACATGTTTCTACTCCGAACAAAAAAGTAACAATTCAAACACAACTACTAGTATACCATTGGTAATAAAATAAATCAAAACACATTACAAATTTACACGACCAACATATGTACGAGTGAGCAGCCGCCTATTTCAATGAAATTTAAACATTTATACAAATACCTGGCCGTGCTACTTCCTGCTTATATTTAATGTCTTCTTGGGCTATTCAAATATTGTCAGAGTCAGGAGAGACCTGTCACTGCTTCTACCCAAATGACTGAACCGCATTTTCATAATCGAAGCCCGTTACACCGTGTAACCGTAATGTACATGTATGTCAGATAATAATTCGATGTCTTGTCGAATTTCTATTCGAGACACACAAAACATTTGACTACAGGCTCCCATAGAGACTCGATAGGAATATAATTATCGTTTGACAGACTGGTGACATGGTGTTTAATACTACATGCATTTGAATACACTCTTTTTATCAAAGGCGACAGCCGCTTCATCAGCACAACATGCTCACCCCTTTCACAAATGACTATCACAGCCAATGACATATTCAATGAAACCAAGTTTGACTTCAATACCAATACATGTACATTCTTGTTTTCCATATACAAACGTCAATTAGTACAGGCATTGTCATATCTGGCACTATAATATCTCGAAAAGAATCCATGTTTGACTTCAATATCGCAACACATGCTTGTTTCAATCACACAGTACATCCATTTTCATACACTAACGTCAACCGTATCCGCCTTTATTAAATATGGCTCTATTTCTCAAAAGTGCAACCATTTAATGTAAATTTCAGCACTTAAATTCCCCCAAACCATTGTGAGGTTTAACACACATTCAAAAAACGCTGATTTGTTGTCGCTTCGTAGATGATGAAACTAAATTAAAACAGACATGATCTAGAGCTGATGGCGACACTTTAGTTGTCTGTTTTTGTTGTTTTTTGTTGTTCATATAAAACAAAGCCTCCGGATATTTTGTGATAGAAAAAATTATCCGTTGATTACCAATATTAACGTTAAGAGTCGAGTTCTGTAAAATTATTAATATTCGCGGCGGGTTTATTTTCATTAATTTCGCGCGGGATGACCTAGATCGCGAAATTAAATCCCCTCGAAAAGTTAACTTCAATAATACGTAGCAAGATAAGTTTCTTTCAATATTTTAAATCCACGAATTTAAGAAACCATCAAAACACCATTTTACCAAACTCCACGAAATTCAATACCCGCCAAAATTGTTTCACAGCATGCGTAGCTGCTTATACGAATGAATGCTGAGCGAGTGAAACTATGCGTGCCGCAAGCAATTGAAAATAGAAGTGAGTGTAACTAACATTATTATTATCTTTTAGAAAGACTTAGAAAGCTGAATTATTGTCAATATTATAATCCCAGTTGTATGTTTTTTTATAAGCGGGAAGTAACACGAAGACGCTGGAGGTGAAATGTCAACACAAATCTAAAGGACCGATATTACACGATTTGATCGCGGAAATGTATATACAAAGACCTAAATATACACAGATTGGACACTTAATTGAAAACGGAGAAAAAATGCAAAATAGCATGCAGCAGATTATGATATTTTGCATGATCACTTTTGTTCGTATACCTTTTTTAATGACCAATATCTCATTTTGAAGAGCTAACCTTTTTCTACTGCATGATGTAACTTATTTTTTTCTGTCTCTTATAGAATTCAAAAAAATACTGTTCGAATGAGGCAGATCGGGTATTTTCTGATAAAATTGGAATTTCCATTAAAATGAGAGTAGGTCTGGCTCTTTGATGTCTATTGTTTTATTCCTTGACTGATTTCAATCAATTAGGTATCATTTTAAAGCAGAATAATAATTCTATTGCATAAACTTATTAGTTTTATCCTATGTATATTAAAACAGAAGATATAAGGTATTAAGAACAAACGAGATTTCGCGAGATTTCAGAAAACTGCTGCGAGATATTGTGAGATTTAGTAGATTTTTCCAATCTTTGTATATTTAGGTCTTTGGTATATACTTAGCAACTTTTTTAAGTTCTCACTTATATTGTTGATGATAACTTTGTCAACCTTGTATATATCTCAATGAAATTCGGCTATAATATGCGTGTGTTATCGTTATGCAGAATTATACATCAACACGTCGATTTCGAAATGTATTTGTTGAATGAAAACAATCTTAACATAACCACTAAAAAAGGTAAAAGTCACGAATACAGATTTTTATATCTAGGATGACCACCATGAAGTCTGATTTTTCTGCTAGCAATCACAGACGAGACTCGGAAGCATTGCTGAACGAATAGACTCGTTGAATTTTACTGTCTGAAATCAAAGTGGTATCACGTCTCCGGAGTAGCCCGATGTAACGTCATAACCTGACTTCAAATTGACAATCGCTCTAGCAACCTGCATTTTACGATAGACAACCAATAAAATTACCTTTAACTAAATCAGACAGTGATATTTAGGTAATTATTCTGACTAGTCGACATAAAATGCCACACTGCACCGTACCGACGTCACGTCATATTTTTTCTGACATTGACTGACGCATAACTGTGATATTAAAATTTATTATTAAATGTTTTTCGTACGTGGCGAGTCTTTGAGGAAATTTTGGAGTGTTTGGAACAAAATCCGGGGATGTGTAACTGCGCGGAGGGAGAAAAACGCTAAACGCACGTGCGTCTAACAAACGACAAAACCACGTGTCATACGGCCAGTTTGTGACATGGATTAGTTTGTCTGCCGCATACAAACATCACTTGAGAAATTTGGTTGCGTCACTGTTTATTATAAAAAAGTTATTAATCAATGAAAATGAGGACTTAGAAAAGTTGTTAAGTCTATATTCAACGCAAAAACCTTGTAAAATATTCATGCATAAAGGTCAGGATCAAATCAAATTCTCCGTGCTATACATCTATATTAAGCATAACACGCATTTACGGATCTATGTCTAGCCTCCCAGTCAATGAATCATAGAAAAACCACATAGTGTTTAACGATATCGTAGATTATTTCTGAGATAATGTGTGGTTATCTAGTCGTAAGGTTAATATAATGGTGTCGATAATGTGACATTGGTGCCATATATTTCCATCATTTATTTCATGCACCCATAAGCACGATGTACATTACAATAAAATTTGTAATGATAATACATAACAGCTAAGAAAGTTTGACCTGTTGTTTATTAATCTCCGTACGTGTACGTTCGTTATTGTACCGTAAGAATGTTTTGATAAGTTAAATAACAACTCTGACTGGACAACGGATAAACACGGATATTCAAGATGCCATGTTGAATGTTATTAACTATATAGTAATAATTTATTTGTATGGGTGTGAGTGCTGGAGAATGACAGAAAATGATCTCAACAAGTTATCAATATTTCACACTAAAACCTTGCGAAGAATACTAAGAATACTTTGGCCTGGAACAATTTCAAATGAAAACCAGCTTAATCAATGCCAACAAGGAGACATATGGCCACTATACTCTTCAGAAGGAGGTGGACGTGGCTGGAACATGTCATTAGAAATGAGAACAACTCAATCCCAAGAAGCCTTACATTGGACACGGTTAAAGGTAAAAGGAAACACAGTAGACTAAAAAGATAATATTAAGCCCGACAGGGAAGGCAGCACTCAGCTTAAACAGCCGAGCACAAGACACACTTATTATCACTATAAACGTCGTATTTCATAGCCCTGTGCGAAGCACTAACGCCGTGTAAAATAGCGCAACGTCATTTTGTGCGCCGGGTCAGCGTTAGTGACCTTATTTAGTCACCTGTAACTCTAGGACCGCGTATTTGTTTTAGTTCATATTTTTACAGTATGTAGAAAAAGGATTCCGATTTATGATGGTATATAACTTGATATATTTTATTTAACGATGCGGGTTTTGTGACGCTAGTCCTGTTTATTTTTGAACGTCCCACGTATACCTTATTTATATAGCCCTTGTTTCATGTATATACACGTTCAAAAGTGCTGTACAAGCACAATTAAGACATGATTAAAACACTATACATAACTCATACAATTATATATGGACAAATTTAAAAATCCAGGGTATGACTAAAATACAAAAAAGGAGATTTCCCGACGAAAAGGAAATGACCACCTGAACTAGGCGAGCACAGAAAACATAGAAATAAATAAGACACAATGCCCAACTAAACAAGTTATGATCCTCCCATGTCCAAGCCACAGGTAATTGTATCACTAATAAAGAGTAAAAAAAAACACATTTTTTATATAAAGGATTTATAATATCTAAGAAAGCTTTATTACTCTGGAAACTGACCACACAGTCACTGAGGTGCAGTTTGTTCATTAATACTGGTGTGATTATTATTATTATTACATAATCAGAAAATACAGAGCTTCGTCTTTAATTTGATATCAACATTTTAAAAATCCGTCCTTAAATAAGAAAATAAACCGATAGGGCGTGATATCACTTTCTTTTTTCTTGTTTAGAATAGCATTGTCGTTTCTGTTGAAGTAATTGATTGACTGGACACTTTGGTATACATTGCATGGTATAACTTTTCAACTAGTTGATCAATTTCGATGGGATTTTGCATGGAGGTAGTTCTAGTACATAACGATGTTGTCTATGAATGTGATTCCTGTATGGAGATATCGAAGGCCATTTCTTGTTTTTGATACCATGAAAATCTGCACACTTTAGTACAAATGCACCTTTCTAAGATAACATAAATTTTATAAAATAATATTGTTTTACTCTTTATCAATGATACAGTTACCTGTGGTCCAAACAAACATGACATGGAGGCGCACTATGGAAGCTGAACTAAAAAGTATGGGACCGTTCTGGGGAAACAGTGGAGAAGCTAGCCAAAGACAGACTCCGGTGAAGGTCCTTTGTTGCTGCCCTACATGCCAGAAAGCATACCGGACAGTAAGTAAGTAAGTAAGTAAGTTACTAAATAATAATTAAATGCCTTACATTAGCATTATTACAAAGTTACATGTATGTATATAAGGCAAAAAAAACATATTGCTAGTTTACGGCTCCCGCTACCAATCCGAAAAATGTTGCCCCTACCAGAAAAATGTGCATCAGAAATAAAAACAACAATTTTTGACAGGGGGGGGCGATTATTAGTGAAAGTCGTTCGCGTAAAGTTCTAATGAGATATAAACCTACTCACCGATAGATGGCATAGTTGTCGGGAGAGGAAATACTAGTACATGTATATCATAATTATTTTATTTTAGGCCTATAGATAAAAATTATGGCAGTCTGTCTTCACTAATTAATCAAAAGCGTCAACTGGAATTGCGAATCAAACGAATACATGACGTTTAGCGAGATTTATATTATCTATAGATACATGTGTATAATATAAATAAAAAGTTACAAAATGTACAAAAAACTACCAATTAGCAGAGCAATTTCTCATCGCATGAAAATATCTAAAATATCCAACATAATTATTGCTCCCACCTTCCGGGTCTTGCATGGTGTATGGTTTATGTGCCTGTTGCCTCAAAAGTACTTGAAGCCATATTAAGATTGTCAATTATTATTCTCAAGTACTACATTAATAGAAGCAATCTTCCTGTCGTTTTGGAGTCACGTAATTCAGTTGAATTGACTGCATGTTTTTGTATCATTCAAAATAATTACAAAGGTGGTTCGATTTAGTACTTTTTGTATCTATTTTACAAGAATTAACATTATTTCCCGGCAACCTGGTTGGATGTGCAGTCCCAAACATCGTAAATTATTAAACAAATGTAAAAAATATCGTAAAACTTTATTAAAACAAACAAACAACAAATTAATAGATATTTGGCCAAGCTTCGCGGGTTTTGCATGAGAGAATGTTAAAGGTTTTTGAGTACAGTAACTATCACCATGATACTTTCTACACTACTCTTAAATCCTCATGCATTAAAACAGATTTATCAATGCTGGAAACCTTCTTCAATTTCATTTGGTGTCGGAAATCTCAAATTTTGTCATGTCAATCCAGTACTAAACATTCAATTTAATTGATAGACGCAATTGGATCCAATCTGCATTTCCACCAGTCACTCAATAGTGCTCACATAATGTTCAAATAGAATGTCACGAATTGCGTCAAATTGGTTTCTAAAATGTAATTCATGCATCGGCTACGTGATAAAATCGGTCTTTCGTCCTATTTTGTATTAAACTCAATTCAAATAAATAGTATTATCCTGACTGAATAATGAATGGGGAACATTATAGTTTTAATGTTGTAACTGAGGCACCGAGGTCACTGGGAGACATTTGACAGCAGATAGTTTTGTTTTGGTAAGCGATGGATGGTCTATCGCATTGCTGGTCATGTATACCACAGCCCTAAAAAATTATATCACAAAATACAGTTTTGAAATTCCCCATCATCCCGTCATTACTATATATAAGAGACAGATTGGAAACGCTTTTCCGGCCCCTACAGGAATCCCTTATTTAACGCATCATCGGGCCGGGAAACAGTTGCAATCTGGTCAAGATGTGTTTTACTACATAGAACCATTTATTTATCTACCATTGAACGTGTCATAAGTTATATTTCAGGTATTTCATTTTTAGATCGATGTTTCTGATTTCATGACTGCCGGTTGTTTACAATTTTTTTCACCGCAGACTGATTCCGTGTTTCTATCGTAGAGCGGGTCGAAACATGACAGACCTGGTACCAGTCTACGTCCCGCAGTGAATGGTAAGGCTTTGTGTCATTAGCGTATGTTATATAAAGTCTAATAATGTTCCTATTTTATCAAAAATAAAGAAACATAAGCATTTTTTAATGTATACTTTTAATTTGATTACATTACAATAGTAATCAAAATAAATTGAAGCTGAATAAAAGTTGTTGCTGCTACTGTTGTTGCTGTTATTGCTTTTGCTGTTGTTGTTGCTTCTGCTGTTGTTGTTATTGTTGCTGTTGTTGTTGTTGCTGCTGCTGTTATTGCTTTTGTTGTTGTTGCTGCTGCTGTTGCTGCTGTTGCTGTGGCTGCTGTTGCTGTTATTGTTGTTGCTGCTGTTGCTGTTATTGTTGCTACTGTTGGTGTTGCTGTTATTGTTGCTGCTGCTGCTGCTGCTGCTGTTGGTGTTGCTGTTATTGCTGCTGCTGCTGCTGTTGATGTTGTTGCTGCTGTTGCTGTTATTGTTGCTGCTGCTGTTGGTGTTGCTGTTGCTGTTATTGTTGCTGCTGTTGTTGGTGTTGCTGCTGCTGTTGCTGCTGTTGCTGTTATTGTTGGTGTTGGTGTTGCTGTTATTGTTGCTGCTGCTGCTGTTGGTGCTGCTGTTGCTGTTATTGTTGTTGCTGCTGTTGCTGTTATTGTTGGTGTTGCTGTTATTGTTGCTGCTGTTGGTGATGCTGCTGCTGTTATTGCTTTTGCTGTTGTTGCTGCTGCTGCTGCTGTTGGTGTTGCTGCTACTGTTGCAGTTGCTGGCAGACATAGTTCACGGGCATAATTTTCTTGGAGAAAATATTTCATAATGTATAACAATGTACGAATACAAACTTATTTGAACGTTGTTTCTAAATTAAATGAGTTGTTGAAGTTTCGGCTATATGCCTTTTGTGTACTTACATCGATGGGAAATGTACTATTATTTTCTTGGAACGGATTAAAATCCAAATCATGACAAGAGAACGTTTGCAATACCTCGAAGTTTCCAAAGATTTTAAAGTATTATTGCATAATTATGAGATTAAATTAGTTACATATTATGATGATTTAAGATATCTGGAATCAAATAATTTCACAAGTTTGCAACAAAACATGGCTTTTGTTTATTTAAAGCCCTAGTTAATAATTAAGAGAAATAATTAATTTAGTCAGTGAATTAGTATGCTTGAAAATGAACATATCCGGGGTAGTAGTGTCACGGTAGTAATTGAATTCTTTTCTGCCGTAACAAGAATACTAGTAATACATAGTGATCTGATTCTATCGCATGAGAAGTTTTATGGTAACCGTTTTAGATGCATAACTGTACATGTTAAAGTGCGTTATAACACACTTGCTGTGGTTCATGCATGAAACTTATCATATAACAATTAATGAATGAATTGGTGTCACGTTGCGCTGCATAGCCAGTAATATTAGAACATGTAATATAAAACAATGGTACTGTTTTCCACAAAGGTTTTCGGTTAAAATTAAGTATACAATGTTGCTTTTCTGGAGCCCGTTAACACAGGGAAGTGCTTCGTATAGCACTGTCCACATGGCGGATGGGGGCGTAATTATGCCATTGTATTTAATTAAACCAAATGATTGTATGACGCGTAACTGTATGTGTGTTGTGGTGTCTGCTTGTCACTCTCGCTTTCAGCCTCATCACTGGATAGCAGCTTGCTGTAAAAAGGAAGCCGAGTGCGTAAGCCTTCCCTGCTAGTTATAGCCTATCATACAATAAGACCTATGTGGCCCAGCAATGGGATCCTCCTAGAGGTGGTAGACGGTTAACTGGGTACCCTGCGGCCCCAGGCAGAAGCACAAGGTCTCGGAGGAGTCTAGGCCCCTAGATGTATGACATGCATGACCCACCGGCGTGTGGATGTGCTCTGTCGTCAACAAACCTAGTCCCCAGTTATGGGTAAATAACTCCACTGCCTTGTGGATGGCTCGGGAGAGCCAAAGGCTATGGAAGTAAATCCAGACAGAAAATCCGGGTAGATGCAACTCGTAACCAGTGGAAACTGCTATCATCTACGGGAAGGAAAACCCAGAGAGAAAACCCGGCCCACAAGAGTGGAGGTTTGGCGTGGTGCTAACAACTCCACCCTGTAAAAAATAACCTTGTTACGGAAACTGCTAACCAGATACATACTCAAAAATCGGACAATAGTGATGACCTCCATACAAACAATGGGCAAATGACTGCTGAACGCATGACTAGGCCAACACTATTGCATCCAAAGTAATCTTGCTACATTGGAGCATGGAATGTGCGGACGATGTACGAGATTGGGAAAACGGCGCAAGTAGAAAGAGAGATGGCTAAATACAATATGGAAATACTAGGAGTAAGAGAAAGTAGATGGACAGGAAATGGGTCTATAACAACAACATCAAACAACATAATACTATATTCAGGTAGAGAAGACAGCATCCATAGAGAAGGTGTAGCAATCATCTTGACACCAACAGCTAAGAAAAGCCTCATTGAATGGAAACCAATCAATCAAAGACTATTAACTGCTCGATTCAATGGAAGATTTACAAAAACAACAATATTACAATGTTATGCGCCAACAAACGACACAGATGAAGACCAGAAAGATATATTCTACCAACAATTACAATCAGCCATCGATAGAACACCAACACATGATCTTTTACTGGTAATTGGAGACCTCAATGCCAAGATAGGAACCTCAAATGAAGGCAGAGAAAGAAATATGGGAACCCATGGATGTGGAGAAATGAATAACAATGGAGAGAGACTAGCAGATATTTGTGGAATCAATAACCTTGTTCTTGGTGGTACCATCTTTCCACACAAAGATATACACAAGAAGACATGGGAGTCACCTAATGGAAGAGACCGCAACCAAATAGACCACATTATCATCAATGGACGATGGAGACATTCATTAGAAAATGTAGTGGTCCGACGTGGAGCAGATGTTGGTAGCGACCACCACTTACTTTTTAGCCAAGATCAAACTACATCTTAGAAAAGCTCCGTCCAAAGCAGAACCAACTCAACCTAGATTCAATACTGCAAGACTAAAAGACCCTTTGATAAACAAGAAGATCTCCCTTGTATTAAGGAATAGATTCCAAGCACTTGGCGATATTGGAGAGGGATTAGACCAAGAGGTGGAAACCACCTGGAACCATATAAAGGACAACTACACCCTTGCTTGCAAAACAGTACTCGGCACAAGAAAGAAAAGTGACAAGAAATGGATAAAAAGCGATACTTGGACACTAATAGACAAAAGAAGAACTTTAAAAGAGAAAAAGCAGAATGCAAGATCTGAAAGACTGATAGAACGATACAGTAATGAATATTCTGAAGCCAATAAGGTAACAAAACGCAAACTTAGAAAAGACAAGCGGGAATACTATGACAATAAAGCAAGCGAGGCAGAAACAGCCGCCAATAGAGGAGAGATGAGTGAAGTATACAGAATCACAAGAGAATTAACAGGGAAATTTGACTCTGGTACTGGGCCAGTGAAGGATAAAGGAGGAGAAAAGATTACTCTAGAATATGAACAACTAAAACGATGGGCTGAACACTTTAATGAAGTACTGAATAGACCAGAACCGTTAGAAACACCAACTATTGATGAACACCTTGGGGAACCATTTGACTTAAATTTAGATCCTCCTACCATAGAAGAAATCCTGAAGGCCATAAACCTACTCAAACATAATAAAGCACCAGGAATTGACAGTATAGAGAGTGAAATATTGAAAGCAGATACAAAGATAGCGTCTGAACAACTGCATAACCTATTTACCCAAATATGGACTTCAGAATCACTTCCTGACGATTGGTGCAAAGGCCTCATAGTAAAACTACCAAAAAAGGGCGACAAAACGGATTGTTCAAACTGGCGTGGTATCACACTACTGTCTGTACCAAGTAAAGTATTCTGCAAAATCATCTGCATGAGACTCATCAGCTATATTGATGGAACATTAAGGAAAGAACAAGCAGGATCTAGACCTGGAGTTGGATGCACTGACCATATTTTTACACTTAGAAACATCATGGAACAGTGCATAGAATGGAATAGTAAAGTTCATATCAATTTCATAGATTTTGAAAAAGCCTTTGATAGTATCCACAGAGAAAGCTTATGGAAAATTCTAAAGTCGTACGGATGCCCAGACAAATTTGTTAACATAATCAAGAGCTTTTACGAAAATTTCTCATGTAGTGTCATTCACAACAACAAATTAAGCAGCTGGTTCAACATCACCAGTGGAGTACGACAAGGATGTATCATGTCTCCTATGCTTTTTCTTGTTGCGATAGACTGGGCGATGAGAAATGCCATAGGAAACAAGAACAGAGGAATCAGATGGACACTTACATCAATACTAGAAGACCTTGAGTTTGCAGACGACATTGCTCTACTCTCAAGCAATGCTAACAACCTACAGAAGAAAACAGAAGAAAACAGAAGATCTAGCTAAACATGCTCACCAAGTTGGACTAAACATCAGCAAAAAGAAGTCAAAGACAATGCAACTCACTAACACTCCATCAGTAATAAAACTAGACAACAAACCAATAGAAGAGGTAGAGGATTTTACTTATTTAGGCAGCATTCTCAGCAAAAACAACACAACAGAAAAAGACATCAAAAACAGACTTCAAAAGGCGAGAACATCCTTCCACCATCTAAACAAGATATGGCGATCGGTTAACATAAGTGAAAGAACTAAACTAAAACTCTACCAAAGCAACGTCCTTTCGGTCTTGATGTATGGAGCAGAATACTGGAGAGTAACTGTAAAGGACAGCCAAAAACTATCAGGATTCCATACACGATGCCTCCGAAAAATCTGCAAAATCTACTGGCCTACAATTATTTCTAACAACGACCTTTACAAAAGAACCAGACAAACAAACCTCACCTTACAAATCAAACAAAGAAGGTTCAGATGGTAAGGACATGTTATTAGGAAAGACAACAGTAACATCACAAGAACTGCTAAAAAATGGACACCATCAGATGGCAAAAGAAGCAGAGGAAGGCCAAAAGAGACATGGAGACGAACAATCGCCAGTGAAATCAAAAGAATGGGAAAGACTCCAGGCGAAGTTGAGAAGATTGCGAAGGACAGACGTCAGTGTAGGGATATGGTGGCAGCCTTATGTGCCAGTGGGCACGAAGAGGATAAGTAAGTAAGTGTTTAATTAAACAGGCGGTTACTATACAAGGCGCTCGGCACCTAGCGCTTTACCTATGCAACGGACCCAAGATGGTCACAGTATCATGGGATAATACAAACTAAAGCACACGCAAGCGTTATGCTACTTATATTAAGGGAACATACTATAGGTACAGAGTTAACTTGAATAAAAAGGCGTGATCTCAAAGAAAATCAAATTTGCTGAGCATCAATATGGACAAATATTTATTTTTACACTGAAATAAAGAAACAAGCTAGATCTACGTGAGTACTGCAGCATTGATCACTCTCGACAGTTGCTTCTAACTCGTCCGACCCAAGCTTCCTGCTCACGACCTATGGATCTGGAGTATTTCTCTCTGCCACTAGACCATGTAATAACAATGTTTGGTTATTGTTTGTTTACGCTCGACTGGGACAGTTGTAAGTACATGGTTATTTAGTTTTGTCCTGTCCGATTGGCCAATGACTTCCGGCTTCGAGGGAAGAGACAGTTGACTGTGTGATCCGGTACCATAACCTAGCTATTTTCAAATTGACTGCTTGGTTCTTTAAACGTGTCCGATGCACAGCTCTAAAACAAACATTATCAATTATAGGGAACAACATTTACCAGTCATACATAAACATATAAATTTGAAAGTACATTTTGTATTTTGTTTGGAAAGAGCATTAACCAATTATAGAGGATTGTACAGAAACAATAAAAATTGAATCAAACATAATTTGTTTGTTTCTAAATGTGGAAATTGATTCAATAGAATCCCCATTTATTCATTAACTTTGTCGAGACAAGCTTGTAGGATACAGCTTAGAACCATTCACATCAATTCAAACTAACTAGTGAATATTCACATCAATATTAGAAACCATCTTATTGTTGAACTATAGTCTTACTCAAATACGTTTATTGTATACTTCTACTTATCATTGTTTTATTTTGTTGTTAAAGATAATAATTACAAGGGCAACATGAATCAACTATTATTATATTTTAACGCTATCATATGCCCCTTGGTGTTTAAAAATTCGAAATAAGTAATTAAAAGTTAAATTTTCACTGGCCCAGTGGGCTTAATATTAATTCGAATTTCAAAGTTAGGTACTGAAAAGGAATTAAATAATTAAAAACAAAACTGTACATATTTTGTCAATTAAATTAATTTTACATTAGTTTAAACAATATTTATTTCTTTATAAACATATAATAACATTCATTTACACATATTAAGATTGAGTAGAAAGCTAAGCTTATTTATAGACTCGTTCCTTTAATTTTAATTTTACATTAAAAACCATACTTTGGCAACTAACATTCGCTGATAGTGGTAGCATTGATAACCATCATCAACACGGTTACAAACGATACAAAAATGCAACTTTGTCTTTCAAAAGATCATATCCTTGTAAAGTAATGATAATTATCAGGAACTGTTGACAACTTGTAAGAGTACATGGTTACACTTTAGTCTATTATTATTATCTGCATTTGTCTTGTTCTCACACTGTGTGCTCAATCTTCATCACGATTTTTCAGCACATTGGTCGAGAAACATGAGCGTCAAATTAGCGTGTTTCGTCTTCAATCGGAACTCGACGGAGACGAAAGTCATCAATTACTGGATATCACCGATTTAAATTACCACAATTGTCTTCAGTTAATTAGTGAAGCCGTCTATAGACTTCTTGTTTATGTGTATATCACTGTGGAAGTTTTGCAGTCAAGAATTGTGATAACCTTCACTTGTAGTTATAGCATGGATATGAAAGATATACTTTAAACAATAGCAATAGTGTATAAACGAGTTAACACATAGTTATCGCTAGAAGTCGTACACACTAAACTGTATTGTCCCAATAAGTCATACAATGACCGAAAGTTACAGGTGCGTTTTCTCGCAATAAATCATACAACTTGATTTAAATAGCATTGGCACGAACTGTGACGACTGTCTCAGTCGAACACAATTGTATACACCACTAAAGGACTTTAAAAACGCCTCACCTGATTCAAAGCCCAATATCGCTTAAAGTGTTGATGTTATTGCAAAATCATTTTACATGTGTATAGATTGGTCTTTCCTGTGTGTAAATCATTTTAGTTTGTAATAAAATGTTGTCTCGTTATTTTCAGGGAATACGACAAGCGCACTCACCCTAGGCAAAAGTGTGGGATTTTCAATACCGATTATTGGAGCAATTAGTCCTAATATGCGGGATGACATTTGTCTACGAAGTCCTTTAACTAACATTCTGTCACTTATAACATGTTCACAGTATTATCTATGCATGTTCAAATCAACATCAACATCAACAAAGCGATTACTAATCATTTTATCCAAGTTTGTTTATAACGCATTTGACCTAAGAAATCAGACTTAAGATTTTCCTATCAATACAAAATATTAATTTTATGTAACAACAATGACCAAATAAAATATTCACGAAATACATTATGAATATTATACACATACTATGAAAACAAAACACATTTGTTAAAATCCATACGTTAATTGTATTCTTCTTTTTCTCTCATTATATTACGTGTATGTATGGTGCTACATTTTATTTTTATTTTATTGTTAAAATCATACAGTCTCCTATTACAGCTTATCTACACTCGTATAACAACTACCAACTTCTCAGTTAAATGAGTCAAATTTTTCCTCGTGTTATGCTTAATTTGTATGTACATAATTTGTGTATGACTATGAACATGTAGTTCTATGTTAATAAACTTTATGTTATGTTATGTTATGTTAAATACAAGATTCACCTGTCAAATTATAAAAAGGCATGCACAAAGTTAATAACAAAAGAACGTTCACACATTTAGACGGACATTCAAAAGCACCAAATTTTAAGTTTTGCTACTAAAATTGATAAATTCAAAATCTAATCTTAACCTTTTGATCATATTGAATTTTAACCTGTGACAGTTGAAATGAGGAAGAATGGTGAGTGCGTTGACACAAACAATCATTATGAAAACTTGCAAATGCTTTAATACTACGGTAGAAAACGATTAACAAATGTATTTGACGAATTTGTGTGCTTACACCGTCTAACAAATACATGTATGAGCACAGTAAAAGTAATGTCACACATAGCCAGTATTCAAAATCCATCACTTTTGTGTAGTCCTTGAGTGTATAAAATTAGGCACCTAATGAGCCATGTAGGCGAAATGCATTGGTTTTTTTAATTAAATGATGCAGTAAATCTTAAAATTCGTCCCAGAAAAAAACTTACATTTTTTGTCTATACATGTACACGTTTTCGTTGTGATAGCAGAATGTCAAGATTTGTTTATTATACACTAAAACAGTAAATTTTCGTTTTGGGGACCATAAGAAAGGTCTTCATAAGGTGACATGCCTTAACTAATTTCCCGGGAATGCCAAATACAATTAATTCTACTTTTCCAAAACAGTCTGATACAGACACAAACTGCCAAAAACAAACGAATGGAAAAGACATTACAAGGATAATAAGACAACACGAAACATAAAATGAGTAATGGGACTTCCAGTACAACAAAAGTATCATATTTTCGCATCATAAAATTTCGCGAATTACTTATTGACGTCTGTGGAGGTCTCTGGTTCGCAGCGGTAAAATGTTCGCGAATTTTAAACTTCATAATTATAGAAATACTTTCTGTGTTTGATTGCCATTGTTTAAGTTCACGTACACAAACGTATCGAATTCGCGAATATAGCGAAACTCAATCCCTTGCGAATATTTTTGATTTTACGGTAAATAATTGCAGGAATGGTATAAGACCTGATGCAAACAGAGAGCAACATGTCCCGTACATGTCTTGCCTACCGAATAATTGATAAATAAACATACATTATAAAACAATTCAAGTTTTTTCAACCATTACAAGAAATGTATATAACTGCATGACATGATACATTGTACGATAGTGCCTTTCCATTATGATGTTTGATTAGATTTAGAGCATGCTTTTCAAGGCGTATTAGGTTACCCATAGTTGATCTTAGTTGAATGTTCTCGTCAATGCAATAGTAATGGTATAAAATCTATATTGTTCAGTTTTGAAGTAATATTCAAATTTATTTATTGCGCCGTTTGAATAGATTTTAGAAAGCAAAGAAGTACACCAGGAAACTTTTATTATCCTGTGTATTGCTGTGTCTATTTTTTGTACCATAATTATTTTATGACTCGCTCATGGAAAACTATACAAAAGGAAAACAAACCGACTTTATAATCTATTAATAAATTTCAATAAGTAAGATCTGCTGAGGTACCATGCGGTTGCAGTCAGATCGCATAAAGAACAATAAAATTAAGATCTACCGAGATACCCTAAATGGCTACAGTTAGATCTTTAAGCCAGTATAGTCATGATTTTTCTAGTAATAATATACCATATGTATGATCATATCACAATCACTATCGCGTTCATCTAAGAAAGCACTGAGGAGTCAATTAAGTTTTTGGAGGTATTTGGCCGCTACGTAAGACTAACCGCCACGCATGTGTCTTGGCAGGACTCGTGGCTCTGACAGAAACCCCAGCCTCAGAGCTATCAAAATGTAAATGTTCAATTCATTAAGTAAGTTAAAGAAATGATCAATTTAGTCAGTGAATTAGTAAGGCTTGAAACTGATGTATTGTTGTAAACATGACAATACCCAGGACAGTAGTGCAGTAATTGAATTTTTTTCTGCCGTAACAAGAATACTAGTAATACATAGTGATAGAGAGGAGTTTTATGGTTTTTGATTTAGATGCATAACTGTACATGTTAAAGTATGTTTTAACACACGTGCTGTGTTTCCTGCATGAAACTTATCATTTAACCATTAATGAATTAATTGGTGTCACGTGGCGCTGCATAGCCAGTAATATTAGATCATGTAATATAAAACAAGGGTACTGTTTTCCACAAAGGTTTCCGTTTAAAATTAAGTATACAATATTGCTTTTTCTGGAGCCCGTTAACATAGGGAAGTGCTTAGTAGCACTGTCCTCATGGCGGATGGGGGCGTAATTATGCCATAGTATTTAATTAACCAGGCGGTTACTATACAAGGCGCTCGGCACCTAGCGCTTAACCTATGCAACGGACCCAAATGGTCACAGTATCATGGGATAATACAAACTAAAGCACATGCAAGCGTTATGCTACTCATATTAAGGGAACATACTATAGGTACAGAGTTAACTTGAATAAAAAGGCGTGATCTCGATGAAAAACAAATTTGCTGAGCATCAATATGGACAAATATTTATTTTTACACTGAAATACAGAAACAAGCTAGATCTACGTGAGTACTGCAGCATTGATCACTCTCGACAGTTGCTTCTAACCCACCCGACCTAAGCTTCCTGCTCACGACCTATGGATCTGGAGTATTGCTCTCTGCCTATAGACCATGAAATAACGGGCAATTAGTTTTCAACAATGTTTGGTTATTGTCTGTTTACGTTTGACTGGGACAGTTGTAAGTACATGGTTATTCAGTATTGTCCTGTCCGATTGGCCAATGACTTCCGGCTTCGAGGGAAGAGACAGTTGATTCTGTGATCCGGTACCATTACCTAGCTATTTTCAAATATACTGCTTGGTACTTTGAAAGTACATTTTGTATTTTGTTTGGATAGAGCATTAACCAATTATAGAGAATTGTACAGAAACAATAAACATTGTATCAAACATGATTTGTTTGTTTCTAAATGCGGAAATTGATTCAATAAAATTCCCATTTATTCAATAACTTTGTCGAGACAAGCTTGTAGGATACAGCTTAAAACCATTCACATCAATTCAAAGTAACTACATGGAGTAAATATTCACATCAATATTAGAAACTATCTTATTGTTAAACTATAGTCTTGCTCAAAGAGTTTATTGTATACTTCTACTTATTATTGTTTTACTGTGTTGTTAAAGATAATGACAGGGCACCATGAATCAACTATCATTATATTTTAACGCAATCGTGTGCCCCTTGGTGTTTCAAAATTCGAAACAAGTAATTAATAGTTCAATTTCACTGGTCCAGTGAGCTTAATGTTAATTCTAATTTCCAAGTTAGGTACTGAAAAGGAATTAAATAACTAAAAACAAAATTGTACATATTTTGTCCACTAAATTAATTTTACATTAGAACCATACTTTGGAAACTAACATTCGCTGACAGTGATAGCATTGGTAACCATCATCAACTCGGTTACAAACGATACAAAAATGCAACTTTATCTTTCAAAAGATCATATCCTTGTAATGTAATGATAATGATCGGGAACTGTTGACAACTTTGTAAGAGTACATGGTTATACTTTAGTCTATTATTATATCTGCATTTGTCTTGTTCTCACCCTGTGTGCTCAATCTTCATCACGATTTTTCAGCACATTGGTCGAGAAACATAAGCGTAAAATTAGAGTGTTTCTTCTTCAATCGGAACTCGACGGAGACGAAAGTCATCAATTACTGGATATCACCAATTTAAATTACCACAATTGTCTTCAGTTAATTAGTGAAGCCGTCTATAGACTTCTTGTTTATGTGTATATCACCGTGGAAGTTTTGCAGTCAAGAATTGTGATAATCTTCACTTGTAGTGATACTCTTTAAACAATACCCAAAGTGTATAAACGAGTCAACACATGGTTATCGCTAGAAGTCGTACACATTAAACTGTATTGTCCCAATAAGTCATACAATGACCGAAAGTTACAGGTGCGATTGCTCGCAATCAGCCATACTACTTGATTAAGATAGCTTTGGCACGAACTGTGACGACTGTCTCAGTCGAACGCAATTGTATATAACATTAGACACCTAATGAGCCATGTAGGCGAAATGCATTGGGTTTGTTTAATTAAATGATGCAGTAAATCTTAAAATTCGTCCCAGAAAAAAACTTACATCTTTTGTCTATACATGTACACGTTTTCGCTGTGATAGCAGAATGTCAAGATTTGTTTATTATACACTAAAACAGTAAATTTTCGTTTTGGAGACCATAAGAAAGGTCTTCATATAGGTGACATGCCATAACTAATTTCCCGGGAATGCCAAATACAATTAATTCTACTTTTCCAAAACAGTCTGATAAAGACACAAACTGCCAAAAACAAACGAATGGAAAAGACATTACAAGGATAATAAGACAACACAAAACATAAAATGAGTAATGGGTCTTCCAGTACAACAAAAGTATCATATTTTCGCATCATCAAATTTCGCGAATTACTTATTGACGTCTGAGGAGGACTCTGGTTTGCAGCGGTAAAATGTTCGCAAATTTTAAACTTCCTAATTATAGAAATACTTTCTTCGTTTTATTGCCATTGTTGAAGTTCATGTACACAAACTTATCGAATTCGCAAATATATCGAAAATTAATCCCTTGCGAATATTTCTGATTTTACGGTAAATAATTGCAGGAATAGTATAAGACATGTTGCAAACACAGAACAACATGTCCCGTACATGTCTTGCCTACCGAATCATTAATAAATAATCAGACATTATAAAACAATTTTTCAAGTTTTTTCAACCATTACAAGAAATGTTTATAACTACATGACATGATACATTGTACGACTGTGCCTTTCCATTATGATGTTTGATTAGATTTAGAACATGCTTTTCAAGGAGTATTTGGTTACCGATAGTGTATCTTAGTTAAATGTTCTCGTCAATGCAATAGTAATGGTATAAAATCTATATTGTTCAGTTTTGAAGTAATATTCAAATTTATTTATTGCGCCGTTTGAATAGGTTTTAGAAAGCAAAGTAGTGCACCAGAACACTTTTATTATCCTGTGAATTTCTGTTTCTATGTTTTGCACCATAATTATGGTTAATAGACAGTGCAATAACTGCAATGTTGCAAAGGAAAATGCTGCCATGTTGCACTGGAAAATAATGCGATATAACTACAACAATTTTATTGTATGGATGGACATTATAACCACCACGTCCTGTTTGAAACTATGATACAAAAGAGATAGAGAACAAAATCTCATATATATGGTTTAATCCCGGACTACACTCTTGACTAAATAATGTAGCTTCGTGTGTACTGAACTTTGGATGATGGTCAAAGTATTTTTAACTTTTGCAAATATATCTAAGAATGCTTTCTTGATGTATGCTTATTATGTAAAATTACAACCTTACGTAACATATTTTGACATATATCTGTTATGCGAAAAGGAAATTCGAACGCGTTTTAATTAGAAATTATGATAAATTTGAAAAATCAGGATCGCACAAGTACCAGAAAGAAAATAAATGTCAACACAAGCCACAATGGCAACCACACAAATTAACTAGACAAAAGGAAAATAAATGGAATTCTTTTGATATATACAGAGCGGCTTTGAACGGAACATTTACACGTATATAGGGTATATATATGCATGTATGTGTTTTCCCATTGCTCGGCCAATATGCGTTTAATTTTGCTGAACATTTCAACATTTGTAGCTAAGATATGTCGCATGACAATCTAATTCATTTCATTAAGATTTTATAAGACCCTTTACATCAGCACTAACAGAATGATGACATAAAGAAAAGCATATTTGATGCCGTGCGTCCGTCTGCGTGTTTCAGATTTTTAATGCTGATTGTACTTATTTTTCGAATAAAGTTCGTGAGCAAGCGTCCGTGCTTACATGGAGACACAAATAAAGCAAAACAAAGGTAAATATAAAGCTCAATTTAGATGTAGAACAATTGTATTTTATTCACTTTATCTCTATCCAGAATTACTTCGTTGAATTAGTCGATTTTTTCGGTAAACCTGAAAATTTCTATTTAGCGTTTTTGAAACATAAAGTTTACCATGTTGCGGAGTGGTAAACCATCCTATTTTGTGTTTTTGAATTTGTCGATGGATTGACTATTTAAATTGACATTACATTAAAATAATTAGCATCAACCCATCGAATCCTCGTACATTTTTCGTGTTTTTCCGTTTCATGGTTCAATGCACCACTGTATGAATACTTTAAAAAAAACTTTGAATATAAATGCTTCATGTTAACTTGAAAGTATGAATGGTATTTGTGATATTCACGTGCACATTTGGGCACAGTTTATGTAATTTACATTAGCAACTTCTTTGACAGTGACTAAATTGATATTCATCCTCTACTCGGTTACAAAAGATACAAAACATGCACCGTTTTGTCAATACCATAGGTTATCAATGAAATTCGACACTTATCCGGAACTGTTGATAACTTGTTAGATTATATCTTTTTCTCAGCCTAGTATCTTCATTACAATTTGTTGAGCACATTGGCCGAGAAACATGGCTGTACAATTTGGGTGTTTCTTCTTCAATCGGAACTCGACAGAGACGAAAGTCATCAATTACTAGATACCAACGATATAAAGTGCTAGAATTATCTTCAGTTAATAAGCAAAGCTGCAATAGACTTCGTCTTGCTTATGAGTATTTTACCGTGGAAGTTTCGCAGTCAAGAATTGTGATAACATCGTATTATACATATAGCCATATATGTTGTATTT
Source organism: Spisula solida (assembly GCA_947247005.1). Classification (NCBI taxonomy): domain Eukaryota; kingdom Metazoa; phylum Mollusca; class Bivalvia; order Venerida; family Mactridae; genus Spisula; species Spisula solida. The sequence continues at coordinate 20,604,575 of OX365957.1, forward strand.
GTTGCATTGAGTCAAATGGTGCTCGTATCAAACGGACGGAGATACGAGCATCAATTTTACTTTTCTCCCCCGTGGAGAGAAGAAGGGTTAATTATGAGGTTTCTCTACTTGTATCGGTTCTGTGCTACTCTAGATGCTGTCTCTCATGTGTTGAAATCTAGTTTTGTCCTTCCTCCTTTCGTTTTCTCTTTTCTATTATCAAGATAATTTATTGTTCAACTGTACGATTCATATTGCTTTAAAATTATCTCAGTAGTGTGATAAATAAAACCTGATGATATCACCATCGATACACAACAACTAACATTTACTATAAATATTTAATGAAATGGTTCAAATGTGTCCACATGCAGTTGGTCTAAGTTCTGTAATGGCACGGGGTCTGCTCCCGAGCTCGCCTCAATAATAGTCACGTGGGTTCTTTTTAGAACACACACAAAATGTGTACAAGGAGAACAAACATAAATGACAAAATATGAAGGTAAGATTAAACACAATTTTATTCACATACAATACGAGTTACACATAAATGAACAATAAAATAGATTGTTCGCGTTGATTTTTTACTCGTCTACAGGGGAACTTCAGCCTCGTCTGAAAGGGCTCTTCAGCCTCGTCTATAAGGGGACATCAATCCTCGTTTTGTTATGGATATGTAGGTACATATATGAACAATGATCTAATATGCTATGTAGTTGTCTGCATAGGATTAAGGACAATAATGCCCGTGTATGAATTATATCTGACAGCAACTGCAACGGCAGCAGCAACACCAACAGCAACAACAGCAGCAGCAGCGGCAGCAGCAACAACAGCAAATGCAACAACCGCAGCAACAGCAACAACAGCATCAGCAACAACAACTTTTATTCAGCTTCCAGCATACATGTATAACAAAGTTTACATGACCAGCAATGCGATAGACCATTCATCGCTTACCAAAAAAAACTGTCAAATGTCTCCCAGTGACCTCGGTGCCCAGTTACAACATTAAAACTTTAATGTTCTTCATTGATTATTCGGCCGGGATAATACAATTTATTTGAAGTGAGTTTGATACAGAAAAGGACGAAAACACGATTTTATCACGTATCCGATGCATTAATAACATTTTACGAACCAATTTGACGCAATTCATGACATACTATTTAAACATTTTGTTAGCACTATTGAGTGACTGGTGGAAATGCAGATTGACTCTAATGATGTCTATCAATAAAATTGAATGTTTAGTACTGAATTGACATGACAAAATTTGAGATTTCCAACACCAAATGAAATTGAAGAAGGTTTCCTGCATCGACCAATCTATTTTAATGCATGGTGATTTAAGAGTAGTGTAATAAGTATCATGGCGATACTCATGTACTAAAATAGCTTTATTTTTCTCTCATGCAAAACCCACGAAGTTTGGTTAAATAGCTATTAATTTGTTTGTTTGTTTTAATAAAGTTTTACGATATTTTCAACATTTGTTTAATACTTTACGATGTTTGGGACTGCACATCCAACCAGGTTGCCGGGAAATAATTCAATTTTTCGTAAAAGAGATACAAAGAGTACTAAATCGAACCACCTTCGTAATTATTTTGAATGATACAAAAACATGAAGTCAATTCAACTGAATTACGCGGTTCCAAAACGACAGGAAGTTGCTTCTATCAATGCGGTACTTTTAGAATAATAATTGACGATCTTAATATGGCTTCAAGTACATTTTGTACATATAACTTTTTATTTATATTAAACAAAATTTAATGTATTTTATAGAATCTCGCTAAACGTCATGATTTGGTTTGATTCGCAATTCCAGTTGACGCTTTTGATTAATTAGACTGCCATAATTTTGATCTATTGGCCTTAAATAAAATATGATATACATTTGTATTTCCTATCCCACCATCTATGTCATTTAGTGGTGAGTAGGATTATATCTCATCAAAACTATACGTGATTGACTTTCGGTGATAATCGTTCTCAATCCCCGCCCCTAAAAAATGTTCTTTCTATTTCTCATGAACATAATTCTTGTAGGGTAGATAATGTCACTCTGGTTACTGTCTCTTATGTGTTGAGAGGTCTAGTTATTTCCTTTCGCCTTTCCTTTTCTCTTTTTTCTATTTGAAGATGCGTTATTGTTCAATTTTACGGTTTCATGAAAACTCCTATTTACTATAAATATTTAATGAAAGGGTAAAATTATCCGGAGTTGATCTAAATACGTTGTTTTCTATTCAATTTATCGGCTACATTACACAATATGAACACGTTTTTACGTTTGGGCTTACATTTAACGTTACGGATACTAAGATTTTAACTAAAAGAGACGCGGATATGAGATTGAACGGTTAATGAATATGTTATGACATATTGACCAATCAGAATTTCTTATAAAGATGTTAAAACTTGTTAACTTCTGACAATGTTGATTGTAAGCGTATGATGATGCGCCTAGTTAGCTTCAGGTGATGTGCATTGTTAGCTTATGATGATGCTCCTAGTTTATTTGAATTTGATGATGTATCTTGTTACTTTCAGGTGATGGGCATTGTTAGTTTCTGAAGGGGAGACTTGTTACTGTTAGACTCCGACGGTGCGCATTGTTAGCGTTTGATAATGCATTTTATTAGCTCTTAAATTTCTATTATCTGAAGTTATTTTGTGAACATGTAAATATTTGTATTTTGGGCCGGTGGCTTATACTGTATTAACGTAATACATTGGTAAACTTGATGGTCATTGATAGCTATAGATTATTTCTTGGCCCCTAACAATGCACTCTACTAACTTCAGCTGGTGCGTCCTAGATTTTGAGGAGAAGCCTTTTAAGTTACAGAAGTGATAGATTGTACTTTATGTCTCATGTAATTTCATAATATCCTTGCATCAATTGAGGAGCATGTATCATTGAATGTGAGTGACATTCATTGGATACGAGGCTAAATATATAAAAGGAGACATTCGTGAATCAGCAAGCATGTCATTCATTACATTAAATGGAAGAGAAAAAAGTCAATAGTACTCATACTGTAAACTCAGTAATATAAACCAGGCCCCAATCTCCCGAAGCATCTCAAGTAGAAATCTCAATTCAAATTGAGATTTTGCTCAAGTCAAGAGTATAAATATGAGATCTTTCTTAAGTTTCATGCTCAAAATATTTACTGTACTAAACTAAGAACAATGTTTTTGTTTTGTGGTGCCAACTTTCAGAGTCTTGTCTCCCATGGAAAGTATCTTAAAGGCACATGACAGTATTTGAGATTTATCTCAGCTCAGATTGAGATGCTTCGGGAGATCGGGGCCAGGGAGCATCAAATATCTCCCGATTATCATATTGTACAATTAATGCAAGCTTTGTCGTGATAACACGTGACTCTGCATTCACCAATGGCACAAATGTTTACGACAACGTTCTTTTCAGTGAATTCTAATTACATATAATAAACGTACTCGAAAATTTTGCAAATATATATGATAATTATATACATGTAAGTATTAATTTTCATCGCATTATTTATCAATATCTCTTATACACTATCCGAAAAATATATGTATACACTATTTTCTTTTGAAGACACTTAACATTTTTAAGACCATACATTGATTGGTAGCCTAGGTGTTAGGTCCGGCTTGAAAGATTACTTTTTGATAAAAAGATGGAAAGTTCAGCCTGATGGTTTACATGGTTATATTCAATCAGAATATCTTCATCTTTGCTTCTATCTATTGTTTGACTCATTTATTTAGTTACTGTAGTCTCAGAAAGTAGTATAATTGTGACCGCCTGCTAAACAGATATGTCTAATTTAACCAGGTTTAATTTTGCAACTGTATACTTATGTTTGATGGGCACTGTGTATATAGTCGGTCAGCCTCGAATACATTTCATTCGTCATTAAATATTTATAATACTATATAAGTCTATTAAAAATGCTTTTAATGCAACGGTCAATGGAAAATATCTCCACAACGACTCCATCTCCGTATGCCTCCCAAAATGTCTCCACTCTAGAGAGGAACCACTGTAGATAGAACGTAGGATCGTAATAGTACAGTCCACGCTGTATGCTTGCAATTATTCATTTCAAATCATGGACTCCTAGTGTAGAAATAAGCCGTCCTGTTTGTTCGCTAAGAGGTCCTTCTTATATACCAGTGGGGTTACATTTCACCGTTATATTATAAATATCCGCTAAAGACTGTCCAGATGCTCATTCTCATTCTACAGTGTATGATGTTTTGGGCTTAGGTCAGTACCAGGCTAGGATAGAAACTTCAACCGTCAGTAAACTTGTTGGATGGCTTTGTTTAAACAACAGTCTACGATCCGGTTGAGATTCGAACTCATAACAGAACGGGGCTAGATAAGTTGAATTCAACGACCATACTACCTAGCTAGTCACAGAGGAGCATGCTTTTCATGCCGAACTGTATTACACTTATTCCTATCAATAAGTGTCGAGTGGAATGAGTGGACATGATGATTATCATTGGGATTTGAGTGGTAAAAATAAGTTTGATATGTCCTTTACTGATCATTGCATTACCTAGGAAATTCATTTAATTGTTTCAATGTAAATAAATAGTTGAAACACCAAGATAAGGGCCCTAGAAACGTGGTGCGTTGTAAAAGGATGTAAGTGTACACCTTGAATATTACGATGCGTTATAACCGATGTTCAGTTTGCAATTTGTAAGTGGTTGCTTGAAGCTACCGATACATATACCACATAAACCATACACCGTGTACACGTTCTATCCCGGAAGGCGTGAGCATTGATTATGTTGGATATTTTCAAGTGATGAGAAATTACTTTGCTAATGGGCAGCTTACACGTATATATAACATATGAGCTGTTCATACAATATGTATATTAAGCTTATTGCGCAATTTCCGACAAATGTTTCGGTTATTCTACAGTCTATCATTTATCTGCGCATTTGAACGTTTGTTTCGTAGGAAAAGGTCGCTATATAAATCTGGTATATTTTATCAGAGCTATGTGGTATTGCGCTTGAAGATGTTTTTAGTTAGACACCATCGCCCATCTCTATATGTATGAAGTCTCTTGGGAACAAGGCGGATTATGTAAGATTGTCTTTCACAAGTTGATGCTATTGTTATCATTGTACATGTAGAACATTGGCCGGTCAAAATATTAAGCGTGTCATTGCTCACTGCATGCACGCACACTTGTAACAAAGGGTTATTTTAACGCCAGCCAAATAACATGATATGGTTCCAAGGTAGAAAGTAGTGTTACGCCTACCGTGTCTTGCTGTGTCAAATGCATATTGGCTATTTATTCTATCGTACATAACATGATTTGTACGAAATTTACTATAATATGACGATCATCTATTCGTTTTAACTCATCGACCCGTCCAATGAATATTCAATGTAAAAAACCTGCGACAGGCTGAAAACATCGATTTAAACACAGTCAGACGCATTATTCGCCGTCTAAAATGTTGCTCCCAATATTGGAATCTTATTTGATTAAATAAAAAACAATTGACATAACCCCTGGTGTCATCAAATTAAGAATTTCAGTATCTCGTGCCTAACCAATTTAAAACAGACTCTTGCAGGCAATTAGAATATAAAAATACAATTAAAGCATTAGGTCACCTTATTTTTTACTTGTGTATGCGCAGTCATCAAGGACACGTGATTACGACAAATTTCGTTCCAGTGAATTCAAATCACTGAAAGACCACCACATCGCAAAACCTAAAAGTCAAAAGTCAATTTTAACTGATGGTGTTTGTTTAACCTCAATATCAAGACCCGTTAATTAAAGAGGCACGTTTTAGCAAGGGTTCCATTTAATATGTTATAATAGCTGGCTTATAATAAGAAGGTCAGGTTATAAGTACAAAATCGATATTATGAGAAAACAAGAACATAACTGTCTGAAAACTACCCTTGACGTATGGAAAAAAACAAGCTTTTTCAACTTCAGTCTGGTAATAGAGCGCCTTGTGATGCAGAAATATGTATGAGTCTTATAAGGTCGTAACTAGTACTTACGTCTTCTCATTCTAATCCAGAAAATTGTTGAGGTTTTACTACAAATGGTCGATCCTGTGTTAGTGTCCACATGCTTTAACCAACCCTCTAAAGCAACCAGTAATGCTAAATCACCATCAGGCACTTTATTTCATTAAATACGCCTTTATCAAACTGCTACTCAATTGATATAGTTCTAGAATGTAAACCTCATATTAAACGAGTTCTTAAAAGTTTATTTAAGCGAGCCTCTGACGAGCTTAGTAATATTTCATTGACGAGTTTAATATATGTTTGTATCAATTTACAACGAGTGTTAGTTTCTTATCATATGACACCAATAACGCCAAAAACACCAACATATTTCTATTGAAGAAGAATGACTCTCTTGTATAAACGTCATTTAGGTATATAATGACGTCATTTAGGTGAGAAAGTGAGTGTAGTGGTGATAACATGTATCTACTACTGTGTACGATGAATTAAAGAAAAAAGTAGCATTTATAATGCTCATTTAACCAGCCATATGTGTTCCGCCTGCAACCCGACACCATCCTACGAGTTTCTATGAGAAACAAATGTCGACCAAAGGGGAACTGGAGAAGACCGACAACCTGCGAGGTGACGAAAGAAAGGACGTTGAGTCTCAGGCAAGGAACAATCGATGTTCTTTGTTGATTGCCTTATGGACAAACAAGCCCGAAGAGGATTAGGTATAACTCGTTTGTTTTGGTCAGTCATCTTTATAAATAACATTGTGCACAAACACATTGAAATTTCTCTTATAAATTTCTTCATTTCGCAGATAGTACATGTATAGGTATGTGGCTTCATAGATATGGTGTTGATTCATACTTTCATACTGCCTTTATATTCGATAAAATGTTGAAAACAATACAAACGCCATGTTGTGATATTACAATATTTGTTAACAAGTTAAAAACCTAAATTTATTGTCTAACCACATTGAACTGAGACTCCGAGCCTATATGCTCGTTCATGTCTGAAGATGTTCTGTAGTTTACAAATAGATCAATGTTAATAATCACAATTTTGTTGAATCAGATTTTAAGGTTTTAAGAAAAAACATATTGATTGAAAGCGTTGAAATTCATCAAAATGTGTAGGCCAATGGCTCCAGTGGGACACTTTTGTCCTAATAAAATTCCAATTCGTACAATAATTATGGCTATACATTCTTGTAGATTGCAGTTTTGTGTCTTGTAAGTTAATGCAGTATATTGCATCATAGATGCTTTATGATATTTAGAGATACAAAAATGTGTTCAAAAATTTAATCTGTTAATCAGCGTTATACCAAAGACGAAATAAAAATAGTACCAGAAATACCCTTTCTCAGCATAAAAGGGAAACCGTCTCCCCTATGTTATAACCTCGTGGCGACGCATAACCGTCAGGAATAATGTTTCAAGTGTGATTCATTTATGCGTAAACTGGGAACATACAGATTGCTGACCGTGACCCTGTCTGATCCACATTTTTCACATTTAAAATGAAACGAAATTTGTCCCATCTTAATTTCAAACATTGGGTCAGGTGAATTCGTTTGTTATGTAGATGAATAGAATCATGTCAAGTGCCAGGAAAGTAGCCATACATTCAAGTAGACAAATAATTATTCATTGTGCTGAATTATTTACTCAATGCATATGGATATTCCGAGCTTATCCGTCTTACGAGTGTTGTTCGGAAAGTTTCGAGACAAATACCGTAATATGTTTATTTCTTGACATTATTTAATAGACTTTTCTAGCCATTGTATTTTAAGGTGTGTTATTTTAACAAGTCAAAACATTCTTACGGTATACAACTTTTTTACGAGGAAACTTTTTTGACAATATAAATCAATCTCAATTAGATACTCAACAACGAATAATGAACTAACTATGCAAAGAAAATAAAGAGATTTGAAAAAAAATGCGTAATAATTATTTTATCTGGGTTTATGGCATGCAATATGATAATCTTGTTACAAGAACACAAGGACATGTCGAAATATTTCTTTAAGCATCACTGTAAAAATATACTGTTTTTTACGGTATGCGCCGTTAAATAAATACAATATTGAGCCAGTACGGCAATGACGGCTTTTTCCAGTAAACCGAATTGTATTCTGGGAAGTCAATGGCAGCCACCGTTTATTATTCACGTGAGAAACTTGAAATCTTGAAGGTAAAAACAATTTCATGCTTGCCTAAAAGCTTTAGGTGAACAATGATATAAAATGTAACCAACAGATTAGTTATTTCACTCAATAACTTTGCTGTCAGAAAATGTTGAAATCTCAATAACAATTTACCCCACCCAGTCAGTTTCATTATAGCCCACAGCTATGCCACACTTTCTCAGACTGGTCGATGCACGGTTGCTTCATGATTCGAAAACAAATCGAAATCACGAGCGTGTTTTGGGGCTTAATTGCTTGGGTTGCAGATTATCATAGGCGACTGTGGCCCTCTTGTTCTTTTAATCTAAAAGCGAATGGGTTTTCTGATTTACGGAATAAATACCATAAATACTTATTTTACGGTAAAAATCCTGGTAGCTGGTTTCCAGGACTTTTATCTTAAATTTGACGGTAAACCTCGTAACATAAAAACGGTATTTCCCGTAATCTTTATGGTAAAAGTCCTGGAAACCAGCTGCCAGAGTTTTAACAGTAAAATTTACGATATATTTTCACAGTGAAAATACACGAAAGTTATAAGTATAAGCAGACTAAACGTGCAAGAAAACATTAACTAATAAAATGACAAGATTTAAAAATGAGTGTCTAAAAGTTCTTAAGATGCTTCAAAAATAGAAAAACACTTCAAAACACACCACCAAGATTCTGCACTGAAAATTATCTAACATTTTGACAGATGACAAATTAATCTACATCATGCAAGAAGGAATTCAGTAAATCGGACGTCTGTCCCTGTGCTCGTCCGTTACCTGATAAAATCAGTTTAAGGTCACATATTCAATTGTTATTAAAAAAAATATAATGATAAATCAGGCAGAAGAAACATTTACAAAACACCCACACAAAAATAAAATAGTAAACAAATGTCAGTCAGCATTCTGCTGAAATATGATCAGTGCTTCGACCACTATTTGAGCCGGGTCGCCAGAATAGACGGCAAGCGCGCTAACCATTGCGCTACGGAGGCACACACACACACCAATTCAAAGACAACAAAAGTATACCACAGGGAAGAACTTCAAATGAACAATAAAGATTTAACGAAATTTCCCGTAACGTCCATTGTTATGCATTATGAACTATTTTCTCCAAGAAAATGATGCCCGTGTATGAACTATGTCTGGCAGCAACTACAAAAGCAGCAGTAACAGCAACAACAATAGCAAAAGCAATAACAGCAAGAGCAGCAGCAACAACAATAGCAGATGCAAAAACAACATTTATTAAGCTTCGAAGCCATAATTTGGCTTCCAGCCTACATGTATAACAAAGTATACATGACCAGCAATGCGATAGACCATTCATCGCTTACCAAAACAAAACTATCTGCTGTCAAATGTCTCCCACTGACCTCGGTGCCCGGTTACAACATTAAAACTATAATGTTGCCTATTCATTATTCAGTCGGGATAATACTATTTACTTGAAGTGAGTTTGATACAGAAAAGGACGAAAGACCGATTTTATCACATAGCCGATGCATGAATAACGTTTTACGAACCAATTTGACGCAATTCGTGACACTCTATTAAAACATTTTGTGAGCACTATTGCGTGACTGGTGGAAATGCAGATTGGCTCCAATGACGTCTAGATGTCTGAATGTTTAGTACTGGATTGACATGAGAAAATTTGAGATTTCCAACACCAAATGAATTGAAGGAGGTTTCCAGCATCGACTAATTTATTTTACTGCATGGAGATTTAAGATTAGTGTAAAAAGTATCATTGTTATAGTAACTGTACTAAAATAGCTTTCATATTCTCTCATGCCAAACCTGCGAAGCTTGGCCAAATGTCTATTAATGTGTTTGTTTGTTTTAATATAGTTTTACGAAATTTTCAACATTTGTTTAATAATTTACGATGTTTGGGACTGCACATCCAACCAGGTCGCCGGAAAAATAATGTATATTCTTGTAAAATAGATACAAAGAGTACTAAATCGAACCACCTTCGTAATTATTTTGAATGATACAAAAACATGCAGTCAATTCAACTGAATTACGTGGCTCCAAAACGACAGGAAGATTGCTTCTATTAAAGTGGTACTTTGTGAATAATAATTGACAATCTTAATATGGCTTAATGTACATTTTGTAACTTTTTATTTATATTATACAAATGTATTTTTAGATAATATAAATCTCACAAAACGTCATGATTTCGTTTGATTCGCAATTCCAGTTGACGCTTTTGATAAATTAGTGAAGTCAGACTGCCGTGACTTTGATCTATAGGCCTAAAATAAGATATGATATATTTCCTCTCCCACCAACAATGTCATTTATCGGTGAGTAGGATTATATCTCATCAGAACTATAGGTGAATGTCTTTCGCTGATACTCGTTCTCAATCCCCGCCCCTACAACTATGTTGGTTTTTTTTATTTCGCATGAACATATTTCTGGTAGGGTAGATATTGTCAATGTTAGAACTGTGCTACTCTGGTTGCTGTCTCTTATGTTTTGAGAGGTCTAGTTATTTCATTTCGCCTTTCCTTTTCTCTTTGTTCTATTTGAAGATGCGTTATTGTTCAACATGACGATTATATCGCTTTTAAATGAGCCTCGTAGTGTGATGAATAAAACGCTTTAATCCTAATAATATCGCTTTCTATACATGATAACTCATATTTACTATAAATATTTAATGAAATTGTTAAAATGCGTCCGGAGTTGGTTTAAATACGTTGTTTTCTATTAAATGTATCGGCTACATTCCGTAATATGAACACGTTTTCACGTTCGGGCTTACATTTAACGTTGCGGATACTAACATTTTAACTAAAAGAGACGCGGATATGAGAGTGAACGGTTTATGAATAAGTTATGACATATTGACAAATCAGAATTTTCTTATTGTAAGTAGGGGGCTGGTTGATTCTTAGATAAAGCAGTTAAATCTTGTTAACTTCTGACAATGTGGCTTGTTAGCGTATGATGATGCGGATTGTTAGCTTATGATGCGTCTTGTTAGCTTCAGATGATGTGCATTGTTAGCTTAAGATGACGCACCAAGCTTGTATGAATTTGATGATGTATCTTATTATTTTCTGGTGATACGCATTGTTCGTTTCTGAAGGGGAGACCTGTTACTGTTAGACACTAACATTGTTAGTTTTTGATAATGCATTTTCAACTTTCTACTTTCTCAACTTTCTATTATCTGAAAATAGTTTGTGTATATATTTGTATTTTGGGCCGGTGGCCTCTATTTACGTAATACATTAATTTTGTAAACTTGTAAACAATAATGGGCATTGATAGCTTTAGATAATACAATGTCTTGGCTCCTAACAATGCGCTCTACTAACTTCAGATGCGTCATGTTAGATTTTGAGGAGAAGCCTTTTAAATTACAGAAATGATAGATTGTACTTTATGTTTAATGCAATTTCATAATCCTGGCATCAATTGAAGAGCATGTGTCATTGAACGTGAGTGACGTTCATTGGATACGAGGCTAAATATATAAAAGGATACATACGTGAAGCAGCAAGCATGTCATTCATTAGATTAGAAGGAAGAGAAAAAAGTCAATAGTACACATATTTCCCGTATATCATTGTAGCATCAAAGATCTCCCGTATATCATTGAAGGGTTAACGCATGCTTTGTCATGCTGTAACACGAGTGACTCTGTGGTCATCAAGGGAGCACATGTTTTCGATGACGTCCTTTATATCGAATTCAATTTACATATAATAATTGTTTTTACTTACATATTATAAACGTACATATTATATACAAACATGTAAATACTAATTTTGATCGCAAATTATAATGTATGTGGAATTATTGATCAATATTTCACATACACTGCCACCCAAAAATTGGTATACACTATTTCCATAACAGTGAAGTAACACTTTTTGTCCATATATTGATCGGTAGCCTAAGGTGCAAAATATAAATTTCTTTGTCCGGCTTGAAAGGTTACTTTTTGATAAACGGATGGAAAGTTCAGCCTTATGGTTCACATGGTTATATTCATTCAGAATATCTTCATCTGTACTTCTATCTATTGGTTGACTCATTTAGTAACTGTAGTCTCAGAAACTAGTATAATTGGGGACCGACTGATAAACAGATATTGAATAATTTAACCACGTTTAATTTTGTAACTGTACACTTAATTTTGGTGGGCATTGTGTATATAGTCTGACCTCGAATACAATTTGTTCGTCATTAAACATTCATGATACTACGAGGGGTGATCAACAAATACGCGGAAAAGTGCTGCAGTTTCTTTATTTGTCATTATAAGTCGATGAAACTTTCTAGACATGAAGATGAATTATTTCAAATTGATTCACTGTTGATCAATAATAGTGACCAAAGACGGCACGAACGCGGTTTCCTATGGCAACGTCACTCGACGTCATGTGGCCCAAATTTTCGTATTTTCCAACGTTACACGTAACAAACGATGACGTTTCATTCGTTCGTTTGTAATATAATAATTTTCTATAGGATGGATTATGAATGTACAATGATATAACATTACATTCATCATTTCAAAAAATTGTTTTAACGTCAAAAATCCGTTTTAGAGTTATTTGCTTCGAAGTTGTTGTCTGAAAATGAGTGCCGTACCTAAATCGGCGACGAAAAGTCGTGTGGCGAATGAAATGTCATAAAATACCATTGAGAATATTGCAAAATGCAACAAATATGTAATAGCACACAAAAAGGTGTCGGTTTTGCATATTGTCTCATACATAGCCATGTGAAATCAATGCCGACATGCGAATTGGCTATACAACGTCAATAACGTCAAATTACGCCATCAATATTAATGTTCTCCAGCAGCTAATTGTTATAATTTACATACAAGATCCAAATGAAAAATATTGATTTTCGGTTGATAGGTCTATGAAGTGTTTCTGGTTGAACAGATATTTTTTAAAGAATCATTCTCTGCTTTATACGGTATGAATTGTGCCACGAATGAGTATGTATACTGTAATATGTAACGACGTCGCGATGACGTTGGGCCGGTGTAACTATAGTGACGTTGCGGTTTCTGTAATATTTCGACCAAATATTACCATGGGTTTAATGTTTTTCATAGTTATGTATTTGTAATACGCCAATCTATTATCTGACCGATTTTCTTCAGTATTGGTCACGTAACAAAGATTTCAGAGCATTTTTCCGCGTATTTGTTAATCACCCCTCGTATATATTAAGTGTATAATTATGTATATATGTGGGAAATTGAATAATGCTTTTAATGCAACAGTCAGTTAGAAATCTTCACAACGACCCAATCTCTACACCAACCACTATGTGTGTCTCCAAACATATCACCACTATAGAGAGTAATTAGTTCGTATGATCGCAAAAATACAGTCCACGTTGTTAATGCTTGTAACCTTTCACTTCAAATCATGACTCTTATTGAAGAACTAATAAGCCGTCATGTTTGTTTGCTAAGCAGTTCTCATTTATAACAGGTGTTATAGGTAGCTTGTTATATTAGGTTAGATATAGGGTATATAATTACCTAGATGTACATTTGCGTTAGACAAATGTATGTTGTTTATGGCTTAGGTCAGCATTAGCTATTTGCATTCAACAACCGTACACCCTAGTTACAGAGGTCCATGTTGCTAATGTCGAACTGTATTCGACTTATTTATAACTAATTCGCAAAGTATCGGACTGGAATGAGTGAGCATGCTTAGTGAACGTGCTCTTCATACCATTCACCTTTAACATTGCTAGGCGATAATTTACATTTAACCAGTATTACATTGTACGTGTTCAATTTTTGAATGACATACGATATTCGACGACATTCTAAAGTTTGACATAAATCGAATGTCGTACAGTACGACATACGACATTGGACAACATTAAAACAACATAAAAAATCGAACATTCAAACATTTAGGGTTATGGTGTTAGAGGGTTAGTGCCGTAAGTATTTAAATACCTCGAACTCCCTTAGCGTCAAACATAATTATATCTTCGATGAGCATTAACCTGCCATGCATTTATTAGAAACTTACATGTTCTGGGATCCTTTAAAAATCCACATTACCCGGAAAGGATGGGACAATACGGGGACCCTATACTAGTAAAATCTTATCAAATAAGAAAAAAACTAATAATTTCCCTACTTTTATAATGAAAACTAACAGATTAAAATTTTGAACATATATTTTTGTATCTCTAAACGCATAAAGAACCTATTATGTAATATGCTGCATTATCTTACAAGACACACATCTGCAATCTACAAGAATGTATAGCCATAATTATTGTACAAATTGGAATTTTATTAAGACAATTGTATCCGACTGGAGCCATAAACCGACACATTTTGATGAATTGCAAAGCTTTAAATCAATATGTTTTTCTTAGAACCTAAACATAGGATACCTTATCCATTACGCCACGTACCAACACATCATTGGCTTAGAATGAGAAGGTCATAAGTGCTACATAGACCTTTTAAGACTCATACCCACTTGCAATCTGCATCACGAGGCGCTTCTTCTGAGTCTATTTGTATGGAAATCGGAACTGGTCGTATTGACCAAACTAAAATTGAAAAAGCTTGTTTTTCCCATAAGTAAAGAGACGTTTTCAGTCAGTTTTTTCTTGTTTTCTCTTTGTACTTACGGCCTTCTCATGTTATATATACAGATGACTCTCCCAAAATGGTTTGTCCCTAATGTCATCACTAAAGAACGCCGATTGTTCTTTGCCTTTAACCCGACGTTCTTTGTCACCTCGCTGGCTGCTGGTCTTCTCAGGTTCACTTTTGCTCGGCATCAGAGGCTCGCTTTATAAACTTGCCAGAACGCGTTAAACATAAGTTTAGATTCTTGATCTATATTAATTGAGTATCAGTTTAACAAAGACGTATCTGATTTAGATTTAGCATTACTTGTCGCTTCAGAAAGAGGATTGGGTAAAGCATATGGTCAAAAACACATGATCGACATCTGTAGTCAAACCGCAAGCATAATAACATCAATGATAAACACGTGTTCCAGTGGTAAGAGCTACTGACTGCTGATCAGAAGTTTATGAGTGAACCCGGCTCCAGCCGGATAAAAACAGTAATGCTTTTCAGTGTTTCTCATCTAACATAACTTAAATTACTAACAATCTTTCGGACGAGACGTTAAAAAACAGAGGTCCCGTGTATGAGGCTTTACATCAGACACGTAAAACAACCAGGGGTGCCTCTGGAACTACGGCATCTTCTGTTTCACGCACTACCCCACAAAACTAAAGTGACTTACCTCTTCTGAGGGCCTCGCCCAAAATGGATTACCGGTTGCGAGGATAAATACTAGTAAAAGCATATAAATCGGAACATCAATTGATGGAACCATTGTTAAAGCGGGTCTCATCAAATATGAAACTGATATTGATGTTAAACAACCACCGTTGAAATTTGACCTGGAATTCGTTTTCTTGAATTTTAGGTGATGCTATAGTGGTGGTTTTTCGGTGAAGTTTTACTGTAATTTGAATTCACTGGAATGAAATTTTCGTTAGCACGTACTCTTGATGACTGCGTATACACATGTGAAAACCGCAATGACCTCTTGCTTTATTTGATTTGTTTTTATATTGTAATTGCCTGCAAGGGTCTGCTTTAAATTGGTTGGGCACAATATGAAGACATTCTTAATTACATGACACCAGGGGTTATGTCAGACGTGTTTTTATTAAATTAAATAATATTTCAATATTTGTAGTAACATTTTAGAAGGCGCATGATGCGTCTGAATGTTTGTGCATAAATCGATGTTTTCAGCCAGTCGCTAGTATTTGGACATTGAATATTCTTTGGACGGGTCAATGCGATAAAACAAGAAAATAATCGTTAAAATATAACCGGTACATTTCGAAATAATCTGTTGTGTACGATACAATAAAAATAGCCAATATCCATTTGACAAACCAACAGGACACGGTAGCCGTTGCACTTCTTTCTTCCTCGGGACGATATCACGTGATTTGTCTTAGCTATGCTTTAACGTTAATCCAAGAACATCTTCGTTTCGTCAACGTTAATTTACTTCTAGGTAGAACTACTAGGTTGCGTTGAATAACCCTTTGTTACAAGTGTATGTGCAGAGAGCAATGACAGGCTTAAAACGTCAGTCTTTACCGGCCAACGCTCTTTATGCTCAATGATAACAATATCCCCAACTTGTGCTAGACAGTCTTACATAATCCGCCTAGTTCGCTAGAGATTTCATACATATAAATATGGACGATAGTGTCTGAATAAATACATGTTCTAGTAAAATTATACACTGCTCTTATAAATGATAGATTGTAGAATTGCCGAAACTTTGTTAAGTTCAATATGAACAGCTCATACGTTATATACGCGTGAGATGCCAGTTGAGAGATTTCTCATCACTGGAAAATAGCCAAAATAGCCAATGTAATCATTGCTCCCGCCTTCCGGGACACAACGTCTAACACGGTGTATGGTTTATGGGTCAGGTTAAGGTATCGGTTGCCTCAATGATCCACTTGTACAAAATGAACACGAACAATCACTCCGTTAATCGTAAACTATCGCCTAATAATGTTAACATTGTATGTTATGAATGGTACGTTCATTATGCATTATCACTCATTCCGCTCCGATACTTAAGCGAATGAGGCAAATTAGAATAATGCAGTTTGGCACCAGCAACATGGCTCTATATCTAAGTTGTGCGGTTGTTGAATTCAAATAGCTAATCCCCCCTTGCCATTTCGAGTTCGAATCTCAACTAGGATGTACCATGTATTTTGTATGGACAGAGCCATTCAAACAGCTTACAGACGGTTGAAGTTTCGACCCTAGCCAGGCAGTGACATAAGCCCAAACCCATTTAAGAAAGCGAATAAACACCTGGTTCTACAGCCCACACACTGTACAACCCGCTGTGTGTAAGGCAGTTATGTATGTTGAAGGCAGAGACACACGCGTTTTACGCCACTAGAGTGGGGTAAGTATTTGTTATTTTATATGTGTTTTGCGTTGCTTTTGAAAGTGATCACTTACATATATCGTTGACGCGATGAATGAACAATAATTATATACAATTGATGTGCCCACAAACGGCATTTTATTAGAGTAAACATGGTTTAGGTATGCAATGTTTGCCAAATGTTCGAAACTTTCGCCTTTGACATTGAATTCTCAACTGAATTCGTGGTTTGGAACAATTCTAAAACATTGAATACAAACTTCAATCCTTCCTCAATATATCTGTCGTTTCCGTTTTGAAAAATGTGCATTTTCTGTGAAGATACAGAGGTTTAAATTGAACGAGGTACGAAATAAATGCTAACGAAATAGGCAGTTCTGTTTTTCGAATGATATCGACAAAGGCAGAGCGTTAAATATTAATGCTAACGCAGAGGCAGAGATAAGAGACATATGCTAACAACAACGGCAGACATTCTAATGACTTGACGGGGCCATAAAACCCCTTTGTACGATTTGTATGTTATAAATATAACCCAGATTCATGTTAGACTGTATTCCAAAGTCCATTTCACCAAGAACACGAGTGTTTAGTGGTTATTTTCATCAAGTTGATAAACGGAATATATTACATACCTGGTGATCGCTGACGCTGGCAATTATCGGTTGAGAGTGGCCCTTTATGTCTGTAAATGACGAACTGGTTTTTTTTGGGGGGGGGGGGGGCATTAAGCGCTCCATTTGTTATCATGAAGTTAAGAAACTAATACTTTTTAGCATTCTATAGAATACGTAAGTTCGAAATGCAGCAATTCAAATTACTTGACAGGGAACTTAATGCAGTGTTTTGTTTGTACAAAAATGTATGTTATTTCTGTGTTACAAATTTTATTTGACTATATTTCGTGAATAACTCACACAAAGAACATAAGACATAATGTCGTAAAACATCGTAATGCCCCGATACATTGCTATACATGTGCAGTCGAACACATGGTCTTGGTATTAATCTTTAAAGTAAAATGACCTCAATATAATTAGAAATACTTGGTCAGTACCACAGTATATGATTACGTAACAGCTTATGCCGACGAAAAAGGTACGGAAGGCAGTTAACAGAAGTGGTAATTGCTTTGTAAATACAAAGAAATACTGGAAATAGGTTTAAATTATTTATTGGGATATCCAACTGTCCTATAGATTTAGAAATATGAAGAAGCCGTGTAGTATATATATGCTGCAATGAGAGACATAAGTTACATATAAATTATTATAAAGACCGAGGTAGACCAATTAGCATACAGGTCCTAACTAGTTGAGATCCTCGGTCCTTTATCCTTGTTTTTAACTGAAATATCATTGATTTTAGATATGAAATTTCTCACTTCTGTATTACACAATATGTTAGGGCCATAAAAATCTATACACTTACGCACACTTCCAACGCAACACCTACACTTTTTATCATTTCTCAACTATTTATAATGTGATTTGATTAAAATTTGGCATATCTATAGATATATATTTAGCTGATGTTTATATGATTATTTTATTAAAATCGAACGATTGTAAAATGAAAATAATTTCAAGTGACGACCATCACTGCAAATTGAAAAGTCACAAAAATACACCATAAAAACTATTACAAAATGGATGTAAATTTTACTAAACAGTTTATATCAATAAATAAATAAAGGAAAAACGTTTTGTTCCTTGTTAATTAGGATCTAGTATGTCCATCCATATATGTTATGATATATTTTTTCTTCTGTCCCATCGAAAGCACAAAATTCGTATCAATATCTGGGGAATAGTCCCCATTTCTTGAAAAAACGGCCCGTTTCTGTCGTTTTTATGGGGTTGGTGGTGTTCTCATTTGTCGCTTACAAAGCTGGTCCCGACAAATTCCAAATAATCTTGAAATCCGAAGACTTTGATGATATTGGCAACTGTTGTATGTTGTGATTATGCAGAAATGCTTGATGTACACGTGCTATGTGTGCTAGAGCTACGTCATGCAGTATTTTTACATGGTGTCATTTTTGTGACTTTTAGTTTTGCAGTGCTGTTCATTATTTTGTTTAATTTTTATCTTTCAATGAACTTCATATAAATTCTAGGAGACATGCAAAGAATATGTATCCATTAACATGCCAATTTTGAACTATATCCATGGAACAATAGTTGAGAAATTATAAAAAATGTAGGTGTTGCGTTGGGAGTGTGAGTAAGTGTATACCATGGTGTGTAAACAACATGTAGCCAAATTTATTATTTGATCTGATAATTAATGTTGTAAATATTTCAGCCTAATTACTACCATGTGCAATAAACAAAACAGGGATAAAAACAGAGTAATCCGCATGATAGGACCGGTGGAGTTTTAGAGAGTAGTAAGGGGGGGGGGGGGGGTAATTTACTATTTTTCCCCATTGATGGAACTTTTTTGCATTACGGTTTACATCTGTGTCGGTAGTGAGTTATGCAATACCTGCCGGTTTATTATTGCAAAGGTGGTGCTGCCTAGCGGCGGTGTAGGAAGAAAAGTAGTTTCATCAACTAAAGTATAGTCGATTGTAGAAACGTGTGTATATAACTATAGTTGGTCGATTCTGGAACAAATAAAAAGTATCTATATTACATAAAGCAGTTTAATAGAGTGTCACGTAAAAATTCCAGTGTCGATGACTTACAGTTCATGTAAACTGCTGACAAACAAGTGCTGTATTTATACCTAACTGTCATAGATCGACATTTATTAAATATGCAGACGTGCATGGACATGTACTTAATTAGAGAATTAAAGCTCCAGCACGAATACGATGTAAAGTACGACCTCCTCGACAGAGCAACAACCTTTGATTTCCGGTCATTGTATGACTTCAATGATAAGGAGACTATAAAATTCAACTTGTATGCCTTTATTGCGCCTCTCAAAAACTGCAAATTTCACCGTCATTTTGTTAACATTTAACTTATATTATCGATGGAATACTACGAGAATCATTCGTTTCTGAACTCTAAGACAGTGCCTGAAGAGCTTACGCCCCCAAAAAGCCATGTACTCATCAATAACAGGCACAAAAGGCCACTCACAACCGACAATTGCCAGCGTTAGCGATCGGCAGGTTTGTTATATATTCCGTTTATCAACTTGATGAAAATAACCGCTAAACACTCGTGATTCTTGGTGAAATGGACTTTGGAATACAGCCTAACATGAATCAGGGTTATATTTATAACATACAAATCGTACAAAGGAGTTTTATGGCCCCGTCAAGTCATTAGAATTTCTGCCTTTGTCGTAAGGATAAGTCTCTTATCTCTGCCTCTGCGTTAGCATTAATATTTAACGCTCTGCCCTTTGTCGTTATCATTCGAAAAACAGAACTGCCTATTTCGTTAGCATATTTTTCGTACCTCGTTCAATTTAAACCTCTGTATCTTCACAGAAAATGCACATTTTCCAAAACGGAAACGACAGATATATTGAGGAAGGATTGAAGTTTGTATTCAATGTTTTAGAATTGTTCCAAACCACGAATTAAGTTGAGAATTCAATGTCAAAGGCGAAAGTTTCGAACTTTCGGCAAACATCGCATACATAAACCCTGTTTACTCGAATAATATGGCATTTGTGGGCACATAAATTGTATATAATTATTGTTCATTCATCGCGTCAACGATATATGTAAGTGATCACTTTCAAAAGCAACGCAAAACACATATAAAATAACAAATACTTACCCCACTCTAGTGGCGTAAAACGCGTGTGTCTCTGCCTTCAACATACATAACTGCCTTACACACAGCGGGTTGTACGGTGTGGCCCATATATAAATATAACCGTGATGGTAAAATATAACCCCATTGGTATATAAGGAGGGCAGCTCAGCGAACAAACAGGGCAGCAAGTATAAACAACGTGGACTGTACTATTACGATCCTATGTACTAACAACGGTGGTTCCTTTCTTGAGCGGACACGTTGTTTAAAGAACGATAGAGTGGTTGTTGTAGAAAGTTGGTCGTTGTGGAAACGTCTAACTTACTGCTGCTTTAACTTCCCAATTATGTACATATTAATACACTTTTATCACATGTTTGACGTTGCTTTAGCGTTATAAAACCATTCTTTATTTTTTATAATACACTAGTGTAATAAAGCTTTGACGTGACGTCATTCAAAGTATAGGCGACGTCGTCAAAGTTGCGCGTTTATTATAGTGAAAAAGTAGCTATTTTATCGTTCATTCTACAGATAGATGAACAAAATGGAAAAAATGCTGTCGGCGCACTGATTTTCTTGTAAAATGAATAAATTAGTACTTGCTCAATGCTAGATATTACACATAAACATCAGTACTGTCAGATTCAAAACAGATTTTAGTCTTTTGCAAACATTTTGAGCGTCATCAATGCTATATGGATCCCGAATTCTGTCAAAAATGCTTGTCGGCGATACAATATCATTGGCAACTACACTGGATTGTTATGTGTTATAATGTACAGAATTCTTAAAGTTATGTTTCATATGGTGTAAAAAGGGTGTACCTAAATAAATATCAGCAATTAATTGATAAAAACTCGGATTTTACGTCCGGTTCATTGAGTGAGATTTCGGCGATTTTGCAACAGATACGTTACGCTGCTAATATGTCAAAATATTAGATGGATAAACACGTATTTTTCATCATTTCATGGGCATTTTAACTAATTGGATGAAGTAAGATGGCAGTGCTGGTAAAGAATTGTACAGAGAAAGCAGTATATTTTTAAGAAACGAAGATTTAAACAGTGAACTGACACTTTTTCAAAATTTTGAAACAGATACGTTACGCGCGTTTTGTATAATTATGCAATAAGCACATGTAGCTGTTGCACAAATAAATGATTTTCACTTAAAATATCATCGAAGGATTGCAATTATGTAGACATGTCAATTATGTCATGACAGATACGTTACACTGAACATATACGTTACGGCATATTTGTATATCTGCTAAAATACGTGCATTTTAAGCACCTTACTCCTGTCAGTGTTCATAAATTACATGGGAAGATGACTTCTAGAGATCACCCATCGTCATATTGAATGCACTTACGTGCATATTCGGATGGTGCTTTTTGGAGAATCAGAGGGTGACCTTAAAACGCGAGTTAATTCTCGTCAATCATGGCTAAATGTCAATATTATCATATTGAAAACACACACTCTTGTAATTGTTTGTTAATATTATAAAGAACCTAATTTCGAAATTATTGCACTTAATTCAAATAAAAAGCTTCATAACATCTCGTAACGTATCTGTTTAACTACGTACATGTAACGTATCTGTTTTTCGCTTTTATGTTCAAATTCTGACATAAATTTAATATTGACTAAATATAATGATTTATGCAGTTTTAAGTGACTTAGGTCCTATTTGTTCAAGCTGCGTCAGTCTCATCTAGACTGTCCAAGATGTTCACAGTTTACTTCCTCTAAGATAGCGGAAACTATTTAACACGCTGGCTTTTAATGTAATAACTTTTCATAACTACCAATTTTATTTTGCTAAATTTGGTCTTAATTCAAACTCAGTTGAGAAAAGGTGTTTGTAAGTTGTTTCATTCATTTTCTGTTGTGTGCTGAACACATACAGCTTAAATTAAGAGATCCTTTCACAATTAAGATACAGACGAGGTGAATACCCCACGCCAATTTGACAAGTACCATTTGGTTTATAATATAATTATGTGAACCGTATTTCCTTATTGTTATGTTGCAGACTGCTTATTACATTATACGTGTTTTGAAACATTTGTAATATTTAGCTGGAACGTTATGTTGAGTTACTTTTCTTCAACAGCTTTGCGTTAGCAACAGATACATGTACATTACGCCACTATAAAGATGATGCAATTGGAGATTCATTACGATATGTTTTGTGCTCAAACTTGAAAAACGTGTCATCATAGCGATGCATTATTGTTTTACGACACGCGTACGTCTCCATACCCGAAGAAACTATAATTTTAAACATTCATCAGTGTAACCCTGACAGCACTGTGTGTACAGCTTGAAGATTAGTATTTCTTCTTTAAAACTTGTTTGCGACATATAATATATGTTGCAGAGAACATTATAATTATATGAATCAAAACGTACAGATAAACCACTCGAAATGAATCAATAAGCAAAAATTGTATCCATTTTAACATGTTCTGCCATCATGTTTGTTATGGGATATAATACCAAATACCAATGACTTTACAGGTACAATATGTTTGATAACTATTTATATCACTTAGTCAAATCATCTAGTCTTTAATGCAACGTAACGTATCTGTCGGCTATTAATTGGTCGCATACTTAAACTATGTGAAATATCAATATCCTTCAATACTTAACCCTGAAAATCTACACCGACACTCTGAAAACATAGAACAACATAGTGAACCATCGAAATTAGTATTTTGAGACTATGCATGTCGGTTCAAGTTTTCATCTCAAGTTGTTCAGTAATCTGTAGAATGAACGTTATGTTTCGGCCGAATAAAGGCTAACGTGTGATAAAAAGACCATTACATTTGTGACTTTCCTTATTTCCTCGCATTTTATTATTTTATTCAACTCGTTTAATAAATTCAATATGAAAAGACACTCATGTAATATCCTCTATATATTGTATAATAAATAATAATAAATAATAAATAATTAATAGCGAATAAAATGTATTCTATGCTTCTAATTCCTGGAAAGATATACAGTGTCCACCAAAAATAAGTATACTGTTGCAAAAAATAATTGGGTAAAATTATTCGTATCTGTTTATCAGACGGTCATAATTATACTAGTTTCTGAAACTACAGTTACTAAATGAGTCAAAAATAGATAGAAGTATAGATGAATTTTCTGAATTAATTTAACCACGTGATCCTAAATGCTGAAGTGTCCATCTGTTTCTGAAAAAGTAACCTTTCAAGACTGACAAAGAAACTACATTTTACACCAATGCTACTAATCAATGTATGATTTTTCGGAAATATCAATTGTCACGTGTTATCACGACAAAGCATGCATTAACTGCACAATGTGATATACGGGAGATATTTGATTCTCTGAGTTTACAGTAAGTGTACTCGTCTATTGACTTTTTTCTCTTCCATTTAATCTGATGAATGACATGCTTGCTGATTCACGAATGTCTCCTTTTATATAATTAGCCTAGTAGCCAATGAATGTCACTCACGTTCAATGAAACATGTTCCTCTATTGATGCAAGGATTATTATCTGCTCAAAATTTACATGGACGCATCTGAAATTAGTAGAGCGCATTGTTAGGACCAAGAAATTGCATAATCTAAAGCTATCAATGCCCATCATTGTTTACAAGTTTACAAAATTAATGTTTTACGTAAATAGAGGCCACCGGCTCAAAATACAAATATATGCATGTTCACAAAATAATTTCAGATAATAGAAAGTTGAGAGCTAATAAAATGCATTATCAAAAGCTAAGAATGTGCACCGTCGGTTTCTTACAGTAACAAGTCTTCCCTTCAGAAACTAACAATGCGCATCACCAGAGAGTAACAGGATACATCATCAAATTCAAACAAGCTAGGTGCAACATCATAAGCTAACAATGTATGTATGCATCTCTATCTAAGAATCAACCAGCCCCCTTATTACAACACGAAATTTTGATTTGTCAATATGTCATAACTTATTCATTAACCATTAACTCTCATATCCGCTTGGCTTTGAGTTAAAATGTTAGTATCCATAACGTTAAATGTAAGCCCAAACGTGAAAACATGTTCATATTACAGAATTTCGCTGACATATTGAATAGAAAACAACGTATTTAGACCAACTCCGGACACATTATAACCATTTCATTAAATATTTGTAGTAAATATGAGTTGTCATGTATAGATGGTGATATGATCACCATTAAAGCGTACATGTGAACTAAACGCGAATCTAGCTGGATGCCTGTACTAGTATTTCTGTGATTATATATATGAATAAAATTTAGTTAATATACGGAAAATAAATCGAATTAAATTTGTGAAATTCCAAATAAACGGAAAGATAATATAGTATTATTTGTGATTAAATTTACAAATTAAATTTAGTTTATATACGGAAAATAAATCGACTTAAATTTGACGTTTTTGTGAAATTCCAAATAAAAGTAAATACTTAGTATAATAAAATATTATTTGCACTTAAACCCGTTTTTTTTCATGCTGTGACATAAGAGACAGCAACCAGAGTAGCACAGAACAGAGACATTATCTACCCTAACAGAAATATGTTCATGAGAAATAAAAAAAAATACATTTTTATGGGCGGGGGGAACTATTATCAGCGAAAGTCAATCACCTATAGTTTTGATGAGATATAATCCTACTCACCGATATATGACATAGTTGGCGGAAGAGGAAATACTAGTATATCATATTTTTTTAGGCCTATAGATCAAAATTATGGCAGTCTGACTTCACTAATTAATCAAAAACGTCAACTGGAATTGCGAGTCAACCGAAACCATGGCGTTTAGCGAGATTTATATTATCTATAGATACATGTGTATAATATAAATAAAAAGTTACAAAATGTACTTGAAGCCATATTAAGATTGTCAATTATTATTCTAAATGTAGACCACATTAATAGAAGCAATCTTCTTGTCATTTTGGAGCCACGTAATTCCGTTGATTTGACTGTATGTTTTTGTATCATTCAAAATAATTACGAAGGTGGTTCGAAGTAGTCCTTGTATCTATTTAATGAGAATATACATTATTTTAGGACAACCTGGTTGGATGTGCAGTCCCCAACATCGTTAATTAAACAAATGTTGAAAATATCGTAAAATATTTAATCCAACAAACAAACAAAATAATAGATATTAGGCCGAGCTTCGCGGGTTTTGAATGAGAGATAGTTAACGCTATTTTGGTACCTATAATCATGATACTTTTACACTACTGTTAAATCCCTATGCTTTAAAATAGAGTGATCGATGCTGGAAACCTTCTCCAATTTCATTTGGTGTTGGAAGTCTCAAATTTCGTCATGTCAATCCAGTACTAAACATTCAGTTTAATTGACAGACGTCATTGGAGCCAATCTGCATTTCCACCAGTCACTCAATAGTGCTCACAAAATGTTTAAATAGAATGTCATGAATTGCGTCAAATTGGTTCGTAAAATGTTATTCATGCATCGGCTACGTGATAAAATCGGTATTTCGTCACTCACTTCAAATAAATTGTATTATACCGGCTGAATAATGAATGGGGAACATTATAGTTTAAATGTTGTAACTTGGCACCGAGGTCACTGGGAGACATTTGACAGCAGACAGTCATGTTTGGTAAGCGATGAATGGTCTATCGCATTGCTGGTCATGTATACTTTGTTATACTTGTAGGCTGGAAGCAGGAATACAAAGTTGTTGCTGCTGCTGTTGCTTTTGCTCTCAGACATATAGCATACACGGGAAACATTTTCTTGGAGAAAATATTTCTCAATGTATAACGATGCACATATAACGAAAATCACGTTAAAAACTTGTTCATTTGAAGATTTTCCTTGCGGTATACTATTGTTGTCTTTGAATTGGTGTATGTTTCGTGCCTTTCGTTACCTTTTGGTGTGCCTCCGTAGCTCAATGGTTAGCGCGCTTGCCGTCTAATCTGGCGACCCGTGATCAAATACTGATAGAAGCACTGATCGTTTGCCTGTCATATTTCAGCAGAAAGCTGACTGACATTATTTTACTATATTATGTTTGTTTGGGTGTTTTTGTAAATGTTTCTTCTGTCGTATGCCTCTTACCCTGCCTGATTTATCATAATATATATTTTTAATAACAATTGAATATTTTACCTTAAACTGATTTCTTCATATGAGGGAAGAGCGCAGGGACATACGTTCGATTTACTGAATTCTTCCTTGCATGATGTATATACGTCGCCACGAGGGTATAAAAGAGGGGTGACAGTTTCCCTTTTATGCAGAGAAAGGGTATTTCTAGTACTATGTTTATTTTGTGTTTGGTATAACGCGGATTAACAGATTAAAATTTTGAACACATTTTTGTATCTCTAAATATTATAAAGCATCTATCATATAATATACTGCATTAACTTACAAGACACAAAACTTCAATCTACAAGGATGTATAGCCATAATTATTGTACAAATTGGAATTTTATTAAGACCATTGTGTCCCACTGGAGCCATTGGCCTACACATTTTGATGAATGTAAACGCTTTCAATCAATATGTTTTTCTTAGCACTTAAAAATCTGATTCAACGAAATTGTGATTAATAACATAGATTTATTATAAAACTACTGAAACTCTTGAGACATGATCGAGCATATAGCCTCGGAGTCTCATTTCAATGTGGTTAGACAATAAATGCACTCAGTCGCAAAAGAAAGTAAAAAAGATGACATGAACGGAAGCAAATGTCACACATTTGTTGCGGTGTGTTCATCTGGCGTTTGTCAAGTTGTTAAGCATCTAGATGCCCGCTTTGATGATAACGTTTGTTTTCAAGTGAATGTACTGATCCCGGAGACAGACATACAGAAAACAATGATTATACCAAAGCCAAAATCAGGTTCAGAAATGATCACCTTATAAAAGCAATTTTATTTTCACGTTGTTACTTCCCCTTGACCATGCAAAATGTCTACTAACTTTTTAGAAAATCACAACCACCATGTTGTTAATTGAGAAAGCGCATTTTTTAATTTGACGATATACCTTTAAGTCCAATTTACCATATATAAACATAGTTTGCACCACTGCGTAAATTTCTCGTACATTTTACGTTGGAGGCGGACATATAAAATACTAGTATTGAACATTTGTGTTAATTTGATTTTTCAGGTACCAACGATGTTGACTATATTTGTGAGGTACTGCATTTACTTACATGTTATTGTTTGATCTTAAACATACAGTTCTGTTAATATTAAATTTCGTTTGGTTCTCTCAACCCAAGATGATACAATTTCATATTAGGTAAAATGTATACTTTCTTTTGCGACTAAGTGTACAGTACATGTAGTACGTTTTTAGTTCGTTTATTTAGGTTTTTAACTTGTATGCAAACATTGCATTATTGTCAAATTATCAGGTTGATGAGTAAGTCTCATTAAGGACGTTTGATACAGTTGTTAATGCGCATCATTTCTGCGCATATAGCTTAAACGGGGATAGAGGCCGCATTTTGCACTGGGTCCTCTTGAAAATTGGACAAAATGTTTGTCGTGATACTATCTAGGGTTAGTATAAATATAGGTACTTTGGGGTAAAAAATAAATTCACTGAGCAAATAATATGAAAACACTCTGCGTTAAATAGCGATTACATTTTCATTCATTTTTTGTGAAATTAGAAATTATTACTTAGGTTACCTGTACCCATTTGTAATAAGTGTTTGTATTGCCTGAGACTTCACAAATCCCCTTTTACTGATATATAGGGAATATATTTATAACATATTGACTAAAATTGTGAAGATTATTCAAGTGAGCGATTCAGGGCCCATATGTGCCCCCTTGCTGTATGGAATGCGACGTCACTGCCAAATTGGTGAAAAGGGGAGATAATTCAGTAATAATAGCACAAAGTGTAGCGTGATAACCTATGTTTTATTTTAATTTTTAGATAAAGTACACTTTAATCAACATCATTAGCCAAAAATAAATTATGACAAGACTAGAAATGATGTGAAAAACATATATGCAAAATGTACTAATTTGGCCTTTTTGTGCCATTTTACCGCACTTTTCATAACAAAGAGACACAATTACGACGTAACTGCACCTAAAATAATTCTTGTAACACGTCAATTTCTTCTAAGTTTATATTTACTATACTTTTATGTACCGAATATGCAAATGTAAGTACTCTTTTGGTATTAGAATATTTTTTCCGCGCAGATAATGCGTTACTTTTACGCAATTTCACTAAGGTTTTTTATGATATAGGGTGACAATAATGACGTCATGGCGAAAAAAGTAGTCCCGTGACCTATCTTTTTTATTTAATACTTGGATTGAGTACACTTTTATTCACAAAATTAGCAATAAAAAATATATTGGTCATCGAGGTCGTTTTTGGGCTACGGTCGATTTTATGTATGTTTTTGTCTTTTTTAGCAGTCATTATTTCGGAAATTTTGACAATTATTGTTTTGTCAAAGATTTCTGAATTTTCTAATCAATACTAAAAGTGTATAGGAATGTTTGAATAATATGTGTTTGTTCATACAAACCCATGGAAATGATTGTAACAAGAAAAAATATCGATTTTAATGCAAAAATAAATACATAGCGAAATATCAGAATTTTTGGTCATTTTCTTGAAAAGTGATGTTGCAAAAGGGCCCATGACCCCTTAAATAGTACCGCGACATACCTTTTTTATTTCACATATTGCTTCAGTATATATTAAACTATAATTTTGCCTATTTTTTGTTATCTTTTAAAAAAAATACTAACCCTATCGAACGTCCTTAACAGACAATTTATTAAAATTGCATGTTTCAGTCAAGCGCTAAGGCGATCGTCTGGGTATTAAAAACGGCTCTCGTACAAACATTGTAATATCAAAACATGGCTGTTTTATTGTTTTCAATTTTTAATCGAATAATAAAGGCAGTATGAATGTTTCAATCAAAACTTTATCCATTAGGCCACATACTTATACAGATGTCATGTACTATCTGTGAAATGAAGAAATTCATAAAAGTAATTGCTATGTGTTTGTGCACAATGTTATCTATAAAGATGACAGACTCAAACAAACAAGTTATACCTAATCCTCTTCGGACTGGCTTGTCCCAAAGGCAATCTCCAAAGAACGTCTATTGTTCCTTGCCTGGGACTCAACGACCGTTCTTTGTCACCTCGCGGATTGTTTGTCTTCTCTAGTTTCCCTTTGCTCGGCATTTGTTTCTCACAGCAACTCGTAAGATGGCATCGGATTGCAGGCGGAACATATATGGCTAGTTAAATGATAATTATAAATGCTACGTTTTCTTTAATTCATTATACATAATAGTAGATACATTTTATCACCTCTAAACTCATTGTCTCTCCTACATGACGTCATTATATGCCGTAAATGACGTTTATACAACAGAGTCATTTTCTTCAATAAAAAGATGTGGGTGTTTTTTAGCGTTATTGGCGTCATATTAAATGAATATAACACTGATTGATACTAAATTGATACAAACATATATTGAACTCGTCAGAGAAATATTATTAAGCTCGTCAGAGGCTCTTAAATAAACTTTCCAGAACTTGTTTAATATCAGTTTAGATTTTAGAACTATATCAATTAAGTAGCAGTTTGATAAAGGCGTATTTAATGAAATAAAGTGTCTGGTGGTGATTTCTCATTACTGGTTTTTAAGAGGGTTGTTTAAAGCATGTGGTCACTAACACAGGATCGACCGTTCGAAGTAAAACCTCAACAATTTGTTTGATAAGAATGAGAGGTCATAAGTGCTAATAACGACATTATAAGACTCATACATATTTGAAATCTGAGAGTGATTAATATAATTTGGAAAAACTTGTTTCACAATCGACCTTAAATAAATTAGTATAAACTAAAAATAAACAATTTGCTGTATTAGATTGATAAGTCGTAAGTTCTAGTTACGACCTTATAAGACTCATACATATTTGAAATCTGCATCACAAGGCGCTCTATTTTCATGAATTCGTAGTTGTTCTGAGACATACCTTACCAACCTATGGGGCCACCCAAAGACTCCAGCAAGGAAAATCGGATTTTATGGTGTTCTTCGATCAGCTTGTAGCTATATCAAGAGCCATTTGGAGAATTTTGATCAGTTTGGCCAGTATTCCAGTCAAACTAAAGCAGATATGGACATAATTATTCTTGGTTGTCTGGGATAAGCATTGATATAAGGACTTGCAACATACAAAATATGTTTCACAAATATTCGTAACTCAAAACTTACGACGATTTATCCTCGTTGAATCGATGGTTTGTTGATGATTATTGTCCAGACGCTATACCAAAATATGACTTCATAGACCACGTGATTGTGCACCGTGGTGTATATACAACGCAAGTCTATCTGCTATTTAAGTCTATAGAACGAACACATAACAATCATTCAGCTACGATTTCTGTCTGCAAGTGTCCACATCCAAACACCTCCGTCAGAATGAAAGAACTTTGTTTTTTCTCTATTGACTTTGTTCCAACATACCGACATCACAAATACCGAAACGGGATAAAAAGAAAAATGCATATATAACCGCCCCCTCCCCCAAATGTCGCCTGTGGTCGTTCTGATGACATGACATGAGTACATGGATCCTTCTAACGGTGTCAAGGGGTAGATAGATAACATAGAAAGGACATCTGGACAACATTTGAATGACCCATGTTTCCCATTACAAAGACTCTTGGACAACATTGGAAGGATCGACCCCTGCAAACATTTAGACTGACCCCTGACCACGAGTGGGAGATTGATTCCCTAACACCCCTAGGAGGACCAAGGCACAACATAGGAGGGCCTTGCACACGAGTGAGAGAACCGATACAAGACACCATACAAAGCTCAGCTCGGGGCTTAATCGATA
This sequence comes from Spisula solida, assembly GCA_947247005.1. NCBI lineage: Eukaryota > Metazoa > Mollusca > Bivalvia > Venerida > Mactridae > Spisula > Spisula solida. Next base: position 20,636,413 of record OX365957.1, read on the forward strand.
TGTATGTTTTGTTTTAATCGTTTATAAAATACCCCTATGATAAACTCGCATGATATTATAAATGTCGTTTAAACATGATACTCATCAATGTTCTGTTTCGATATTTTATCTAAAACAGTGACTAGCTGAAAGTGTTACAATAGGAAATGCTAAGTGTTCTCTGAGAGGACAGATTGTAGGGTAAAACACCATGCAATGGACTAATATAATTAGTTTGTCAAACTGAATGAGTATGTCACACAGAACACATCTCTTTTCGAATGCTGTTAAAGGTCTGTAACACCGAATACGTCTTGATTCGTATATCGTTTTCGTAAGATTGTGGCAAATTTCTATGCGGAGCTGTATTCGAATACAAACGAACCCGTTCAAATACAGATCCCAAACCAGGCGTCCCTTATGTGACCTAACGAATTCAGCAGTTTCTGAAATAAGCTTGTGATTTTTGTCCTGTTTCGGAGTTTTGAAAGGCACATTGCATTGATCAACGCAAGACCGCGTTCGAAATGAATTGTCAAATATGCGGTCTACGGTACAAATGCGCTAGGAAAATGTATTTGAATCAAAGCATGACATGCTATGATTACATCCCCACTTTCAACAAGGAGTTCTAACCATTCGAATAAATCTCCGTCGTATCTCTACTCGCACGCTTCACCCTATGAGTGATTGCTTTACTCTCAGCACAAGAAGTCCAATCCAAGCATGATGTGAACCTTAAGACAGCATATGCTGCATTGTCAATTTTATGAACGGTAAGAGATATTTTCATATTCGCATTTATAGATCTACGATTGTATTAAATTGTATATGTCCCATTTACAATGGTTTATTCGACTTTAAAATATATGTTTCGATATTGAAGGCAGTAAATACATATTATAAGGAAAAACAGTATGATATTAAAACTGCATTCTAAAAATCAACAGAAATCGTGCGCATACGTTGCATATTGATTTCCCTTAACTCTGTTGCACAATTTGGTGTGCACGAATTCCTTTATCGCTGAAGTATATTATTTATGGATAGTGTTTGGCAAAGTTTGGTGTGCATCGAGGATTTATGTACCTCATTATGACATCTAAGGGGATATAGTGTAATTTATAGTGGGATAGTGTCGGGTACATTTGTACTAGCGCATCTGACACTTTCTATCCAATTAATGGAAACTCAGCAAATGTTTTAGATCAATTTAAGAACAGATGTTGCTCGTTATCGGGCATTAAACACTAAACACCAATTTTGTATTTCTGATGCGTCCCATGCGCAATTACAGTCGTTTGAACAAATGCTGACTGGCTGCATATTATATTGTTGTGAAAAACAAAATTCGGATTACATCGGATAGTTTACCAGAGAACAACGGAAAATGTCGAGCTTTCACAATGGGTGCACACTGCAAAAATTCAACATGTACGAATAGTTTAAAATGTTTCACAATTTCTCTTGGGAGAAAAATGAGTGCAACTATGAGATAAAACAGAAAGCATATTACCGGCGTTTGTTCCTATTATGCTCTTTATCTGAGAAGTAACAGAATTACTGACACAAGCTTTTGTTGCATCGAAACGATGTTTAGGTCATTGACATCAAAATTATTGATAACTCGATATCGTGTTAGAATAAAGAAATATTATTGTTGTGACCTATATTTCAGAAACTAAATGGATAAATACAACTGACACAAATGCTATTGATAAAATGATACGTTTGATCTCATATAGGTTTAAATGTACTCAATATCCTATCGAGCTAATATCGTTGTATGACATAATTATGCTATCTAACCAAATACTTATGTAATAAAAAGCCACCGACGGTTGCTTTATTAAAGATTTACTGCAACTTTATAAGCCATTTAAACCACTCTCAATATCGTGATCTCGGTATTATTACAATGCCAAGAAATTTACTATTATACCTTTCTGAATTTGCGTATAAATCTACAAAATTACATTGTATAATGAATATCTAATGTGTTTTCGCTTAGTACATTTACCGGAGACAACAGAAATGGCAAAGAGTTGTTTTACGATTGGTATTGTCTGGGGTAGGATTTGTAGGACTCTGTACCGACACATTTTGGCCTTAAGTTCCGTAACCCCAGTCAGAACATGGGTTGCAAATGTTTCGTAAATTTCGTACAAATCATGTTTTGTACGATATAATAAATAGCCAATATGCATTTGACAACACAGCAGGGCATGATAGCCGTTGCACTACTTTCTACCTCGGGACCATGTCACGTTATTTGGCCTAGCTATGCTTAATTCTAGAAATTCTTCGTTTTCTCTCATAATGTGAATTTAGGTAACTAGGTAAAAGTGTTGGTTGCATTAGAATAACCATTTGTTACAAGTGTGTGTGCAGAGAGGAATGGCATGCTTAAAACTTCAGTTATTTACCGGCCAATGCTGTCAATGAATTATGATAACAATAGCCCCAACTTGTGCTAGACAATCTTACACAATCCGCCTAGTTCTCTAGAGACTTCATTCATATAAAGATGGGCGATAGTGTCTGAATAAATATAATATGTTCTAGTGCAGTACCACATATTTCTGATAAAATATACCAGATTTATAAAGCGCCATTTTCCTGCGAAACACACGTTCAAAGGCGCTGATAAATGATAGACTGTAGAATTGCCGAAATATTATTAGGAAAGTGCATAATAAGCTTAATAGATACATTGTATGAACAGCTCATACGTTATACACGTGTGAGATGCCAATTAGCAGAGCAATTTCTCATCACAAGAAAATATACAAAGTATCCAACATAATCAATGCCCCCACCTTCCGGGACATAACGTCTTACACGGTGTATGGTTTATGTGGTCAGGTCAAGGTGTCGGTTGCCTCAAGGATCAACTTGTACATATTGAACATGAACATTCAATCCATTAAATGTTGATTATCGCCTGGTAATGTTAGCAATGTATGTTACAAAGAGTACGTCCATTAAGCATGATCACTCACTCCGCACATAGAAAGCGAATGAATATCTATGTCTATAGTTTATATAATTAGTATCTAACCTATAACAAAAAGGCTACCTTTAACCCCTGTTATAGACTGCTTAGCAAACAAACTTTGCTACATTAAGAGTAAACGATTTGAAATGAAAGGTTGCAAGCATAAACAACGTGCACTGTAGTTTTACAATCATACTTCTACGAACTAATTACTGTGGTTCCTCTCTGGCGTCGAGACACGTGTTGGGCCCACCAAAAAAAGTATACAGTTGCAAAAATAAATTTGGTTAAGTTATTCATATATGTTTAGCAGATGGTCACAATTATACTAGTTTCTGAAATTACAGTTACTAAATAGTCAAACATAGATAGAAGTAATATAAAGATGAAGATAATCTGAATTAATATAACCATGTGATCCAAAAGGCTAAACTTTCCATCTTTTTATGACAAAGTAACCTTTCAAGCCTGGCAAAGAAACTTAAACTTTACATCTAGGCTACCAATCGATAAATGGTCTAAACATAAATAGTCCTTGTCTTCAAAAATATTGTTGCTTCACTGTTCTGGACATAGTGTATACTTATATTTGGTGGACAGTGTATTAGAGATATTGATAAATAATTGCACAGAATTTGCGATCAAAATTAGTACTTATTAATAAATGGTTATAATTATTATATATATATTCAGAATTTCCGAGAGCGTTTAATATAATTATGTATTTTGAATTTACTACAAAGACAGTTATCGTAAACAAGTGTACCCTTTGATGACAGCAGAGTCACGTGTGTTATCACGACAAGGCTTGCGTTAACCCTACACTGATACACGCGAGATATTTGATGATTCCTGGTTTATATCACTGACTCTACAGTATGTGTACTATTGACTTTTATCTTCCTTTTAATCTAATGATTGACATGCTTGCTGCTTCACAAATGTATCCTTTTTATTTATAATTTAGCCTCGTGTCCAACGAATGTCACTTACGTTCAATGACACATGCTCCTCAAGTGATGCAAGGACATTATGAAATAATATTAAAAACAGTAAGTACAACCTATTGCTTCAGTAATTTAAAATAAAATAAAAAAGTATCCTCCTCATAATCTAACAGGACACACTATCTGAAGTTAACAAGGCGCATTGTTAGTAGGTTACAGCTAAAAATGCACATCATTGGGTGCTAACAACGTACATCATCAAAAGTTATCAATGCACACTATTGGGTGCTAACAAAGTGCATCATCAAAAGCTAACAATGTGCATCATTGGGTGCTAACAAAGTGCATCATCAAAAGCTAACAATGTGCATCGTCGGATTTTGACAAGGGTCCCCTTCAGAAGCTAACAATGCGCATCAACAGAAAGTAACAAGGTACATCATCAAAATCGAACAACGGGCATCGTCATAAGCTAACAAGGCACATCATCGGAAGCTGACAAGGTGCATCATCATAAGCTAACAAGGCGCATCGCCATAAGCTAACAATGCACATCATCGGAAGCTGACAAGGCGCATCACCATAAGCTAACAAGGCACATCACCGGAAGCTGACAAGGCACATAATCATAAGCTGACAAGGCACATCATCATAAGCTGACAAGGCGCATCATCGGTCCATACCCGTCGTAATCGCTATAAATAGAAATGAACGAAATGGATTTGATTGGTTGATTTTCGTTCACCGCGCTAGGATTTGGCCGTATTGAACCAGAGTATGTTTCGGACGAAGAATACTCTGGCGAACGAGAATGTATGCATACATGCAATCATACATTATATGAAACAAATACCTCATTCATCCAGGGACGCGTGATTGTATCGAAATCTAATGTTAGTTGGTTCATGTTGCTCGTGTATTTATCATGATAATGAAAGATGTTAGTATTGAATTCTGATGCACTAAAACTGCGAGTTCCACCGTTGATTTTATCATGATCTAGGTGGTTGGTGACAATATTTATCAAGGCTGTCTGTGTTGCAGTCTGGTTAAGTGTGCATGTTTAAGTTAAAAATTGAAATAGAGCATTACTTTAAAACAGTATAAGGTTCTCAACAGAGTACTCGAAAAATGTTCTTTTAAAGCATATTATAGCATAAAAACGGTGATTTTGCACATACGTTAACGGGACGAAACCATGCGTAAACATAAAGATTCACGCGTTGTAAACGTCCAGTGATACGTATGCTCATTTCAGGGCCGCACCGGCGACTATAAAGGTTGTACAGCTTCATATGAACAGTTATTTCCATTTTATTTCTAAGTACTAATAAGTACTAATTAGTTGTCTATAATATTTAAATTATACATTTAAACAAACCCGCAGTATCCATGTTTTCTTGGTATTTGCCGATACCGGAAGTCGACGTGCATAACAATAACTGGTATGACGTAACGTTTGTTTTCGCGACGTCGTCACAAAATCTCCCGCCAAAATATCATTATTTTGAAATAAAAACGCATTAATTGATGTTTTGTATGCTATAATAGCGTTTACGCATGTTTATTTCGCTTTATAACATATGCAGAGTCCCTCGGGAGCGTTGGTGCCCTCACCCTGGCGGGCTTGGGCACCAACTGTCCCTCGGGACTCTGCAGATGTTATAGCACGAAAAACCCTACAATATATCATAAGGAAAATTCCGGTTATTTTTTCTTTTTCGTTTTTGTCTTGTTCATTTGTGTGGTTGCCATTGTGGCTTGTGTTGTGAATTTTTTCTTTTTTTGTACTTGTGTGCTACTGGTTATGCATTTCATTCTCTCTGCTGATTCTATTCAGAGCTGCATTTCTTGTCAGATATGTTATATACACTCAATGGCTTTAAAAACACCTCACCTAATTCCAAGCCCAATGTCGCTCAAAGTATTTATTTTATTGCAATATAATTTTACATGTGCATTAACTGAACTTTCTTACGTGTAATAAAATATTGCCTCGTTACTTTCTGGGATGTCGTCTGTTTAAAACAAGCATAAATAAAGTCAATAAAAAATGTCCACGCATTTCACAGACATTCAAAATCATCAAGTTTTAAGTTTTATTACTAAAATTGGCATATTCAAAATCCTATTCTTTTAAACATGTTTTAATGCGGTTGGTTAGAGCGTGTGTAAAAGTAAACCAGCATTCTGAAAACTTGAAGATGCTTGAATAAAAGGATAGAAAACGATTAACACGTGTATTCGATGAATTAGTGTGCCTACACCATCTCACAAATATGAGCACATTCACATGAGTATAATGCCTCGCATAGCCTGTATTGAGGTGAGGGCACTTGCAGAATTCCTAGACAATAATGAGACAACACTTTATTACGAGTTAAACTGATTTACACGCAGGAAAGATCAATTTACACACATGTAAAATTATATTGCAATAACATACATACTTTGAGCGATATTGGACTTTGAATTAGGGAGGCGTTTTTAAAGTCCTTGAGTGTATGATATATATGAATCGTTTGACTGAATAATGTCGATGCATATTTAAACGTTAAAAATAAAAGAGATATATTGGCAAGGCATGTATAGTACTGTTAGAATGTTTTGTACTTCAGACGACCATGGCAATTTCAAATTCGTCTAACACTGTGACTACAAATACTTTGATTCTTTTAATTGATCATAAGTTTTAAATGAAACATGTTTGAAATCTTCTTTTTGTATAAAAAATATATGTCAAATATGTTACGTAAGGTTATTATTTAACATGATAAACATGCCCCCAGAAAATAAAATTAGACCTATTTGCAAAAGGTCAAAATACTTTGACCATCATCTGAAGTTCATCACACACGAGATTATATTATCTAGTCAAGAGCGTAGTCCGAGATTAAACAATATTTCCGGGTGATTGTTCTCTATCTGTTTTGTAACATAATCCCAAACCGTGCGTTGTGGTTAAAATTCCCATCAGTGCAGTAAAACTGTTGTAGTTTTCGCACTGTTTGCCAGTGCAACCTGTGGGATTTTCTTGTGCAACATTGCAGCTATTGCACTGTTTTGCCATAGTTATGATGCAAAACAAGGAAACAAAAATACACAGGGGAATAAAAGTGTCCTGTTGTACTACTTGGCTCTCTAAAATCAATTCAAACGATGCAATAAATAAATTTGAATATTACTTCTAAACGGAACAATATAGATTTTATACTATTACTATTGCAATGACAAGAACATTCATCTCGGGTCTACTATCGGTAACCTAATACTCCTTGTAAATCATGTTCTAAATCTAAATCAAACATCATAATAGAAAGTCACTATCGTACAATGTATCTTGTCTTGCAGTTATATACATTTCTTGTAATGATTGAAACAACTTATATTGTTTTATAATGTTTGTTTATTTATTAATGATTCGGTAGACAATACATGAACGGGACATGTTGTTCTGTGTTTGCAACACGTCATACAATTCCTGCATTAATTTTATCTACCGTAAAATCAGAAATATTCGAAATGGATTAATTTTCGCAATATTCACGAATTCGATAAGTTTAACTTAAACAATAGCAGTAAAATACAGAAAGTATTTCTAAAATTATCAAGTTTACAATTTGCGAACATTTACCGCCGTGAACCTCCTCAAACATCAATATCTAATTCGCGAAATGTTGACGCTGGGAAAGCGTAACACTTTTGTTGTATTGGAAATCCCATTACTCATTATATATTTTGTGTTGTCTTATTATCCCTGTAATGTCTTTTTGAATCGTTTGTTTTGGCAGTGTGTGGCTTTAACAGACTGTTTTGGAAAAAAAGAATTTATTGTATTTGGCATTCCCGAGAAATTATTTATGGAATATGTTATCTATATGAAGACCATTCTTACGGACAGGGTGACCAAAACGACATTGTACAGTTTCACTGTCTATTTAACACATTTCGACATTCTGCTGTCACAAAGAAAACCTTTACAGTCATGTACATTCTTGCGATAACGGCACGTTGACTCGTTTATACACTTTGGGTATTGTTTGTTGATTGTCTTTTATATCGATGTTATAACTACAGGTTAAAAAATATCACAATTCTTGACTGCGAAGCTCCCATTGTGATATACACATAAACAAGAAGACGTAACTAGACAGTTTCTCTAAATAACTGAAGACAATTGTAACACTTTAAATCGTTGGTATCCAGTAATTGATGACGTTCGTCTCTGTCGAGTTCCGATTGAAGAAGAAACACGCTAATTTTACGCTCATGTTTCTCGGTCAATGTGCTGAAAAATCGTGATGAAGATTGAGCACACAGGGTGAGAACAAGACAAATGCAGATAATATTAATGATAACATGTAATTTAACAAAATATAATAGAAAGTCGGACAGGGAAGGTAGCACTCAACTCAACCAGCCGAGTACAGAAAACATAAAAACATCACATACCACAATTACAAGGCACCATACCCTATACATAACCGAACGAGAAAATGAATAAGTCGTCGCCTTAGTCTTAGCTGTCAATAAGCTGAATACACTACCAATGAAGTTTGTTATTTAAGCAATCAAACAGCTGAATGCCCTAGCTGAATGATCGAGTTTCAACAGTAAAACAGCTGAATGCCCTAGCTGAATGACCGAGTTTCAACAGTAAAACAGCTGAATGCCCTAGCTGAATGACCTAGTTTCAACAGTAAAACAGATGAATGACCTAGCTGAATGACCTAGTTTCAACAGTAAAACAGCTGAATGCCCTAGCTGAATGACCTAGTTTCAACAGTAAAACAGCTGAATGCCCTAGCTGAATGACCTAGCTGAATGACCTAGATGATTCAACAGTAAAACGGCTGAATAACCTAGCTGAATGCCCTAGCTGAATGCCCTAGCTGAATGACCTAGCTAAATGACCTAGCTGAATGACCTAGATTCAACAGTAAAACGGCTGAAATACCTAGTACGAGTATAAAAAACTGTCAGCATTTCCCGATTACAATCGTTACATTACAAGGATATGGTCTTAACACAAAGTTGCATTTTTGTATCGTTTGTAACCGTGTTGATAATGAATATCCATGTTATCACCGTCAGAGGTTGCCAAATTATGGTTCTAATGTAAAATTAATTTAATTGAAAGAATTGGTACAGTTAGTTTTAAAATTATTTAATTCCTTTTCATGACATCCCGTAATCATAAAACATAGAGAAATATGTTCAGTTGCATTTCCATTACAATGCATATAATTACGGAAGTTTTAGTACCTAACTTTTAAATTAGAATTAATATTGAGCTCAAGTGACTAGTGAGAATTAGACAATTGTTTACCTATTTCGAATTTTGAAACGCGATGTCTTCAAGATGTAAATATAATAGAAGTTATTATTTTAACACATATGAGTAATAAATGTCTTTTAAAAAAGGACATTTTTACATAAAAAGATAAAAATGTCATTTTTGATATTTGCTTTTACGTTTCCATGGCGACATATTATATTTCCAATTAATACTTTTCGTAACAAAATAATGGTATGTTATGCTGTATTATATTGTGTACGCAATTATGTTTTTATCAGTTAGTTTTTGTTAACAACATGCAACAATAAACACACATATTGAAGGCCATGGTGTAGTTTTATAAACATGGCGGTATTTTTTTAAACTGCTGGCTATGGCAGCAATAATGGCCGATACGAGATGGGTATCATGAAAAAATGTCCAGGTATGTTTCATTATTGTAGATACCAAGTTTGGTGCTTTCCTAAAAGAAAGGACCTCTAGACAACGTTTTGAAGGACCCATGTTCACCATTACAATGCCTTTCGGACGCCATTGGAGTGATCCCTGCACACGAGTGGGAGATTAACCCCTTATTAACACCCATAGAAGGATCAAGGCACCTAATTGGAATGACCCTTGCACAAGAGTGAGAGAACCCATGAGCATCATCGAAGATAGTTTATCTCGGCGCTTAATTTCAATTAAGCCCCGAGACATGTATGTTTTATTGAAATCGTGTGTAAAACACACATGTGACTATCACGCATGAAAGTGTCGTTTAAACATGTATGCATCAATGTCTTATTTCTGCATATCGGCAAAATAATTGATTAGCTGATAGTGTTACAACATGAAATGCTGAGTATTCTCTAGAATTGCTGATAAGGCATAATTGTAGGGTAAAACACCAGGCAATGGCCTAATATGATAAGTTTGTGATAATGAATGGGTATGTCACACCGGACACGATTGTCTCTCTTTGAATGCTGTAACGTGTCTGTTCGTACAATTATGGCTTTATGTTATATGGAGTTGTATTAAAACAGAAGCGTGTCCGTTCAAATACATACTATTATCCACGGGCGTCCCTAATGCGATCTTGCGAAATTCAGCAGTTATTGAACTTATAGCTCGCAGACTTTGTTCTGTTTAAAGGCACATTGCACCAACGCAAAACCGCATTCGAAATAAACTATCAATTGCACGGTCTTTGCTGCACACGCGCTGGAAAGCTGTATTTAAATTAAAGCATGTCATGCTTCGATTACATACCCCACTTTCAACAGGGACTGATAACCATTCGAATAGAGCTCCGTCGTATCTGTACTCGCACGTTTCACCTTATGAGTGATTGCTTTGTTCTCCGCATAAAAAGTGTGATCAAAGCATGATGTAAACTTTAGACAGCATATGCTGCATTATCAATATTATGAACAGTATAAAGATAGTTGTTTGTATTTATAGAATATTAATTGCTTCAAGCCTGCACAAAATGGTTAAAAGTCCTATTTCAAATGGTTTGTTCGACGTTAAAAACATTTGTTTCGCCATTGAAGGCGGTAAATACACTCGGCAAAACTTATAAGTACACACGTGGTTTTACCGTTATTACTTTTGTATTTTTTATCATGTTTGCATGAAATTTTGTGTACATGGTATTGACTATCATAGCACTAGATAAATAAAGTTTTTTCTACACAATTTAATGCAGCGGTTCATTGATCTATGAAACAACAAAAAAAGTACAATGGCCGAGAAATTGAGGCGTAGTGCAAATTATTTTTATTTATGGTAAATTTGAATTTTAGATTTACCGTCAAATTAAAAAAAAACACAAAATAATTCGATTTTTCAATCAACAACATGGTGGTTTTTTATTGTTATTGTCAAGGGGAGTTAACCATGTCCGAAATTGCATTTTTATGAAAAAGTCGGTATTTCTTAACCAAATTTGGGCTTTGTTCTTATCATTGTGTTCTTTATTTTTTGTCGTCCCTGTAATAAGAACATAGATTTGAAAAGAACTTTATCAGCACAGCGGGGCCATATGTGCATTAGCAACCTGATAAACGCCCGATGAACACACAACAGAAAAGTGTGACTTACGAAACTGCTGATGTCATCATTTGTTTATTCTGTTTGTGACAATTGTAGTCAGATGTTTAAAACATCGATTGTATTGTACTTCCACATTTCCAAACTATATACATATCTTGAAATTATCAGCAAGATCAAACACGTATTGACTGAGCTATAGGTAAGTAAACGCGTGTGTACTTATAAGTTTTGTTGAGTGTACATATAAAGGAAGAAGAGTAGGAAACTAAACATGCATTCTGAACATCAAAGGGAATCGTGCCCATGCATTGTATAAGGATTTCCCTAAACTTGTTGCAAAAGAAAGATTTTTGGTGTGCACGAATTCTGAGTGTATCCTTTACTGCCTACGTACACTCACGGACTTTAAAAACGCCTCACCTGATTCAATATCCAATATCACGTACAGTATTTGTGTTATTGCAAAATCATTTTACATGTGTGTTAATTTATCTTTCCTAGCTGTCAATCAGTTTAGTTTGTTATGAAATGTTGTCTCGTTATTTTCTGTGAATCCTGCAAGCGCACTCACCCTAGGCAAAAGTGTGGGATTTTCAATACCGACTATAGGCGCAATTAATCCTAATAAGCGGGATGACATTCTGCTACGTACGCAGTCCTTTAACAAACCTCCTGTCACTTAAAAGATGTTCACAAGAATATCTTTGCATGTTTAAATACATTCACCTTTCAAAATTAAAAACTAGCACGAACAAAGTCAATAACAAAAGAATGTCCACACATTTAGACAGACATTCAAAATCACCAAGTTTTAAGTTTTACTACTAAAATTGACCGATTCAAAATCTAATCTTATCCTGTTGAACATATTGACTTTTAACATTTGAAATGAGGAAGGTTGGTGGGTGCGTTGAAATAAACAAGCATTAAGAAAACTTGCATATGCTTTAATACAAAGGTAGAATACGATTTACAAATGTATTTGACGAATTTTCGGCTTACACCGTCTAACAAATAGAAGCACAGTAAGAGTAATGTCACGCATAGCCTGTATTGAAAATCCCACACTTTTGCATAGGGTGTGTGCGCTTACAGGATTCCCAGAAAATAACGAGGCAACATTTTATTACAAACTAAACTGATTTACACGTAGGAAAGATCAATTAATACAGATGTAAAATGATTTTGCCAAATCGTAAATACTTTAAGCTATATAGGGCATTGAACCAGGTGAGGCGTTTTTAAAGTCATTGAGTGTATATTATTTAAAGATAGTTTATGGCCAAGTTTGGAGTGCATCGGTGATTGATGTACCTCACTTTGGCATTTAAGGGTATAGAGTGTATTTGATAGTGGGATATATTTCTATTTTTAACTCTGAGCCATGACCTTTCCGACTAGTCCAATTTGGCGGGAAGAGTATGAATTATTGCGTTCGTAGATCATTGGTTAATGATATAATCCTTACAGATATTAGTTTGTTATCGAATTACAGTTAACTGCAATCAGCAACGTTCAGGATTGCTAACCTAACATTCGCGGGTTAGGATCGCATTTCGCTAATTTTTTAAATCATTATTTTATGTTATTTAAAGAGACTATAAGATAAAGTGTTTTTTTGTAATTTTTAATTGATCAAAAAAAGGTTTCGATTCAATATATTTTTCATGTTTACTTATTTCGATCTTTTGTGTATTCCGAACTTACTGACAAACTGTCTTACGTTAGCCGTCAGAACGTTCTACAATATTATAATAATAATATTATACATGTAATAACTACTACAAGTATTACACGGACTTTGCAATTTACATGTACGTGCTTTTAAAAAATATAAAAATAAAAAAATGTAAAACACATTATGGTGGGATTCGAAACCTGGTCTGACAAAAAATATTTTACAGTGTATCGAGGTCTTTACCATTACGACCATTCCGACATACGAAATAATTGACCTTCATTGTAATACTTACGTAACTGATCAAACCTACACCAACCGTTATCGAAGAATGGTTGAAACCTTACAAGTGCAGTCACGGCTCAATGCTCGAATTCGAACTATAGTGTATAGTAGGTACATTTGTACTGGCGCATCTGACATCCGCAAACCATCTGTTGGCATCTCAGAAATTTTCAATTTAGATATCAGAACAGATATTGCTCGTTATCGGGCATTAAACACTAAAACCTAATTTTGCATTTCTGATGCATCCCATGCGCAATTATTTTCTGTTATGGAAGGATTGTTGTTTTTGTTGAATACATTGCTATTCACTCATTAAATATGATTAGTAATAATATTGTAACGTGTTGTATTTCGGATATTTCAGTGTGCTGTCGAATTAACAAGCTCTGACTGTCTGTATATTATTGTTGTGAACACTCATTTGGATCACCTCGTCTTTATGCATTTCAATATAACGGAGAATTTACCGGAGAAAAACGTAAGTGGACGAGCTTTCCCGATTGGTTCACATTGTAAAAAATCAACATGCACCAGTAGTTTGAAAATGTTTCAAAATATTGACGGAACTCTCTTGGGAGAAATATGAGTGCAACTATGAGTTAAAACATTGAGCATATTACCGGCATTTGTTCCTATTATGCTATTTAGTAGAAAAGTAACAGAATTAATGACACAATATTTTGTGGCATCAAAACGATGTTTAGGTCGTCTACATCATATTGATAACACGATACCGGGTTGGAATAAAGGAATATTATTGTTGTGACCTATAGTGTAGAGACTAAATGGATAGATACAACTGGTACCAATCATATATTTGTTCTACATAACCAAATATTTTTGTAATTAAAGCCACCGACCGTTGCTATATCAAATGTTTATTTTAATACTAGTAGGGAATTTAAACCACTCTCAATATCGCGATCTCAGTATTGTTTTCATTTAAAAATATCGCGGACTCAAGTCCTTTCAGCATGCTTTTTAAGTCATGTGATTCCAACTTGATCGAACCGTAACATGAACAAACTACAGCGTAAATATCAATGGGGTAGTCGGTTTGTTTTGTAATTTATTTTCATCGTATGCGTACAAATGTCGAGCACTTTAAGTGATATAATAGTTTTAGTTTTGTAGGTTAAAATGTTAATACCCTATATAATGTTGGATGCCTAAATACGAAATAACTACAAATGCCGATATTTCGCAAGTTGTGTTAAATTACAACGTGCTTTATAAGGGGATATACGAGCAACAACATCCAAATTACGAATGTACGCAAATATTTTGCCATTTTTCGTTTATTTTTGCGATACACAAATGCGTGATTCAGAACTTTTAAACTGAGGCGGCATTAATGCTAAATTATAAATAACACAATTCATGTTGTAATGGTGTGTTCTTAGGAAGCTTTATGTTTTCGATTCACTTCAGACCTTGTATCATGGTGGTATCATATTTACTATAATTATACATTTTCTGAATTTTTGAATAAATCTACAAAATTACTTTTTATAAAGAATATCTAATGTGTTTTCGCGGATATTTAATAATATGCATAGTATACTTACAACAGACCAACAAAAATGGCCGATATTTCTTCCCGATTGGTGTTTCTTTAGGCAGGATTTGTAGGAGTCCGTCCCGACGCATTTTGGTCTTAAGTTCCATAACACCAGTCTAAAAATGAGTTGCAGAGGTTTCGTAAATGTCGTTAAAATTATGTTTTGTACGATACAATAAATAGCTAATATGCATTTGACAACACAACAGGACGCGGTAGCCGTTGCACAACTTAGCTATGTTTTAACGTTAATTAAAAGCATCTTCGTTTCCTCTCATAATGTAAAGTTACTAATAGGCAAAACTGCTGGTTGGGTTAGAATAACCCTTTGTTACAAGTGTATGAGCAGAGAACAATGGCATGTTTAAAACTTAAGTTTTTACCGGTAAATGCGCATTATGCACAATGATAACAATAACATCAACTTGTGCTAGACAATCTTACATAATCCACCTAGTTCCCAAGCGATTTCATAAATATAAAGATGAGCGATAGTGGCTGAATACATGCATGTTCTAGTGCAATACCACACATCTTTGATAAAATATACCAGATTTATTTAGCGCCTTTTTCATGTGAAACACACGTTCGAAGGCGCTGATAAATGATAGACTGTAGAATTACCGAAACATTATTCGGAAATTGCACAATAAGCTTAATATATAAATAGTATGAACAGCTAATACGTTATATACGTGTTAGCTACCAATTAGCAAAGCAATTTTACATCACATGAAAATGTCTAAAATTTCCAACATAATCAATGCTTCCGCCTTTCGGGTCTTGCACGGTGTATGGTCTATGTGGTCAGGTCAAGGTGTCGTTGCCCCAAGGATCTACTTGTACATAATGAACACAGAATACTGGTTAAAAATACATTATCGCCTAGTAATGTTAAAGGAGTGTGGTATGAAGAGCACGTTCACTGATCATGCTCACTCATTCCAGCCCGATACTTTGCGAATTAGGTATAAATAAGTCTAATGCAGTTCGACATGAGCACCATGGACCTCTCTGACTAGGGTGTACGGTTGTTTAATGTAAATAGCTAGTCCCCCTTGCCATTGTTTCGAGTTCGAATGTTGTATAAACGGAATCAAATTAGCTTTCTAGCATATCCAGATGCTGACCTCAGCCCAAAACAGCATATATTTGTATAACGCCAAATTAATGTACATCTAGGTAATTCCATACTATATATCTAACGAATTATAAAAAGCTACCTATAATACCTGTTACAAATAAGAACTGCTTAGCGAATTAACAGGACGGCATATTATTCTACAATAAGAGTCAATGATTTGAAGTGAAAGGTTGACTGTACTATTATAATCCTACAGTGGCTCATCTCTTGTAAAGATGGAGTTGTGTGAGGATTTTTAACTGACCGCCGCATTTAAATCACGATCTTAAGTCACAAATAAGTACATATTAACTATACACTTATATAGTATCATAAATATTCAATGACAATAAAAATTGTATTTGAGGTTTCTAATTTCTGGCCAGACTACATAATATACAAAGCCCTCAAAAATAAGTATACAATTGCAAAATTAAACCTGGTTGAATTATTCATATATGTTTATCAGGGGATACAATAATACAAGTTTCTGAGACTACAGTTACTAAATGAGTCAAACAATAAATAGAAGTAAAGATGAAGAGATTCTGAATGAATATGACCATGTGAGCCATAAGGCTGAACTTTCCATATTTTTATCAAAAGTAAACTTTCAAGCAGGACAAATATATTTAATATTTTACACCTAGGCTACCAATAAATGTATGCACTTAACAAAACTATTGATTGTCTTCAAAAGTGTTGTTGCTTCACTGTTCTGGAAATAGAGTATACTTATATTTGGTGGGCAGTGTAATAGAGATAATGATAAAAAATTCCACATAATTTGCGTTCAAAATTTGAACTTACATGTATAAAATTATTATATATATTTGCAGAATTTTCGGGTACGTTTATTATGTAATTTGAATTCACTGTAATTGATAGTGGGATATATTTCTATTTTTAACTCTGAGCCATGACCTTGCCGACTAGTCCATTTTGGCGGGAAGAGTATGAATTATTGCGTTCGTAGATCATTGGTTAATGATATGATCCTTACAGATATTAGTTTGTTATCGAATTACAGTTTACTGCAGTCAGCAACGTTCAGGATTGCTAACCTAACATTCGCTGGTTAGGAACCACATATCGCTCATTTTTTAAATCATTATTTTACGTTATTTAAAGAGACTATAAGATAAAGTGTTTTTTTTTGTAATTTTTAATTGATCAAAAAAAGGTTTCGATTCAATATATTTTTCATGTTTACTTTTTTCGATCTTTTGTGTATTCCGAGCTTACTGACAAACTGTCTTACGTTAGCCGTCAGAACGTTCTACAATATTATAATAATAATATTATACATGTAACAAGTACTACAAGTATTACACGGACTTTGCAATTTGCAGGACGTACACAATGTATGTGCATTTAAACAAATTATAAAATTAAAAAAATGCATAACATATTATTGTGGGATTCGAAACCTGGTCTGACAAAAAATATTTTACAATATATCGAGCGCTTAATCGTCACGACCATTCCGACACACGAAATAATTGACCTTAATTGAAAATACTTACGTTGCTTGCTAAACCTACACCAACCTTTATCGAAGAATGGTTGAAACCTTAAAAGTGCAGTCACGGCTCAATGCTCTAAATCGAACTATAGTGTATAGTAGGTACATTTGTACTGGCGCATCTGACATCCGCAATCCATCTGTTGGCATCTCAGAAATTTTCAATTTAGACCAATTTCAGAACAGATATTGCTCGTTATCGGGCATTAAACACTAAAACCTAATTTTGCATTTCTGATGCATCCCATGCGCAATTATTTTCTGATATGGAAGGATTGTTGTTTTTGTTGAATACATTGCTATCCACCCATTAAATATGATTAGTAATAATATTGTAACATGTTGTATTTCGGATATTTCAGTGTGCTGTCGAATTAACAAGCTCTGACTGTCTGTATATTATTGTTGTGAACACTCATTCGGATCACCTCGTCTTTATGCATTTCAATATAACGGAGAATTTACCGGAGAAAAACGTAAATGGCCGAGCTTTCCCGATTGGTTCACATTGTAAAAAATCAACATGCACCAGTAGTTTGAAAATGTTTCACAATTTTGACGGAACTCTCTTGGGAGAAATATGAGTGTAACTATGAGTTAAAACAGAAAGCATATTACCGGTATTTGTTCATATTATGCTATTTAGTAGAAAAGTAACAGAATTAATGACACAATATTTTGTTGCATCAAAACGATGTTTAGGTCGTCTACATCAAATTGATAACGCGATACCGGGTTGGAATAAAGGAATAATATTGCTGTGACCTATATTGTAGAGACTAAATGGATAGATACAACTGGCACCAATCATATAATTGTACTACATAACCAAATATTTATGTAATTAAAGCCACCGACCGTTGCTATATCAAAGATTTATTTTAATACTAGTAGGGAATTTAAACCACTCTCAATATCGCGATCTCGGTATTGTTTTCATTAAAAGATATCGCGGACTCAAGTCCTTTCAGCATGCTTTTAAGTCATGTGATTCCAACTTGATCGAACCGTAACATAAACAAACTACAGCATAAATATCAATGGGGTAGTCGGTTTGTTTTGTAATTTATTTTCATCGTATGCGAACACATGTCGAGCGTTTCAAGTGATATAAAAGTTTTAGTTTTGTAGGTTAAAATGTTAATACCCTAAATAATGTTGGATGCCTAAATACGAAATAACTACAAATGCCGATATTTCGCAAGTTGTGTTAAATTACAACGTGCTTTATAAGGGGATATACGAGCAACAACACCCAAATTACGAATGTACGCAAATATTTTGCCATTTTTCGTTTATTTTTGCGATACACAAATGCGTGATTCAGAACCTTTAAACTGAGGCGGCATTAATGCTAAATTATAAAAGATTTATGTTTTCGATTTAATTCAGACCTTGTATCATGGTGGTATCATATTTACTATTATACCTTTTCTGAATTTGCGTATAAATCTACAAAATTACTTTTTATAAAGAATATCTAATGTGTTTTCACGGATTTTTATGCATAGTATACTTACCACAGACCAACAGAAATGGCCGATATTTCTTCCCGATTGGTGTTTCTTGAGGCAGGATTTGTAGGAGTCCGTCCCGACACATTTTGGTCTTAGGTTCCATAACACCAGTCTGAAAATGAGTTGCAGAGGTTTCGTAAATGTCGTTAAAATCATGTTTTGTACGATTCAATAAATAGCTAATATGCATTTGACAACACAACAGGACGCGGTAGCCGTTTCACAACTTAGCTATGCTTTAACGTTAATTAAAAGCATCTTCGTTTCCTCTCTAGATGTAAAGTTACTAATAGGCAAAACTGCTGGTTGCGTTAGAATAACCCTTTGTTACAAGTGTATGAGCAGAGAACAATGGCATGTTTAAAACTTAAGTTTTTACCGGTAAATGCGCATTATGCACTATGATAACAATAACATCAACTTGTGCTAGACAATCTTACATAATCCACCTAGTTCCCAAGCGATTTCATAAATATAAAGATGAGCGATAGTGTCTGAATACATGCATGTTCTAGTGCAATACCACACATCTTTGATAAAATATACCAGATTTATTTAGCGCCTTTTTCATGCAAAACACACGTTCAAAGGCGCTGATAAATGATAGACTATAGAATTACCGAAACATTATTCGGAAATTGCACAATAAGCTTAATATATAAATAGTATGAACAGCTCATACGTTATATACGTGTTAGCTACCAATTAGCAAAGCAATTTTACATCACATGAAAATGTCTAAAATATCCAACATAATCAATGCTTCCGCCTTTCGGGTCTTGCACGGTGTATGGTCTATGTGGTCAGGTCAAGGTGTCGGTTGCCTCAAGGATCTACTTGTACAAAATGAACACAGAATACTGGTTAAAAATACATTATCGCCTAGTAATGTTAAAGGAGTGTGGTGTGAAGAGCACGTTCACTGAGCATGCTCACTCATTCCAGCCCGATACTTTGCGAATTAGGTATAAATAAGTCTAATGCAGTTCGACATGAGCACCATGGACCTCTGTGACTAGGGAGTACGGTTGTTTAATGTAAATAGCTAGTCCCCGTTGCCGTTGTTTCGAGTTCGAATCTTAACCGGGTCGTAGCTTGAATGTTGTATACACGGAATCAAATTAGCTTTCTAGCATATCTAGATGCTGACCTAGCTAAGCCCAAAACAGCATATATTTGTATAACGCAAATGTACATCTAGGTAATTCCATACTATATATCTAACGAATTATAAAAAGCTACCTATAACACCTGTTACAAATAAGAACTGCTTAGTGAATTAACAGGACGGCATATTATTCTACAATAAGAGTCAATGATTTTAAGTGAAAGGTTGCCAGCAATAACAACGTGGACTGTACTATTATAATCCTACGAACTACAGTGGCTCCTCTCTTGTAAAGATGGAGTTGTGTGAGTATTTTTAACTGACCGCTGCATTTAAATCATGATCTTAAGTCACAAATAAGTACATATTAACTATACACTTATATAGTATCATAAATATTCAATGACATTACAAATTGTATATGAGGTTTCTAATTTCTGGTCAGACTACATAATATACAAAGCCCTCAAAAATAAGTATACAATTGCAAAATTAAACCTGCTTAAATTATTTATATATGTTAATCAGGGGTTACAATTATACTAGTTTCTGAGACTACAGTTACTAAATGAGTCAAACAATAGATAGAAGTAAAGATAAAGAGATTCTGAATGAATATGACCATGTGAGCCATAAGGCTGAACTTTCCATCTTTTATCAAAAAGTAAACTTTCAAGCCGGACAAATATGTTTTATATTTTACACCTAGGCTACCAATAAATGTATGCACTTAACAAAAATATGAATTGTCTTCAAAAGTGTTGTTGCTTCACTGTTCTGAAATAGTGTATACTTATATTTGGTGGGCAGTGTATTAGAGATAATGATAAAGAATTCCACAGAATTTGCGTTCAAATTTTGTACTTACATGTATAAAATTATTATATATATTTGCAGAATTTTCGGGTACGTTTATTATGTAATTTAAATGCACTGAAAAGACCGTTGTCGTAAACATTTTTGCCCTTGGTGAATGCAGAGTAATACGTGTTATCACGCCAAAGCTTGTGTCAACCCTACAATGATATACGGGAGATATTTAGTGCTCCCTGCTTTATATTACTGACTCTACGGTATGTGTACTATTGACTTTTTTCTATTTATTCTAATCTAATGAATGGCATGCTTGTTACTCCTCGTATCCAATGAATGCCACTCAAGTTCAATGCCATATATTCCTCAATTGATGCGAAGATTATGAAATTGCTTTAAACATAAAATACAATCTATAATTTGTGTAACTTAAAATGCTTCTCCTCAAAACAGGACGCTCGATCTGACGTTTGTAGTGCGCATTGTTAGGAGCCAAGACATTGCATAATCTAACGCAATCAATTTCCATCATTGTTTACAAGTTTACGAAAGTATTACGTAAATTGAGGCCACCGGTCGAAAATACAAATATATACATGTTCACAAAATAATTACAGATATTAGAAAGTAGATAATATCAAAAGCTAACAATGCGGTTTCTAACAGTAAAAAAGCCCCCCCTTCAGAAACTAACAATCAAAGTAACAAGATGCATCATCAAATTCAAACAAGCTATGTGCATCATCATAAGCTAACAACGCGCATCATCTGAAGCTAACAACGCGCATCATCTTAAGCTAACAATGCGCATCATCTGAAGCTAACTAGGCGCATCATCTTAAGCTAACAATGCGCATCATCATACGCTTACAAGCCACATTGTCAGAAGTTAACAAGTTGTAATAACTTCTTTATCTAAGAATCAACCAGCCCCCTACTTACAACAAGAAATTCTGATTTGTCAATATGCCATAACTTATTCATTAACCGTCCACTCTCATATCCGCGTCTCTTTTAGTTAAAATGTTAGAATCCAAACGTGAAAACATGTTCATATTACGGAATGCAGCCGATAAATTGAATAGAAAACAACGTATTTAGACCAACCCCGGACACATTTTAACAATTTTATTAAATATTTATAGTAAATATGAGTTGTCATGTATAGAAAACGATATTATCACCATTAAAGCGTTTTATTCATTACACTTAGAGGCTCATTTAAAAGCGATATAAATCGTAAAGCTGAACAATAACGCATCTTCGAATAGAAAAAGAGTAAAGGCAAGGCGAAAGGAAATAACTAGACCTCTCAACACATAAAAGACAGCAACCAGAGTAGCACAGAACAGAGACATTATCAGAAATATGTTCATGAGAAATAAAAAAAAACATTTTTAGGGGCGGGGATGGAGAACGATTATGAAAGTCATTCACGTATAGTTTTGATGAGATATAATCCTACTCACCTCTAAATGACATAGTTGGCATGAGAGGAAATATATCTTTTTTTAGGCCTATAGATCAAAATTATGGCAGTCTAACTTTACTAATTAATCAAAAGCGTCAAGTGGAATTGCGAATTATTTTTCTCAAAGTACCACATAAATAGAAGCAATCTTCCTGTCGTTTTTGAGCCACGTAATTCCGTTCGTTGAATTGACTTCATGTTTTTGTATCATTCAAAGTAATAACGGAGGTGTTTTTGATTTATTACTCTTTGTATCTATTTTACGAGAATATACATTATTTCCTGGCAACCTGGTTGAATATGCAGTTCCCAAAGTCGTAAATTATCAAACAAATGTTGAAAATACCGTAAAACAAATTAATAGATATTTGGCCAAGCTTCGCGGGTTTTGCATGAGAGAAAAGTTAAAGCTATTTTAGTACAGTAACTGTAGGCATTATACTTTTTACACTACTCCAAAGTCCGCATACATAAAAATAGATAGGTCGATGCTGGAAATCTTCTTCAATTTCATATGGGGTTGGAAATCTTAAATTTTCTCATGTCAATCGGGTACTAAACATTCAGTTAAATTGATAGACATCATTGGAGCCAAGCTGCATTTCCACCAGTCACTTAATAGTGCTAACAAATTGTTTAAATTAAATGTCACGAATTGCGTCATATTGGTTCGTAAAATGTTATTCATGCTTCGGCTACGTGATAAAATCGGTCTTTCGTCCTTTTCTGTATCAAACTCACTTCAAATAAATAGTTTTATCCCGGATGAATAATGAATGGGGAACATTATAGTTTTAATGTTGTAACTGAGGCACCGAGGTCACTGGGAGACATTTGACAGCAGATAGTTTTGTTTTGGTAAGCGATGAATGGTCTATCGCATTGCTGGTCATGTATACTTTGTTATACATGTAGGCTGGAAGCCAAATTATGGCTTCGAAGCTTAATAAAAGTTGTTGTTGCTGCTGCTCTTGCTGTTGCTGCTGCTGTTGATGTTGTTGTTGCGGCTGCAGCTGTTATTGCTTTTGCTGTTGTTGCTGTTGTTGCTGTTGTTGCAGTTGCTGTCAGGCATAATTCATACACGGGCATCTTTGTCTTGGAGAAAATATTTCATTATGTATAACAATGTACGTATAACAGAAAAACACGTTAAAAACTATCTTTATTGTTCACTTGAAGTTCTTCCCTTTGGTATACTTTTGTTGTCTTTGAATTGGTGTGTGTTTCGTGCCTTTCGTTGCCTTTTGTGTGCTTGCCGTCTTATCTGGCGACCCGGGTTCAAATACTGTTGGAAGCACTAACTGATCGTATGCCTGCCATATTTCAGCAGAATGCTGACTGACATGTTTTACTATTTTACTTTATTTGTGTGTGTGTTTATGTAAATGTCTGTTCTGCCGAATGCCTCTTACCCTGCCTGATTTACCGTTATATACATTTTAATAACAATTGAATATATGTAACCTTAAACTGATTTTATCAGAGGTCGTACTAGCGCAAGGACAGACGTTCGATTAACTTAATTCTTTCTTGCATGATGTAGATTAATTTTTTATATGTTAAAATATTAAATAGTTTTTAGTTAATGTTTTCTTGCACGTTAAGTCTGCTTATACTAAGAACTTTCGTGGTTTCAAGGACTTTTACCGTAAGATTACGTGAAATACTGTTTTTATTTTACGGTGTCAACAGTAAAATTTACGATAAAACTCCTAGAAACCAGCTACGAGGATTTGTACCGAAAAATGAGTATTTACGGTATTTATTCCGTAAATCTGAAAACCCACTCGCTTTTTGATTAAACGAACAAGAGTGCCACAGTCGCCTATGATCATCTGCAACCCAAACATTGTAGCCCCAAACTGGCTCGTAGTTACGATTTTTTTAAATCATGAAGCAATCGTGCCTCGACCAGTCTGAGAAAGTGTGGCCTAGCTGTGGGCTATAATGAAACTGACAGGGTGGGGTAAATTGTTATTGATATTTCAACATGTTCAGACAGTTAGCAAAGTTATTGAGTGAAATAAGTAATCTGTTGGGTACATTTGATAATATTATTTAACTAAAGCTTCTAGGCAAGCATCAAATACCGTATTTATTTAACGGCGCATACCGTAAACAATACGGTATATTTTTACAGTGATACTTAAAGAAATATTTCTACATGTACTTTGTTCTTGTAACAACATTATTGTATTGCATGCCATACTCCCAGATAAAATAATTATTACGCAAAATTTCAAATCTCTTTATTTTCTTCGCATAGTTATTTTTCAAGTTCATTGTTTGTTGTTGAGGATCTAATGGAAGATTGATTGATATTGTCAAATTTAGTTTCCTCGTAAAATAAATTGTATACCGTAAGAATGTTTTGACTTGTTAAAATAACACACCTTAAAAGACAGAAGCTACAAATTGTTATTAAATAATGTCAAGAAATAAAAATGTTACGGCATGTGTTTCGAAACTTTCCGAACACCCCTTGTTAGACGGATAAGCTCGAAACGTCCATGAGTATCGAGTAAATAATTCAGCACAATGAAAACTATTTGTCTACTTGATATGCATTCTCGTTCACCAGAGTATACTTCGTCCGAAACATACTCTGGTTCAATAGGGCCAAATCCTAGCGTGATGAACGAAAAATCAACCAATCAGATCCATTTCGTTCATTTCTATTTATAGCGATTACGACGGGTGTTTCCCTGTCATCGTCCAATCAAAATCGAGCTTTAACAAACAAAATATTCAAATTTATCGTTCGGGAAATCGAAGAAAAAAATATTTGCAATGTTTTTGTATCGATTATAAGATATTATTCAGTATAATAAAACACTATTGAACTAAAATTGAACTAGAAACTGATTATTTATTACCTTAACATCTGAATCAGCTGGGAACGGAACATTTTCACTAACGACGAGGGCGAATGAGTTCAGGGGGCACCTGTCCGTTCATCGTTGTTTACAAATTGTTTTTAAATCTGTTTTAGAAGTTCACGGGCACAGTCTCAGTTTTACTTTAATAATTCAATTAGATCTAATGTCTGCGACTTATTGTAATCGTCGTTTGCATGTCTGACACAGCTATATATACGAGATCCATTTCGACTCACGACTTCACGCCCATGGACACAGGGTCGTCGTCGAAAACCTTCTGACCGCTCGTACAGTACTCTCTGTTATTATATTAAAGGCTGCTTTATAAACTATATTGAATTTAGGATGTACTTTATCCAATTAAGTTTGTTAATATTTAAATCCCATAACTCAATCCATGTTTACATTTTCTCACGAGTTTGTTTACAAAATTCCCCGCGTAGAGTAACAAGCGTTCTGATTGGACGATAGACGGAATCACCAGATATCTACGAAATGAGCTATTTTTAGGTTTGCGCTCGGAATGACGGGTATTGAATCAGGGGGTAGTCTGGGAACTTGACTAACCACTGATGTATGAGGATGCTTGATATGCCGCATACTTGAATGTATGTCTACTTTCTTGGCACTTGACATGTTTCTATTCATCTACATAGCAAACGAATTCACCTGACTCAACGTTTGAAATTAAGATGGGACAAATTTCGTTTCATTGTAAAAGTGAATAATGTGGATCAGACAGGGTCACGGTCAGCAATCTATATGTTCCCAGACAAACATGTAGTTCACGCAAGAAAAAACATTGGTGTTCGACTTAAATGAATCACTCTTGAAATCTCATTCCTGTCGGTTAAACGTCACCACGAGGGTATGAGAGAGGGGAAGCAGTTTCCCTTTTATTCTGAGAAAAGGTATTTCTGGTACTATGTTTGTTTCGTCTTTGATATAACGCGGATTAACAGTTTAAAATGTTGAACACATTTTTGTATCTCTAAATATCATAAAGCAGCTATTATGTAATATACTACATTAACTTACGAGACTCAAAACTGCAATCTACAAGAATGTATAGCCATAATTATTGTTCAATTTGGAATTTTACTAAGAAAATGCGTCCCAATGGAGCCATTGGCCTACACAAATTAATGAATTGCAACGCTTTCAATCAATATGTTGTTCTTAGAACCTAAAAATCTGATTCAACGAAATTGTGATTATTAACATAGATCTATTAGTAAACTGCCGAGATTCTTCAGACATGAACGAGCATATAGGCTCGGAGTCTAAGTTCAGTGTAGTCAGACAATAAATACATGTAATACGTTTTACAGTTAGTTTACTTAGGTTTATAACTTGTAAATAATAGTGTAATATCAAAACCTCGCTTTTGTATTGTTTTCAACATTTTATCGAATATAAAGGCAGTATGAAAGTATGAATCAACACCATATCTATGAAGCCACATACCTTTTACATGTACTATCTCCGAAATGAAGAAATTTATAAGAGAAATTTCAATCTGTTTGTGCACAATGTTATCTATAAAGATGACTGACTCAAACAAACGAGTTATACCTAATCCTCTTCGGGTTGGTTTGTCCATAAGGCAATCACCAAAGAACGTCGATTGTTCCTTGCCTGGGACTCAACGTCCTTTCTTGGCCACATCGCTAGTTGTTGGTCTTCTCCAGTTTCCCTGTGCTCGGCATTTGTTTCTGATAGCAACTTGTAGGATGGTATCGGGTTGCAGGTGGAACACATATGGCAAGTTAAATGAGCATAATGAATGCTAGATCTACTTTTTTCTTTAATTCATCATACATAATAGTAGATGCATTTTATTACCTCTACACTCACTTTCTGTCCTAAATGACGTCATTATATCTCCTAAATGACGTCATTATATCGCCTAAATGACGTCATTATCTCCCATAAATGACGTTGATACAACAGCCCTTATTCTCCAATAGAAAGATGTGGATGTTTTTCGCGTTATCGGTGTCTTATGATAAGAATCTTACACTCGTTGTAAATTGATACAAACATATATTAAACTCGTCAAGGAAATATTATTAAGCTCGTCAGAGGCTCGCTTAAATAAACTTTCCAGAACTCGTTGAATATAAGTTTAGTATCTAGTACTATATCAATTGCGTAGCAGTTTGATGAAGGCGTTTTTAATAAAATAAAGTGCCTGATGGTGATTTAGCATTACTGGTTGCTTTAGATGGTTGGTTAAAGCATGTGGACACTAACACAGGATCGACCGTTTGTAGTAAAACCTGCATCACTAGGCGCTCTTTTGTCATGAAAATCGGAACCGGTCATGCAGACAAGACTGAAGTTAAAAAAGCGTGTTTTTCCATACGTAAAGGGTAGTTTTCTGACAGTTATGTTATTGTTTTCTCAAAATATAGACTTTGTACTACAACATGACCTTCTCATTCTAAGCCAGCGATTACACCATCAATGGAACATGTGTTAAAATGGGTCTCTTTAATAAACGGGTCTTGATATTAAAGTTAAACAAAAACCACCACTTAACATTGACCTCGGATTTGTTTTCTTGACTTTTAGGTTGTGCAATTGTGGTGGACATTCGGTGATTTGAATTCACTGGAACGAAATTTGTCGTAATCACGTAACCTTGATGACTGCGCATAC
Source organism: Spisula solida (assembly GCA_947247005.1). Taxonomy (NCBI): domain Eukaryota; kingdom Metazoa; phylum Mollusca; class Bivalvia; order Venerida; family Mactridae; genus Spisula; species Spisula solida. The sequence continues at coordinate 20,664,303 of OX365957.1, forward strand.
ACATGTAAAATCCAAAGTCACCTCATGCTTTAATTGTATTTTTATATTGTAATTGCCTTCAATGGTCTGTTTTAAATTGGTTAGGCACGAGATATAGAAATTCTTAATTAGATGACACCAGGGGTTAAGTCAATTGTTTTTTATCTAATTAAATAAGACTCCAATATTGGAAGCAACATAACAGCATAATGCGTCGGACTGTGTATAAATTGATGTTTTCAGCCTGTCGCACGTTTTTTACCTTGAATATTCATCGGGCGGGTCGATGAAATAAAATGGATAGATGATCGTCAAATTATAACGGTAAATTCCGTCAAAATCATGTGTTGTACGATACAATAAATAGCCAATATGCATTTGACAACACAGCAAGACATGGTAGCCGTTACACTACTATCTACCTCGGAACCTTATCACGTTTTTTGGCTCAGCTATGCCTTATTCAAGAAATTCTTCGTTTCCTCCATAATGTGAATGTAGGTAACTAGGTAAAAGTTTTGGTTGCGTTAAAATAACCCTTTGTTACAAGTCTGTATGCAGACAGCAGTGGTACGCTTAAAACCTCAGTTATTTACCAGTCAATGCTGTCTATGTATTAGGATAACAATAACACCAACTTGTGCTAGACAATCTTACATAATCCGCCTAGTTCCCTGGAGATTTCATGCATACAAAGATGGGCGATATAATAGTGTCTTGATGAATACATGTTCTGATGAATACCACACTGTTCGGATGAATACATGTTCTGATGAATACAATACTGTTCTGATGAATACTACACTGTTCTGATGAATACATGTTGTGATGAATACATGTTCAGATGAATACTATACTGTTCTGATGAATACTACACTGCGATGATGACTACTACACAGTTCTGATGAATACTAAACTGTTCTGATGAATACTAAACTGTTCTGGGGAATGACAGACTGTAGAATAGACCGAACAGTGTTCGGAAATTGCACCAGCTCATACGTTATATACGTGTGAAATGCCAATTAGCAAGAAAATATCCAAAATATCCAACATAATCAATGCTCTGCCTTCCGGGACAGAACGTCTTACAATGTATATGGTTTATGTGGTCAGGTAAATTTGTCGGTTACCTCAAGGATCCATTTGTACTGTTTAACAAAGGGAATTAAATTTATCGCCTATTAATGTTAACGTTGTATGTTATGAAGAGCACGTTCGCCTACTAAGCATGATCACTCATTCCGCTCCGATAATTTTGGCGAATGAGGCAAATTATTGTAGTGCAGTTCGGCATGAGCCTCATGGACCTCTATGACTAAATTATACTGTTGTTGAATTCAAATAGCTAGTAGCTAGTCCCCCTTGCTGTTTCGAGTTCGAATCTCAACCGGGTCGTAGCATGTATTTTGTATGAATAGAGCCATACAAATTAGCTAGCGGACAGTTGACGTTTCCTTCCTAACCAGGCACTAACCTGAGTCCATAACATTATAGAAAGCGAATGTTCACTTGGGTAGTTATACAGCCTATATATAAATATATCGGTGAAAATATAACCCCACTGGTATATTAGGGAGACTTCTTAGCGAACAAACATGACGGCTTATTAGTTCTACACTAATTGTCAATGATTTGAAGTGAAAGGTTACAAGCATTAACAACATGGACTGTACATTCGCGATCATACGAACTAACTAGAGTCACCGTGGTGCCTCTCTTGAGAGGACACATTGTTCGGACAAATATAGAGCGGTTGTTCTAGACAGGAGGTTGTTGTGGAAACATCTAACTGATTGTTGCATTAAAAGCATGATTTAACTTCCCAAATATATACATAAATATATACACTTACATAGTATCATAAATGTTTAATGACGAATAAAATGTATTCGAGGTTTCTAATTCCTGGTCCGACTATACAGTGCCCATCAAAAATAAGTATACAGTTACAAAATTAAACTTGGATACATTATGCAATATCTGTTTATCAGACGGTCACAATTATATTAGTGTCCGAACCTGTACAGTTATTAAGTGAGTCAAATAAAATATAGAAGTAAAGATGAAGATATTCTGACTTAATTAACATGACCATGTGTTCCAAAAGGCTGAATCTTTTTATGATAAAGTTACTTTTCAAGCCGAACAATATAAACTTGATATTTTACACCTAGGTTGGCAACCAGTGTATCTCTTAACAAAAAATATGCCATGTCTTCCAAAATATTGTTGCTTCACTGTTCTGGAAATGGTATATACCTATTCTTATGACAAACTAACCTTTTAAGCTGGACAAAGAAACTTAATAATCTTCATCTAGGTTACAAATCAATTAATGGGCTTAACACAAACATTCCTTACCTTCAAAAATATTGTTGATCCACTGTTCTGGAAATAGTGTATACTTATTTTTGGTGGGCAGTGCAATTATTCCTCAGAATTTGCGATTAAAATTGCTACTTACATGTTCATGTACTGTATTTATATATTTGCAAAACCTTAAAGTACGTTTATCAAATGCAATTTGAATTAACTAAAAAGAAAGTTATGCCCTTGATGACTGCAAAGTCACTCGTATCATAGCAGGTTTGGCCGCAAACCGAAGATACCTTGCATTGGAGTATAAAGTTTTTCTTTGCTGGATTTAGTCTACAAGACATTTGGAATGTAATTTTTGACGGGTGACATCTTGTCACCTTTGAGCATTGTGAGAAAATTGGGGTAAAACATTCCAAATATAAACGAAACTGCGAACTTCTGAAATCGGTGAACTACAATGTCATTTTTAAGAAAAAACGTTATACTCCAATGCAAGGTTAGGTCAATTTTTCGGGTTTAAGACCGGATTACATGCGTTAAACGTACTATGATATACGGGAGAAATGTGATGTTCTCTGGTGTATATTACCGACTCTATAGTATGTGTACTACTGACTTTAATCTCTTCCTTCTGCTCTAATGAGTGACATGCTTGCTGCTTCACGAATGTGTTCTTTTATATATTTAGCCTCGTATCCAATGAATGTCACTCACGTTCAATGGCACATACTCCTCAATTGATGCAAGGATATAATGAAATGTCATTAACCGTAAAGTAGAACCATCACCTCAGTAATTTAAGAAGCTTTTCATGGCGTACAGAGCGCACCATCTGATGTCAACAAGTCGCATTGTTAGGTACCAACAAAGTGCACCATCAAACGCTAACAATGCACATCATCGGTTTCTAACAAGACTCCCCTTCAATCAAAGCTAACAATGTTCATAACCAGAAATTAAAACGGTACAATTTCAAAATTTAACAAGGTGCATCATCAGATGCTAACAATACACACCATCAAGAGCTAACAACGGTTTCTAACAAGACTCGCATTCAGAAGCTAACAATGTAAAGCACTAGAAAATAACAAGGCTCATCGTCAAAATATAACAAGGTGCATCATCATATGCTACCAAGGCGCATTGTCATATGGTTACAATGCACATCATGTGAAGATAACAAGGTGTATCTTCTAAAGCTAAGACTGTGAATCGTCAGAAACTAACAATGTACATCATGAGAAGTAACCAAGGCGCATCATCTGAAGCTAACAAGGCACATCATTATATGCTAACAAGGCGCATTGTCATATGATTACAATGCACATCATCTGAAGATAACAAGGTGTATCTTCTAAAGCTAAGACTGTGAATCGTCAGAAACTAACAATGTACATCATGAGAAGTAACCAAGGCGCATCATCTGAAGCTAACAAAGCACATCATCATATGCTAACAAGGCGCATTGTCATATGATTACAATGCACATCATCGGAAGATAACAAGGTGTATCTTCTAAAGCTAAGTCTGTGAATCGTCAGAAACTAACAATGTACATCATGAGAAGTAACCAAGGCGCATCATCTGAAGCTAACAAAGCACATCATCATATGCTAGCAAGGCGCATTGTCATATGATCACAATGCACGTCATCTGAAGATAACTAGGTGTATCTTCTAAAGCTAAGACTGTGAAGCGTCAAAAACTAACAATGTACATCATGAGAAGTAACTAAGGCGCATCATCGGAAGCTAACAAGGCACATCATCATATGCTAACAAGGCACATTGTCATATGATTACATTGCACATCATCATATGCTAACAAGGCACATTGTCATATGATTACAATGCACATCATCATATGCTAACAAGGCACATTGTCATATGATTACAAGGCACATCATCAAAAGCTAACAATCCGCATCATCATAAGTTAACAAGTCACATCATAAGACGTTAACAAGGTTAAACCGCTTCATCTAAGAAACCAACAAGCACCCTCCATACAGCGAGAAATTCTGAATCTAATGCATTAACCGTTCACTCTGATTTCATCAACTCATATACTAGAAGTTAAACTGTTAGTATCTGAATGTTAAATGTAAGCCCGAACATGAAAACATTTGTTCACATAATGGAATGAAGCCGGCATATTGAATGGAAACAACGTATTTAGACCAGCTCTGGACATATTTTAACCATTTCATTAAATATTTACAGAAATGTGAGTTGGCATGTATCGATGGTGATATAATCAGCATTAAAGCGTTATATTCATCGCACTACGGGGATTATGTTAAAGCAATATAAATCGTAAAGTTGCACAATAAACAATCCTTAATAATAGAAAACAATGAAATGGAATTTTAAGAGAAATGAAAGAACTAGACCTCTCAACACATGCGAGACAACAACCAGAGTAGCACAGAACAAAGACAATGGAGGAAACTCATTCATAGCCATATTCCCCACAGGGAGTGAAGGGGTGAAAGGAATACATGCGGTGCTTAAACTAAAGCGTCTGCTAGATACAAGCATCATTTATCTCAATGTGACAAATACATGACTATAAGTATGTATAATGCGATATTGCATTTATAACATAAAGAGAGGGTTATATAACTCTCATTAACGGCGTAAGGTCTACGGTAAAATACACATAATCATGACGATGTCTACAGACAGCTTCACTAATTAACTTTAAATCATTGGCATCCAGTAATTGATGACTTTCGTCTCTGTCGAGTGCCGATTGTAGAAGAAATACGCTTATTTTACAGTCAAGTTTCTCGGCCAATGTGCTTAACAAATTGTAATGAAGATTGGGCATACTAACTAGGATGAGAAAAAGGCAAATGCAGATATAATAATAGTGAACGTAAACCATATATTCTAACAAGTTATAAACAGTTCCGGATATTTAACTAAAATCAAGGATGCATTTTTGTATCTTTTGTAACCGAGTAGAGAATGAATATCACTATTGTCACTGTCAAAAAATTTGCCATTGTAAATTACACAGCTGTGCCTGGAAATGTGCTCGTGAATATCACAAATACCAATCATACTGGCAAGTTAACATTAAGCATTTTACATTTTTTATTCGAAGTTTTTTTAGCCTTCATATGATTTTCATAGCTCATATTTTATACTGGGAAATAATTAATAAGAATAACTTGATTATCAAAACGTACCAGGGTAAAAATACAAATATGATACTTAAATACACAAATACAACATTCGTGAATATGTTTAGTTTATATAATACATTGTCCAAACATGTATAACTCGTTTATACACTCAACCAAATTCCTAATCGGTCACTTTTCAAACTGATAGATTTTTGTACACAACAATAGAGAAATATGGATCATGTACTTACCTCAATTGTCGTTATGCTCCTAATCAACTATGCTGAGTTATCGCCCATTGTTTACAAAAAGGTTTTTGACGCGTAATTCAAAGTTTGTCATTGGAAATGTAACAAAATATACACAATGCCACTCAATGCCGAACGCCGAAACATAAAAACAGTAAACATTTCTAAAATAACTACACGTTATCAAAATAACTAGCTTTTAAGTTCATGAAATTGAAATTACCTCCCTTTTAATTGAATTGTTTGAATTTTTGAGGCGACACTGAATATCTATGGTGAATTACAATGTAACTATCAAAAATCAAGATAAATCTCACAAGTCGATGATTTTAAATTTGGTATATCTCATCAACTAAACAACTTTTCACAGTGAAACTTTGCATCTGCTTAATCGTTGTCTAATCGTCAATATAAACATATTATTTATTATATTCAATGTTTAATAAAGGGATTACTGATAATGCATTTAAAGCTATTATTATGTGATTTCTAGTTTTGGGGGTTGATGTTTATTAGAGTCAACAATTATGTTAATTAATAATAGACTCATCATTAAGTTTTATGTTTATGTTGTATCCACATAGCTTATACATTTAAAACTGATAAAACCCTTTTTAGATAATTTAGTGACAGAAAGTTTGGTACTATGTTAAGTGACCGGTTAGGAATTTGGTTGAGTGTATAGGTCACTCATTTGTATACATACATGCAGTAATAAATTGTATGAAATAAACACCTCATCCACGTAGGGACGCGTGATTGCATCAAAATATAATGTTAGTTGGTTCATGTTGCTGTAGTATTTACCATGATAATGAAATATGCGAGTATTGAAGTTTGATGCACTAAAGCTATAAGTTCCACCGTTGATATTATCATAATCTAGGTGGTTGGTGGCACTTATCAAAGCTGTATCTGCTGTTTGTTACTATACTCCCCCATCAGGCTTGTGTCTGATGAAGCGTGCTTGTTTAAATTAAAACTGCACTAAATATGAAATTGAAATAGGGCTTTAATTTGAAAAGCCAGATACCTTATACACAGTATAAGGTTCTCTACATAGTACTAAATATTTTATCCAAGTATAATATATCAGAAAGAGAATTCCGGTTTTTTATTCGGTTTTTTTCTTTTATTTTTTTGTTGTAGGCATTGGGCTTGCGTTGCGTTGTATTTCTTTTTGTTTAACTTCAGTGGTTACCATTGTTGCTTGTGTTGTGATTTATTTTCATTTTAGTACTTGGGTACTCCTTGTTGTGGCTTTCAAGCTCTCTCTGTTGTTTCTGTTTAGCATTGCCTTCCGTGTCAGATGTGTTATTATACACGTATATTATGTATCTTCTTACTGAATAAAACCTAATGCCAATACATAAATTAAAAGTATAAATGAAAAACATATATAAGCCAGACACGTATGATATTGTTTGAATGTGCTGTATTTCAAACGACCATGCCAATATGAACTTTGTCTAACACTGTGACTACAAAATTAATGATTTGATTTTTTTTAAATTGATCATAATTTCTAATTGAAACGTGTTTGAAATCTCCTTTTTGCATAACAACTATATGTCAAAATATGTCACGTAAGGTTATAATTTTACGTGATCAACATACACACAGGAAGCATTCTGACACATACTCATTTACAAAAGTTCATCACACACGAGATAATATTATCTAGTCAAGAGCGTAGTCCGAGATTAAACAAAAATTCCGAGTGTTTGCTCTCTAACTGTTTTTTTGTATCACAGTTAAAAACAGGGCGCGATGGTTAAAATGCCGATCAGTGCAGTAAAACTGATGCTGTTATCACACTATTTTCCTGTGCAACCCGTGGTATTTTCCTGTACGACATTCAGTTATTGCACTTTTTTGCCTGATTATGGTTCAAAACATAGAAACAGAAATACACAGGGGAATACAAGCGGCCTGGTGCACTACTGTGCTTTCTAAAATCAATTCAAACGATGTAATAAATAAATATGAATAATACTTCAGAACTGAATCATATAGATTTTATACCATTACTATTGCATTGACGAGAACATTCAACTAAGATCCACTATCGGTAACCTAATACGCCTTGAAAAGCATGTTCTAAAGTTAATCAAACATCATAATGGAAAGGCACTATCGTACAATGTATCATGTCATGTAGTTATAAACTATTCTTGTAATGGTTGAAAAAACTTGAATTGTTTTATAATGTCTGATTATTTATTAATGATTCGGTAGATTCGGTAGACAAGACATGAACGGGACATGATGTTCTGTGTTTGCAACAAATCATACAATTACTGCAACCATTCACCGTGAAATCAGAATTGTTCACGAGAGTTTAATTTTCGCTATATTCGTGAATTCGATTCGAATAATTTGTTACAATGACAGTAAACGCAGAAAGTATTCCTATAATTATGAATTTTAAAATTCGCGAATATTTACCGCCACGAACAAGAGTCTTTCACAGACGTCAATAAATAGTTTGCAAAATGTTGACATTACGAACTGTAAAATCACCTATTTTTATGGGCTTTAAATTTCGTGGATTATATTACACAATGCGATTCTGTGGGGTTGTAATTTCGTGGATTGCACAACATGGAAGGATAAAACCGTGTTGTGTGATTGGGAGGACAATTAATTGAAGAGTTCAACCTTGAAATCAACAAGCATTTAAACCCTACGAAAGATAATGATTTTACAGTATTTGAAGTCCTATTACTCATTTATATTTTGTTTTGTCTTATTATCCTTGTGATGTCTTTTTCATTCGTTTGTTTTTGGCAGTTTGTTGCTTTATCAGACTGAAAAGTATAATTAATTGTATTTGGCATTCCTGAGAAATTATTTATGGAATGTTATCTACATGAAGACTATTCTTACGTACAGTGTATATTTAAGAAAATTCGACATTCTGCTATCACAAAGAAAACGTGTATCGACAAAAGATGGAAGTTTTGTCTGGGACGAGTTTTAAGATTATTACTTGGTTAATTTTTAGAAAAATATTCATTTTCTGAAATAGCCTTGCACCTTATTAGTTTATGCGCTATGTGTATTGTTTAGTGATTTATTTTTATATCGATGTTATAACTACAAGACTAAGTGAATATCGTCACAATTCATGACTGCGAACTTCCAAGGTAATATGCTCATAAACAAGAAGTCTGTCGACGGCTTCACTAATTAACTGAAGACAATTGTAGTAATTTAAATCGGTGATATCCAGTAATTGATGACTTCCGTCTCTGTCGAGTTCCGATTGAAGAAGAAACACGCTAATTTGACGCTCGTGTTTCTCGATCAATGTGCTGAAAATTCGTGATGAAATTTGAGCACACAGGGTGAGAACAAGACACATGTAGATATAATAATATATATATATATCTTTATGTACAAACTCGGCACATACGTGCCTTTGGTAATATAACACAAAACAGCACACATACATTCAATACATACATACTCTCATACATGCAAGAGCATTCGTATAATACATACAAACAAAAAGTACATGGAAACAAACATGATTAAATGGTGGTCGGTAGATACAATTAAAAACCGTGGTTGGATATAAAGACTTTAAAAGAAGAAATTTTAGTTATTTAATTTAGATTTTTCAACTGGTCATTTCTGATAGAAAAGGCTTCTCTTAAAAAGAAGTAATTTTATATAAATGTTTTTTATTCTTTGAGGACATTATGTTAATAAATTTGTTCAAAGTAGGCCATGGTGTATTTCCTAAATATTTATTTCGAATATTACTGTATAGAGGACAACACATTACAAAGTGGAATTCAGATTCAACCTGATTAAGCGGACACAATTTACATATACGATTTTCTCTTGGAATATTGTTTGCTCTACCCGTTTCTATATTAAGGGAATGTGAAGATAGTCTAATAGATGTCATATGTTTTCGCAAATTATCATTATCAATTAATCCAATGTAATCAGAACACTCAAAGACGCTCTTAACTTTTTTTAAATATTCTAGTCTTGACATATCGTTTACAGTTGAGTGCCATTCCTGAATAAATTGATCACGAAGTCGTCTTTTACCAAAGGGAGATAATTCATATTTATGTCAAAGTTTTCAAAGATATTTGTACATCCTAATTCATCAAAGATTCTTTTCATTTTATTAGCCCAACAATTCGTATTATTTGTTTGGCGTTGTTCATCAAAAACCTGTCGAATAAAAGATTCATTGTCTGACATAATTTTAAACAAGAAATTTAATGACCTCTCTTTTGCTAAAACGTATAAGGGATATCTACCCAGCTCCCCAAGAACAGCAAAATTTGGTGTATTCGCACGCACACCTAATATCTTTTTGCAAAATTGGATATGTAATTTATCAATTTCTTTTATACCCCCAAACTTCTGAACCGTATAATAATATTGGTACAACCATTGTGTCGAATAGATGCAATTTAGTTTTTATATTTAAATTTATTCTGTCAAATAGTGATAACAAATTATGGAACGCTTTTAATGCTTGATCGCACAACGTTTTTACTGCATGCTTCAAATTCCCAGTGCTAGTGAAATAGATACCAAGGTAAGTAAAGTGATCAACAATCGCAAGCGCATCATTATTGATGAAAAACTGTTCGTTATGTAATTGTTTTCTTTTTTCAAAAACACAAATTTAGTTTTATTTACATTTATTTTCAATCCCCATTTAATCGAGTAATTAAGTATTAATATGATTAATTTGAGCTTGTAAGCTTAGAGGGTCGGTCGTAAACAAAACGATGTCATCCGCGAAGAGGATTAAATACCTTGAGAGTAGACTTATGTCGTTCTCTGTTAATGAGTCAATGTTTATACAATTTGTAATGTCATTTATAAATAGGATGAATAATAACGGAGATAAGGGCTCGCCTTGTCTCAGGCCTACGGTCACATCGAAAAAAAATCAGATATGTTCATGTGAGACTTAATAGACTTAAGTGTAACCATGTACTCTTACAAGTCGTCATTATTTCTGAATAATTATCATTACATTACAAGGATATGGTCTTAACACAAAGTTGCATTTTTGTATCGTTTGTAATCATGTTGATAATGATCACCACCGTCAGACAATGTTAATTGCGAAATTATGGTTCTAAAGTAAAATTAATTTAACTACAAAAAATGTACATTTTTGTTTTTAAATTATTTAATTCCTTTTCAGTACCTAACTTTGAAATTAGAATTAATATTAAGCTCACTGGACCAGTTAAAATTGAACTATTAATTACTTATTTCGAATTTTGAAACACCAAGGGACACAAGATTGTGTTCAAATATAATGGTAGTTGATTCATGTTGTCCGTGTAATTATCATGCAGTTGATAAAATATCCCGATGTACAAGCATTTGTCTTGAAACCTATTATTACAAAAAGTTTCTATAATTATAGATATGGCCATGTCAGAATATTGTGGTTGGATGGATGGTCGGTATATGACCGTACAAACCGATTGGGTAAATGTGGCTCACAAAACTTGGGCAAACTAGTTGCAAGCATAAAAAGTTTTGTAAAAAGCCACGTTGTATTTGGTTTTCTTCCATCTTATAGTGTGTTCCACCTTTGGGACTCAACTAAAGTGCTCAATATCCATGGTTCTTCAAATACGTTAACAATGTATTGCTTTTTGAAAATAGCCGTTTAAGACCTAATGTGGCATTAACAACAAAGTAAAACCATAATAATTAGAAAAAATAGGAAATCGAACAGGGAAGGTAGCACTAAATTTAAACAGTGGACCTCAGAAAACCTAAAATATAAAACGTCCATACCAGTATTACATGAAAACGAAGAGGCCAAGTCAAGCCCAACATAAAAACTAGTAACTACAAACAATCATAACATCATACGACAAAAGGCGGCCTTTTCAGTCAGTCAAACTTAAAATCGGAGTCAGAGAAGACAGCAACAAACGTATTTGAGCAAGACTATAGTTTAATGATAAAATGGTTTCTAATATTGATGTGTATTAATGTGAATGGTATAAAATTGTTTCCTACAAGCTTGTCTCGACAAAGTTATTGAATAAATGGGAACTTTATTGAATCAACTTCCACATTTAGAAACAAACAAATTATGTTTGATATAATGTTTATTGTTTCTGTACACTCCTGTAAAATTGGTTCATGCTCTTTCCAAACAAAATACAACAAAAATGTACTTTCAAGTTTATATGTTTATGTCCGACTGGTAAATGCTGTTCCGTATAATTTATATCGTTTGTATTGTAGCTGTACAACGGACACGTACAACGAACCAATCAGGCTATTTGAAAATACATGGGTATGGTACCGGATCACACAATCAACTGTCTCTTGATGTCATTGGTCAAACGGACGGAGAAAATCTGAATATCAATTTACAGTCAAACGTAAACAAACAATAATCTAACAGTGTTGAGACTCTTTGCCGGTTATTTCGAGTGGCAGAGAGCACTATTCTAGATCCGTATGTCGTGAGTACGAAGCTTGCGTTGGGCGAGTTAGAAGCAGCCATCGAGAGTGATCAATGCTGCAGTACTCACGTACATCTAGCTTGATTCAGTATTTCGGTAAAAATAAATATTTGTCCATACTAATGCTCAGCAAATTTGTTTTTCATCGAGATCGCGCCTTTTTATTCATGTTTGTAACTATAGTTTGTTCCCTTAATCTGATTAGCATAACGCTTGCATGTGCTTTGTTTTACATCCCATGATACTGTGGCCATCTGGGATCCGTTGCATAGGTAATTCAATTCTATGGCATAATTACGCCCCCCCCCCCCCCGCTATATGGACAGTGCTACGAAGCACTTCCCTATGATAACGGGCTCTAGAAAAAGCAATATTGTATACTTAATTTTAAACGGAAACCTTTGTGGAAAACAGTACCATTGTTTTATATTACATGTTCTAACATTACTGGCTATGCATCGCCACGTGACACCAATTAATTCATTAATGGTTAAATAATAAGTTGCATGCAGGAAACATGGCACGTGTGTTATAACACACTTTAACATGTACAGTTATGCATCTAAAACCATAAAACTCCTCATGCGATACGATCAGATCTCTAAATGTATTACCATTGTTACGGCAAAAAAAGACTAAGCTACCGACCTAGATATTTTCATTTTCACATAAATAGATCGGTTTCAAGCATACTCTTTCCCTGACTAAATTAATTATTTCTCCTAATTAACTAGGGCTCTAAACAAAAGCCATGATTTGTTGCAAACCTGTCAAGTTATTTTATTCCAGATACCTTAAATCATAATAATCTTCAACTAATTTAATCATATACAGTAACACTTCAAAATCTGGGGAATTTTTCAGGTATTCCAATCGTTCTCTTGTCATTATACGTGATTTATTCCGTTCCAAGAAAATACTAACTGCACTTCTCATCGGTATCAAAACACATAAGGCATGTAGCAGAAACTATGCGAAATACACATTTCTTATAATTTTCAGAATACACGGTTGGTTTTCATCAAGTCAATTAATTCAGAGAAAACGTACAAATAACAATGACACGAGCTGTATGGTGAAATGCATAAAATTATATATTTATACTAAGTATGTCTGCTATTGAAGTTTGTAGAACTCACAACAGTAATGCAGGTTTTGTCCACACTAAAACACTTTGCACGAGAGTGAGAGAACCCATGGACGACAGCATAGATTCATAGTTCATGGTATCGGTGCTTCATTGAAAGGTACGTTTTGTTGCAATCGTTCATAAAATACCCATGTGGCAATCACGTACGAAAAGTGTCGTTTAAATTTGCATTCATCAATGTTTTATTTCTGTATATTCGCAAAATGAGTGATTAGCTGAAATTGTTACAACAGGAAATGCTGAATGTCTCTTATTTGCTGAGAGGGCAGAATTGCGGGATTAAACACCAGGCAATGGACTAATAATAATTACGATTAGTTTGTCATACTGAATGGTATGTCACACTAAACGTGTCTCCATTCGTATATTGTTTTTCTACGATTATGGCCACAGGTAATTGTATTATTAATAAAGAGTAAACAAACAACATATTTTTTATAAAATTTGTAATATCTAAGATAACATAAAATTCATAAAAGAATTTGTTTACGCTTTATCAATAATACAGTTACCTCTGATCATGGCCCCTTGCTATGTGGAGTTGTATTCGAACACAAACGAGTCCGTTCAATACAGACGCGGGTGTCGCTTATGTGACCTTGCGCATTCGGCAGTTTTTTAACCAAGCTTGCGAATTTTGTATTGCCTCAGTGTTTTAAAACTGGAACATTGCCCAAACGCAGAACCGTGTTGGAAATAAAATAGTAAGTATGCAGGGAAGCTGTATTTGAATCAAAGCACGACATGCTTCGAAAATAGCCCCGTCCCCCATTCTAAACAGAGAGCTGTGTCGTATTTGAACTCGCACGTTTAACCTTTTGGGTGAATGTTTTGGAGCTTTCAGCATAAAAAAGTCTGATCCAAGCATGATGGGAACCATAGTGTTCTGCATTGTCAATAATATGAACTGTATAAAGATATTTGCATATTCGCATTTTTAGATCTTCGATTGTATTATGCCTCCGCAAAATTGTTGAATGTCCCAATTCCAAAGGTTTATTCGACATTGAAATATATGTTTTGCCATTGAAGGCGGTAATTTAGAAAACGTATAAAAGGAAAAAGTATGATACTAAACATGCATTCTGAAAATCAAAAGAAATCTTGCGCATGCATTGCATATTGATTTTACCTAAACTCTGTTTCAAAAGAAAGACTTTTTGTGTGCACGAATTATGAGTAATCCTTTAGTGCTGACGTATATTATTTAAGGATAGTTTATGGCCAAGTTTGGAGTGCATCGATGATTGGTGTACCTCATATTGACATTTAAGGGTATATAGTGTAATTTATAGTGTGATAGTGTATGATACTTGTGTCACTAGAGCATCTGACATTTTTTATCCATCTGTTGGCAACATTTTTATTTTGGATCAATTTTAGAACAGCTATTGCTCGTCATTTGGGCATTAAACACTAAAACCAATTTGCATTTCTGATGCGTCCCATGCGCAATGTATTCTTGTGAAGGATGGGAGAATATTTGTTTTGTTGACTAAATTGCTATCCGCCCATAGAATATGATTAGTAATATTATTGTAAAATATTTTATTTCGGATAGTTCAATGTGCTAGAATAGAAGAAGATTATAAAACTATATTAAGTCAGACAGGGAAGGCAGCACTCAACTTAACCAGCCGAGCACTGAAAACATTAAAAACACACAAAGCACAATGCCCAACTGAACCAATCGAGCACAGGACACATAAAACACATACAGGGCACAATGCCCAACTAAATAAGCTCAAGTCCAAGCTGTCGAAAGTGTAATTAATTAATAGTTTCAGCAACCAAAAGACTGAATGACCCAGTTTCCACAGCAAAACGACTATTATGCCTAGTTTTAGCTGTCAGAAATCCTAAAAAGAAGAAGTTCCCAACACACTGCCGAACAAGAAAATTAGTCCGCCCTAGTTTCAGCTGTTAAAATGCTGAATGGAATAGTTTCGGCAAACAAAAGGCAGAATGCCTACGCTGAATGACCTAGTTACAACAGTAAAACTGCTGAAGTATATAGTTTCAGCTGCCGTAAGCCAAAAAAGTTAAGTAACAGTATTAAAAACACTGAAAGGCATGGTTTCAGCTGAATGACGTAGTTGCAACAATAAACAGCCGGATGACCTAGTTTCAATACGTAAAATGCCCCAGCTGAATGCCCCCAGACAGCCAAAACAAGTCGAAATATACCTAAGTCAACAACCCCGCCACATGACCACAGTGGACACTCCACCCTGACGAATAAGTTTAAATAAGTAAATATGTTGGTAGACCAGGTAAAATGACGTAATAGAACAAGTCGAGATATGACGTAGTGAACAACCACGCTATAATTAATATGACCGCAATGGACGATAGGGCACACAGAACTAAAATACCAGCAACAGAAAACTACATTCATAACTCCACAGCTGTACATGAAGTCCAGTACGACCCGGATAGGATCCGAATCGCGCGAACGAAATAGTGAGGGGAAAACTAGCAAATGCGAATGAAATAACTCCTAACTCCATAGAACTTTTCGTCCCGGTAAAAAAGTGAATACTGATAAATTACGACATATTATTGATTATTTAAGATTGAAAAACTCCACTATAAACTGAATTGGAGTTCCAATCCAGATACAAGCCCATATATTAATAATTAAACAAAAAATACACTGTCAATTTAACAAAGTCTATATATTTAATTGTAACAGTTGTGAAACACTCGTTCGGATTATATCGGCCTATATGTATTGCAATAAATCGGATATTTTACCGGAGAACAACGGAAAATACCGAGCTTTCAAGATTGGTGCACATATTGTAAAAGATCAACAAATAAGAGTAGTTAAAAAATTTTCACAATTTTGATGGCTGGTCTCTTGGGAGAAATATGATTGCGACTACGAGTTAAAACGGAAAGCATATTATCGGCATTTGTTCCTGAGTATGCTCTTCATTAAAGAAGTAACAGAGTTATTAACACTACAAGCTTTTGTTGCATCAAAACGTTGTTTGGGTCGTCTATTGATAACGCGATACCGGGTTCAGTGCAGCAATACCACGTGGTGTTTGACTACAGTTCCAAGTAGAAATTTGTAAATAATGGAACACAAATATAGCCATAAGTACTTTATTTCTTCATCGATTTTAATGAAATATACGCCACGCTAATGGAAACATCATTTGCTTTTTCAGCAGTTGTGCCGTTTTGTTCATTACCCTGTGAAACCGTGGAACGTGTTGGTTTCACAGGGTAATGACAAAATCGGTCAGGCTGCTGAAAAGGATTTTATATTTCATGGAAAGCAAATAATTTCCCCCTTATCGTGGCGTTTATTTAATAGAAATCGATGAAGAATTAAATACTTATGGCTATCTTTGTGTTTCAATGTTTACAAATTTCTACTTGTAACTGTAGCAAAAAGTCACATGGTATTGCTACCCTGGGGTTGGGAGAAAGGTATATTATTGTTGTGACCTATAGTGTAGAGACTAAATGGATATATACAGCTGGCACCAATGCTATTTGTAAAATGATACGTTTGATCATGATAGGTTTAAAGTTGGGTGAATATCGTTGTATGACATAATTGTACCCCCTAACCAAATATTTATGCAATAAAAACCGCCGATAATTGCTTTATATGAATGAAATATTTACTGCAAATAAGCAATTTAAATCGCGCTCTCAGTATTTTTCCATTTAAAGTTCCCTTCCAGCATGCTTTGCGGGTCATGTGATTCCTAAGTGATCTATCAGTAGCATAAACAAACTACTGCGTAAACATAAATGAGGATTTTGAAATTCGTTTTCATCGAATGCGAACAAATGTCGCAACAATTTAAGTCAAGTGATAGTAAATTAGTTAGTTTTATAGGGTACCAATACCATATAGAAATAGAGTATCAATACCCTTTAAAATTTTGGATGTAAAATACGAAAGAAACTACGAAATGACGATATTTCGCTAGGTTTATTAAATTACAACAGGCTTGATTAATTAGGGGATATAAGGGCAACAATACCAACATTGCGCAAATATTTGATATTTTTTATTAGTTTTGCAAAACGCAAATATTGATACGTGATTCAGTACCTTTAAACTGAGGCGGCATTAATGCTGAATCATAAATAACACAATTCATGTTCAATAACGTTCTGTTCCTAGAAAGTTTTTAAAAGTTTTCTGTTCAGACCTTGTATTTTGGTGCCAAGATATTTACTATAATACGTTTTCTGAATGTGCCGTATAAATCTACAAAATTA
Source organism: Spisula solida (assembly GCA_947247005.1). NCBI lineage: Eukaryota > Metazoa > Mollusca > Bivalvia > Venerida > Mactridae > Spisula > Spisula solida. Next base: position 20,681,868 of record OX365957.1, read on the forward strand.
CATTGTATAAAGAATATCTAATGTGTTTTCGCTTCGGATATTTATGCATACTATATTTACCGGAGGCAAACAGAAATGGCCGAGCTTAAAATTTCTTTACTATTGGTGTTTTCTGAGGCAAGAATGGCAGGAGTCCGTTACTAGGTCCTGGTAAGGTCATATGTGGCGGAATCAGTGGTTTAACATACGAAAACGAGCAAATTTAATTATTACAGCGAACAAAATCTGATAAAAATGTCGCAATATATTATAATTATACATAGTAAAGTTGTTGACGTCCAAACGGAAGTCATGCCATCCCACTAGTCTACATTGTCACCATGTGACAGGTCTATATCACAAGAGAAGTTTAATAGCGCTATACTTCGTTATCACAAATACATACGTCCAGAAGTTCATTTTCAAATAAACATACTTTTTATCATGAACGGAGTGCTGCCTTCCCTGTCTGACTTAATATTATCTTTATACACCAAACAACAAATCGGCAAACACATTTGCCTTTGGCAACGAAAAGTTTATTATATATACCTAAATTGATACCAACTGAATGATTTTCTATGATTTTCTTTTATGTTTTTTTTTAAAAATACGTGTGAGTTAGAATATTGGAGCTGGAATGTGAGCGTGATCTAGGTACGTGTGACTTTAGATTGCTGAAACTAGTTCGTTCAGCGTTTTGACAGCTGGTTATGTATTGGGCATTGTGCCTTGTAATTGTAGTAATGTGATGTTTTATGCTTTTTCTGCTCGGCTGGTTAAGTCGAGTGCTGCTATCACTGTCCCGACTTTATATTATCTTTTAGAACAGGCCTACTTGGAATGTGATCGTGATCTAGGGAGGTTTGTGACTTGACCGGTTTGATAATACTGCTGTCATTTGATGTTCAAGTTCGCCCAGAACGATCAGGTTAGGATAAATGCTGAATATATGGTAAATTATTTATTTTTCAATTACTTCCTTTTTCCCGGACTTCTAAAACATTACGTCATCTGTAAACACTTGTTAACCCCAGCATGTAAATAATAACTATAGTAATTTCGCATGTATGTGTACAATCAGTCACATAGTATAAACTAGAGATGGTAACGAGTACTAAAATCGGTACTCGGGTACTCGGTCATATACAATAAACACATCCTTTTTATGTTTTTATTAAATATACCAGATTTATATAGCGCCCTTTTCATGCGAACGCAAGTTCAAAGGCACTTTACCCATGTTGCAGCCACAAGGGCACAGGTGCATCCTCTACCAGTGCAGATACAGCATGATCTGACCAGAGGGACAGACTGAGAGAAAGCCCCTGAAGGGAGAGAGAGACATTAGATACAGGCATGTCCGGTGCTGCAGAGGTGCGCCTAGCTCTTATTTCGAATAGACAGTCTGGTTCTTTAATGTGCCCGGTGTATAGCACCGATACACAGCTTCCTGGCACTTCCAGATACTTTGCAGACCACACGGCCAGATATAGTGGGAAATATTATGATTATTTCAGAAATGTCAAGTTCCGATGGCAGTGCGTTACCACTGAGCTAAATCCGCTTATTAACTGGAGTTCAATGTGCCTTTCCATGTTTAAGTCGCTGGATGTTTATTTAGTATTATATATGTTCTAGTCATATGACTCTGATTAGAGTGGCAATACAATTATATGTTTAAGTTTGATATATTGTATTGTCTATTTGTAGTGATGAGACGAATATAAACTATAAAACCGTAAAGCATATCTCTAATAATTCAATCGGATAGTATAGAACTACACAAGTTGGTGATCAGGTTGTTAACATAAAATCACTCAGTGTAGATCAAATGTGATCATCACCATCATTAATGAATTGGGTATTAATTGTCATGGAAGAGTATTATAGATTAAAAGAATTACATGAAACCATTAGGAAGTGGATTGTAATTGATGAGTGGCGTATGTAATAACAAGACTAATTCGCTTTAGAGACAACCAAATGTAAATGTATAATATATCTCTATATGACGACGCTCGAAAACACGCATTGTCATATGAAATATTTGGAAAAAGAACATCTGAATTTCTGTGAGAAACAAATCGTTCACCAGTGAGCCGTTGACTCCCCATAACGACGCTCGAAAACAAAACAAGTGGGATTCGGAGACAATATTCACATTTTCTGTGAGGAGGAAAAAAGTATTTCATCAGTGAGCCGTTCACTTCATAGATCCGCACACGTTTTACCTACAGTCTGTCCCTCTGGTTAAACTCATGCTGTATCTGCCCTGGTAGAGGATGCACATGCGCCCTTGTGGATGTACCACTATTATGTAATGCGCCTTTGAACGCGTGTGTCGCATGAAAAGGGAGCTATATAAATCAAGTATACTGTTGTTATTACAGTAATCTCGTTAGAGACTAGGCATGTGTACTGGTATTTTCATATATAGGCACTTGGTATACTCAGATAATTTTGACTCAGATAATTTGAAACTATGTGCCTATGTTTGCAAATACAACATAAATGTTAATTTACCCATCTAGATAAAAGTTTCTTAGAAAGGTATGAAGTAAGTAAATTTATAAGATATTCGAGAAATTACTCGTGACATTTTGTGAAATTTAAGCAATTTCAAAATTCACGAATTATTTGCACAAATTCGCTTAAACAAGGCGACTGCAAATATTTTAGACTTTATACAGTACTGCAAAATAAATTTTTTCGTGGGAGTTGAACTTTCTTTGATTCATTCAGGTTGATCTACCAAACGAGTGTCCCTTCCAAGTTTTGTAATCAACGAATGAAAAAACCCACGAAAATGCATTTTTATCAAAATCTAGGAAAATTAGATACCCACAAAAATATGTGATTTTATAGTATTCTAAATATATTATCGTGTCTTGCACTTGCAAATGCACTCTTGAAACTGTTCTTGGTTTTGCTGATATTTCAATAGTAATTAAGTTGTAAAAGCAATAGTTTCAAACGACGGGAAGAGTTTAATTGACAAAATGTCCATTTTAATTGACAACTATTAGAAGTGACAAATGCGTTACAAATTAGACTTTTTTATAGTACAAGGCTAGCTCAGTTTATTTCATAGATACTGAGAAATAGGCACGTTATAGAGAACGAAAACATGTGCTATGTATTTAGTCAAGTTTCGAACTTGACCTAGATTTCATAGAGACAAACATTCTGATCAAGTTTCATGGAGATTGCCTCATTACTATGTCCTCTAATGTGTTCACAAGCTTTTTCTAAGATTTGACCAGTGACCTAGTTTTTGATCCCAAATGACCCAGTTTCGAACTTGACCTAGATTTTATAGAGACAAACATTCTCACAAAGATTCATAAAGATTGGGCCGTGTGTCGGGCATCTCGTTTTTTACAAGAAATTATGTACGGACGACGGACGGGTGGTAGACAGACTGATCACAAAAGCTCACCCTGTCACTTTGCGACAGGTGAGCAAAAATAACTTAATAGGGAATGGGATTTTAACCTCTGGAGGTTTTGCTTTGACTTAGTATGTACTTATTGTGTTGGGTCAATATTTTGAGAAAACAAGTTTTTCTAACTTGGATTCCTGATGTTATCCTGTAGTCAAAGACAGGACCAAGTGGAGAGAGATCATTGCAGCCTAATGTCCCACTGGGGACTATAAGGAATAAGGTAAGGTTTCAATGACCTGCAGTCCAATTATTGAGATGGACTTTGAGTAATGTTTTAGATTTGGCAAATTGGCCTGTATAATTATTGTGATACAGTTAATAGATACAGGGCTTCCTGAGGCATAATGTCCAATCCTGAAAATGAGTCGCAAGACTGTTTCCGGTGCCATTAGTACAAATCCCTTCAACTAAACTCTGTCTCAAGCATTTTACAATTCAGCTCATGAAACCTCAAATGACCATAACGTTGACAATTCTTTAAATGTTTTCGCCAAATAACTTTATTATCTGCAGAAAAGTTCATTCTTCCTAGTCCAGGAAATCCAGATTATTCCTTATTTGTCATCCTCATAAATCAGTGGTTAGTCAAGTTCCCAGACTACCACAGGTGAAGAATACTCTGGTGAACGAGAATGTTATTTGTAGGACCCTGAGTAAATAGAAACAGGGCTTACTGAAACCACTGAACACAAAGACAAAATAAACAAGAGAAAACATAAATAGTAATATTTTTATTAAAAGACAAAAGTTTAATAAATAACTACAAGAAATATCATTAACAATTCACAAAGTTTTCATAATCAGAATCATCTAGTACATATTGAGGGTTGACCGGCTCTACGCAAAACTGTCGAAAGCACTAGGTGAATCGATAGAACATTTAACCGACAGCTCAGCGTTTACTCTCGATATGTGCTATGTAAAAACATACCAGTAATATGTTGACTGGAATCTAGAACAGCAAATACATGTAAATATTTTGAAAATAACAGTCTCAGAATAGGTAATAATAACTTTATTATTTGAATGGATGTCCCACTAAACTTTAATGACATTCTTATAAATATTTGATTTTATTATGCATAAATCTTAAGAATTACAAATCTTTGTAAACTTTATAGACACAAGCTAATTCACCCTTGATATTGTTTTATCAAAGCACTTACAGAAATTTTAAGTTACGCACAAATTTAAATTCCTAATTCTTGAACAACTACACATTAAGAACATTATGTGGTTTGAAGGAATGGATTTACTGAAACATCCTTAATATTACAGACCCCCAAACCACAATTTGAAACTGTTAATGAATCACATAGGGTTTTAATTTGAACGTACCTTTAAGATTATCGTAAGTGCTTTGATAAAACATGCAGTACCCTTATCTACAGTATGTAACCAAGACTTCCAATAGTCAAACTCATTAAAGTGTTCACGGCAGTTTCTTTTAAGATAATGTTTCCAAATAAAATGATTTGTTCAAACTTTGTATAAGGATAGCATATCATACAGGGGGCTAACTGAGGCATAATGCCTAATCCTCAAAACGAGTCCTCAAAACGAGTCCTAATCCTCAAAACGAGTATATATAGCATCACACCTATACCAAAACTAAGTTATAATTCAGCTTTTTAAATTTCTTATATTTTCTGCAAAAAAATATCATTCTTTCAATTGCAGCAAATAACAAATTGTTGGACCCCTGAATTAGAAACAGAATTAAGACAAAAAGTAATCTTATGCAAATTTTGAGAAAACACGAGACAAGGGCAGATCACTCATAAACAAGTTTGGTGGCTTTTGTCTGTTTCTAACATGATACTATGTTCATATACAAAGTTTGAGGTAACATTCTACTATTGGAATATTTTCGCCCTATCTTTCATACAAGAAACTGCAATGAATGCCTCTAAGTGTAGACACAATCTGTACATAATAAAGTGTATTATAAGGTATTAATTTCACATAAACCATAATAAGATAATCAGATAATAATTTCATTCATCAAACTTTGAAAATTACTTTCCAAAAATGGAATACCGTTAATTAACAAGCGGAACTTCGATTCCACCTAAAATGAAATATATGTATAATTTATATGTCACTATGGCAATCAAGTTTTCATATGAATATAACAATAAATCATGCTTTCATCAGACAACAGAGGAAAATGTCAAAAGTTTCATCTCCAATAATTCATGTAACAAAATTACATTTTACCTGTTTTAAAACACATTTTGAGACAATTTTAAGAAATGCATATTTATTTAATATATGAGACAATATCCTCCATATTTAAACACTCCTCAAAAAACCTTCTTCCATGCAGCTTGTTTTACGTACAGACTTCAAGATCATTCCAATAGCATGTCACACTGACGAAAAATCAGTCAGTCCTAAAATGATAAATACATGTAGACAAGAAGTTGACCAGCCATTTGAACTGGTTCAAGTTGAAAAGTTGTCAGTTCAAAATAAGAATACTAGTATGCCCGACATGTTGGTCAGGGCCTGCTATTTATAAAGCATCTCAGAGGAAAACTTAAGTATTTTGACTCAAGTAATGTGCATATTTTCTGCAAAACTGAAGAATAACCCATGTCTCCTTTTCTACTAAGATGCTTAATAAACACCAGGAACGTCTGACACTTTATTTGGCAACACATGCAGAACTAGGAATATGATAGCACTAGGATTAAAATATTTAAATTGCTTCAAAATAAATAAAAATATTAAAGAAATAGAAATCAGTTTCAAAAGCTTTCAATACAATGTCAAACTAACTCTCACAACCATTAATTTGTCAACCAAAAATGTAAAAATAAAATGTTTCAGAACACAGGTGCCTGAGGCACACTTTTTAGGAGGGGGGAGCCTTAGTCTTCCAGCCCAGAAAAATTAAAATTATTTTCACGAAAAAATAAATGCTACTGGCGCTTTCAGATCACAACAAACAAAATATCAAAGACTTGTGCAAAATGTACATGTAAGGCTGTCCAGAAAAGAAAAGGAAAATCCAGATGTCCTTTTTGTGGGGGGACAAAATTAGCAGAACATTTTAGGCAGGATGCAGAATATACTGCTTTTCGAAAGGCAGAATGTTCTGCTATCTATCAAAGGCATACTATTAAGCAGAATATTCTGCTTTCTCCAGAAAATTCAGCTATCAATGAAAGGCAGAATATTCTGCTATCTCAAAAAGCTGATTATTTGCTAACTATAAAAGGCAGAATGTTCTGCTTTCTCGAAAGGCAGAATGTTCTGCTTTATCGAAAGGCAGAATATTCTGCTAACTATAAAAGGCAGAATATTCTGCTTTCTCTGGAGGCAGAATGCTCGGCTAACTAAGAAAGGCAGAATGTTCTGCTTTCTCAATAGGCAGAATATTCTGCTAACTATAAATGGCAGAATGTTCTGCTTTTTGAAAGGCAGAATGTTCTGCTATCTATCAAATGCATAATATTAAGCAGAATTATCTGCTTTCTCCAGAAAATTCAGCTATCAATGAAAGGCAGAATATTCTGCTATCTCAAAAAGCTGATTATTTGCTAACGATATAAGGCAGAATGTTCTGCTTTCTCGAAAGGCAGAATGTTCTGCTTTATCGAAAGGCAGAATGTTCTGCTTTATCGAAAGGCAGAATATTCTGCTAACTATAAAAGGCAGAATATTCTGCTTTCTCTGGAGGCAGAATGCTCTGCTAACTAAAAAAGGCAGAATATTCTGCTTTCTCTGGAGGCAGAATGCTCTGCTAACTATGAAAGGCAGAATGTTCTGCCTTTTCGAAAGGCAGAATGTTCTGCTATCTATCAATGGCATAATATGCTTAATATTATGCCATTGATAGATAGCAGAACATTCTGCCTTTCGAAAAGCAGAACATTCTGCTTTCTCGAAAGGCAGAATGTTCTGCTTTCTCGAAAGGCAGAATATTCTGCTAACTATAAACTTTAAAAGGCAGAATATTCTGCTTTCTCGAAAGGCAGAATATTCTGCTAACTATAATAGGCAGAATATTCTGCTTTCTCTGGAGGCAGAATGCTCTGCTAACTATAAAAGGCAGAATAATCTGCTTTCTCTTGAGGCAGAATGCTCTGCTAACTATGAAAGGCAGAATGTGCTGCCTTTTTGAAAGGCATAATGTTCTGCTTTTCGAAAGGCAGAATGTTCTGCTATCTATCAAAGGCATAATATTAAGCAGAATATTCTGCTATCTAAAAAAGCTGATTATTTGCTAACTATAAAAGGCAGAATGTTCTGCTTTCTCGAAAGGCAGAATGTTCTGCTTTCTCGAAAGGCAGAATATTCTGCTAACTATAAACTATAAAAGGCAGAATATTCTGCTTTCTCAAAGGCAGAATGTTCTGCTATCTATCAAAGGCGTAATATTAAGCTGAATATTCTGCTTTCTCCAGAAAATTCAGCTATCAATGAAAGGCAGAATATTCTGCTATCTCAAAAAGCTGAGTATTTGCTAAATGTAAAAGGCAGAATGTTCTGCTTTCTCCAGGGGAATACTTTCAGCTATCAATTAAAGGCGGGGTCATTAAGTGCAAAGCATATTATTTTTGGAAGGTAAGCGTGTAATATATGAAATTAAAGGTATCGACGAGTAATGGTCAACAATCGTATTTAGAACCCAGCCCGGGTCGGGCGGGGTCATTAAGTGCAAAAATATTTTTTTTTTGAAGGTAGGCGTGTCAAATATGAAATTAAAGGTATCGACAAGTAATTGTCAACAATCGTATTTAGAACCAAGCCAGGGGTCAGGCGGGTTCATTAAGTGCAAAAATATTATTTTAGGAAGGTAGGCGTGTCATATATGAAATGAAAGGTATCTACGAGTAATTGTCAAAAATTGCGTTAAGATCCCAGCCGGTGGGTCGGGCTGGAATCATAAAGTCCCAAAATAGATAATTTTCAACAGGTAGGCGTGTCATATATCAAACTAAAGGTATCGACGAGTAGTTGTCAAAAAATCGTATTTAGAACCTAGCCTGTGGGTCGGGCGGGGTCATTATGTGCAGAAATAGATTATTTTTGGAAGGTAGGCGTGTCATATATCAAATTAAAGGTATCAACGCGTAGTTGTCAATATCGTATTTAGAATCTAGCTCGGGGTGGTTGAGGCGTGTCATATATCAAATGAAAGGTTTCGAAGAGTAATTGTCAAAAATCACATTAAGATCCCAGTCCGGGAGTCGGGTGGGTCATTAAGTGACAAAATAGATTATTTTTGGAAGGTAGGCGTGTCATATATCAAATTAAAGGTATCGATGAGTAGTTGTCAAAAATCGTTTTTATAACCCAGCCCTGTGGTCGGGCGGAGGTCATTTAGTACCTTAATATATAATTTTTGGACGGTAGGCATGTCATAATTATATCAAATGAAAGGTATTGAAGAGTAATTGTCAACAAATGCATTAATATCCCAGCGCAGATAATTTTCGGAAGGTAGGCATGTCAAATATGAAATTAAAGGTATCAACAAGTAGTTGTCAAAATTCATATTTAAAACCCAGCCCGGGAGTCGGGCAGGGTCAGTAAGTGCAAAAAAAGGTAATTTTTGGAAGGTAGGCATGTCATATATCAATTTAAAGGTATCAACGAGTAGTTGTCAAAATCATATTTAGAATCCAGCTCGGGCGGTTGAGGTAATTAAGTGCAAAATAGATTATGTTTTGAAAGGAAGGCATGTCATATATATATTAAATTATAGGTATCAAAGTGTAAATATTTTATGCAGCAGCAGCATATAAGTGTTTTTGCAGCACAAATAGTATACAAGTATATCATGAATGTTTATTCCATATGCATCTAAATAAATTCAACCAGTCACTGAAAACTTGCGTATGTATATGAATTGCTCTTACTAGTATTTTAGTTTTATGATCATTGTAATTAAGCAAGTGAGCTTCCGTATGTCTTAGAAATATCTAACTCGTATTCTTAGAATAAGAATGATATCCAATACACATATAACCTTACATATTAGGACCTAGGATAATCTTACAGTAAAGACTTAATTTTATCGGAAAAATAGTCAATTTAAGATTGATCTTGCAGTTTAGATGTACATTGTATATTGAATACGGTCCAAGAACAGCACTGTTTTAAGAGTAGTTGGAAATCAACTAGCTCTCAGACTCAAGAATCTTAAAATAATGTAAATTCACGTACGCTCAGTTTTCTGTTACAACAACAATATTAACAATTAATTCAGGAAAACATTTTGTACATACCTATAATAAGTTTGCTTTTCAAATTTCCCAATGAGCTTAATTATGAAAGAAGTGACCACTTCTTATTACAGGTACATCTCACTATTTTGCGAAACCCAAACACAGTATTACACTCTTAGTTGTGTGCTATCACATTAGAAATAGGAGTGTATGTAGTCAGTCTGCAAAGCTAGGGCTTATCAGTTTAAGCAAATAACCTGTATCGCTGTTTATATCCCATAAATCTTTTGGACCAGTGTTGTGGGAATAGTATTCTAACATTAATTTCGGGCTATTCTAGAAATAGTACTGACCACATGTTTCATACCTTTCACTCTTGAAGAAATGTATTAGTCTAAGACAGAATGGCACAATTCTGACCAAAATATGTTCAATTCAACTGGAGAAAGGTGCTAGTAATTTGATAGGACTATTAAAGGCCAATCTAAAGGAACTGAGAGAACTCTCCAGGGTATTCCATGTCATTATAATTTAACAGCATTCATTACAGTGTATAGACTTTCCAGAGCGAATCCTTAATCCAGTCCTACCAAGAGATCCTTTTTAATCGAGGGATAATGATTAGCGTAAAATCAGAATGAAACGGCATGTCAGAGAGTTACAAATTACTTCTTTAGATTGGCTTTTAATAGCCTTATCAGATTACTAGAACCCTTCCCCAGGTGAATTGAAATGGACATTAGGGTCAGATTTGTGTTTCTGGGTTTCTCTCTATGAGAAGTTGTGCTTTCAAGAAAAAGATATACATGTACACACATTTTGGTTTTACAGTGAAATTTTGAATTTGAATGAAATGCACTAGGAAAGGAATTTAATTAGAAAGTTAAATAAAGTACCCGGTACCCTGTAAACATGCATCACACTTACAATTAAAAATATTTCTAGTTGGATAAAGTATTTCATGAAAAGCACATAAACTCTTTGAATGTAACAATTACAAGTAGCATAACCAAGGAAAGTTATGCTTTACAATGGACTGTGCTTATTTTGCAGAGATAATTCATAATACTGCTTTGTAGTTAAACTTATAAAACTGTTTTCAGTAAAGTCACTTATACAATGTTACAGGAAGTTAAGGTATGCGGTTTGTGACAAGATTTGGAGTATAATGAAACAGTTTTATCCCTGAACTTTCAACAACAGATAATGAACATGATATGCATGAGTTCCAGTCCATTGTTGCCATACTGTACATAATATAGATATTTCCGGGTTGACCGCTGTTGGCAATTGCCACCTGATCCCCCAGCCAGAGACCTTACGATATAAGTTAGACCTGCCGTCCACTAGGACCCCGAAGGGTTCCCGAAGGCTAAATTTGCCTAATCGGGATGGTTCGGCATGTCTTCGGGACGTTCTGGAACCCTTCCGTGTCGATCCTGTACGCTTCGGGAAGCCTTCCGGACACTTCGGGACCGAAAAATCTTCGGCATCCAAATTTTAAAAGTTTTAAAATTTGGACGCCGAAGGTCTTGTTCGGGAAGGCTTCGGGAGTGCTTCGGTGTAATCGGAAACCCATCGGCAACAGTTCGGGTTGTTCGGGAATCCATCGTCATCCCCTCGGCACCTTCGGGAAGCCTTCTGCGAGGCTTCGTAATCATTTTATCCATCCCGAGCGGTTCCCGAAGGAAGCTGAAGCAATGCCGAAAGCTAGCCGAATATGACGAAGGGATGAGTTATACACACGGAAGATATGCCGATCATGTTAAGACACACGCCGAATAGTTGCCGAAGGCGCCGATTGTGAACGGAAGGGAGGCCGAGTCGAAGCAGTATATCCCGAACTATACAAGAGCGACTGCGGAAGCGATGAGGTTAGTTTGCCGATAGTTTTTTTATCTTGAATATATCGTTTTCATCATTGTCCTACAAACCAAGAACAGGCTACCAAATATGGTTGCGTCAGCCCCTATAGAAAACTATGTCACAACCAGTGTCCCATGGTCTTCAGTTATTAAAGGAAAACACCGGAAATAGACTCCCGGTATATCTACTGTAGTAAGTTTTTTTCATGAGCTTAATATGTCAGTGTTGTTTATACCTGAAACTAAGTCATTCAGCATTTGTGTAGCTGAAAATATGTCATTTAATTTTATAGCTGGAACTAGCGAGATTAATGGCGTCTTCCATCAATCGTATTCAACTGATAACAAGATAGTAGTTCGGCATCGTTTATATACATCAGCAACCTTTCAGCATGCTATCGGCATCGATTCGTAAACACTTCGGCATATTCTGCAATGTATCCGCAACCTTTCCGCACGATCGGGAAACATTCGGGACCATATCCTGAACTGTCGGCATTCATTCGCGTTGCGTTCGGCTACTTCAGAAAGGTTTCGGCGTTCATACTGCAACATTTCGTATAACGATCCCCGAATATATCCCGAACGATGCCGATGGCTAAGATCCGCCCATTTTTATTGATAAATGATCCCGAAAGGTTCCCGAAACAAGCAAACTGTAATCGGCTACCCTTCCGCATATCATCGGGGTCTAGTGGACGGCAGGTCTTATGTAGATATTATAGAGTTCACTGTATCTGGAATATTGAATCTTGAATGTAATCCATATCTCCATGATACTTAATCAAATGGTCATATACTGCCAACTCAGCTCAGCAAGATCAAGGTCATTTACAATCACGGCTGGTAGAAAAAGCCTTCACTTGTTAGAGTTTTTAGGATTAGAAAAGATTACACATTTCTTTGTGTGACTAGAATAAAATATGTATATTTTGAAAAAAGTGAATGCTTAATTTATTATTGCAATTAAGAAAGTTATTTAAAAGTGGTTTTTACACTGCAATATGATTGTTTTTACTATAGATTTTCTAACATTTTGCGGGAACTTCCAATTTAAATATATGAGGTTTTAAATCAAATTATGTTTATGATTATAGCATAAATAGAGGTCTAATGCCGGCACCTACTCCATGTACACATGTACTTACTACTAACTTACAAATGTCAAACGTATAATGTACACTGATCTTAGGTAAACTGCCAATCGTTGAATGCAGAATCAACGGCTCAGTGCGAAACAGTTGTAACTACATAATTATATGTAGTTAGTTGTTACTGCATAATAATATGTAGTTTCAACTGTTTGCACTGAGCCCTTGAGATGTAAAATTGAGCCCACAAAGCTGCACCTATACCAACCAGCAGTAAAAAGAAGTCTTTAAGACCAGGCCCTGCTCTGAGTACTGATAATAATAAAAGTCTGATATAATTGTTGGTCTTAATATAAATAAATGTAGACAATGCAAACAAATCAGGTTAAATGATATGCATGCTTGTAATATTGTTCCAATCATAGAACTATTTATATGCGGAAGACTATTTTCTGGCATATAGTCGTTGAATCGGTTGTAAGCTGAAAAGTGGTAATATCATTGTGTGGCGTATGCCACACAAAAACAAGTCAACTCATGTTCGTGATTAAAGCTCTGTACCAATTGCAGAGAGAATTGATTACTAGTCAAGACTGAACTCTACACTTGAACATATTCCGGCTTACATTGAAGACAGGTCTTAGGTCGAGTGCTGCGCATTGGGCCTACTATGCAAGCAATTGAACGCAGGTCTAAGATTGAGGACTGCATCCTGGTCCTACTCTTGCTTGCATTTAACTAAGGTAAAAGGTCCAGCCCTGCAGTGTCAACATACTTTGGCTAGCATTGAACTCAGTTATAATGTGTAGCAATACAATCTTGACCTCCAGTTTGCATGGAATGAAGGTCTAAATATATAAGCTTGAACACTGTAATCTTGGCCAACTCCAGTGAGCATATAATGCAGGTCTACAATTGTCCACGGCATGCCGTATCTACCCCAGTAAGCATTTTTAACGCAATTCTAAAGTTAAGCACTGCACTCTGAAATTCTCTAGCAAGCTTGGAACGTAGATCTAAGATTGAGCACTGCACTCTGGACCTTCTCTAGCAAGCTTTGAATGTAGGTCGAAGGCTGAGCACTATACTCTGAAATTCTCTAGCAAGCTTGGAATGTAAATCTAAGGTAGAGCACTACACTCTGGACTTTCTTTAACAAACTTGGAACGAAGGTCTAAGATTGAGCATTGCACTCTAAACCTTCTCTAGCAAGCTTTGAACGTAGGTCTAACACTACAGCACTGCACTCTGAAATTCCCTAGCAAGCTTGGAACGTAGGTCTTAGACTACAGCACTGCACTCTTGACATTCTCTAGCAAGTTTGGAATGTAGGTCTAAGACTGAGCACTGCACTCTGGACATTTTCTAGCAAGCTTGGAATTTAGGTCTAAGATTAGGTACTACACTTTGGACATTCTCTAGCAAGCTTTAAACGTAGGCCTAAGATTGAGCACTGCACTCTGGACCTTTTCTAGCAAACATTCAACATAAGTACTGTATGAGATTGAACACTACACTCTATCAAGCTTTTAACGCAAATCTAAGACTGAGCAGTGCACTCTGGACTTTTTCTAGCAAACTTTCAATGTAGGTCCAAGATTGAGCTCTGCACTCTGGACCTTTTCTAGCAAGCTTTTAATGTAGGTCTTAGATTGAGCACTGCATGTTGGACCTTTTCTAGCAAGCTTTCAACGGAGGTATAAGATTGAGCACTGCACTCTAACAAGCTTTGAATGCAAATCTAAGACTGAGCACTGCACTCTGGACCTTTTCTAGCAAGCTTTCAATGTAGGTCTAAGATTGAGCAACCACTAGCAAGTTTAAGGTTCAGCCCTGTATATTTGACCTCTAGTAAGGTTTGAACTTGATTGAGCAATGTAGGTCTATGGTAGAGCCCTGCATTCCTGCCCTACTTCAGCAAACATTTGATGCATGTCTCTGGTCAAGCGCTGAACTCTTGACCTACAGCATGCAAGCATTGAACGTAGGTCTATTTGAACCTACAAATGCAAGCATAGAATGTAGGTCTAACTGAATCTACTCTAGCAATTAGCAATCAAAGTAGGTCTAACTGGACCTACAACGTGCAAGCATAGAATGTAGGTCTTACTGGACCTGCAACAATGTCTTACTGGACCTGAAGCCTGCAAGCATGGAAAGTAGGTCCTACACCATGAAAGCATAGAGTTGTTACAGGTCAGTTTTAACCATGTGTTGGGTTCGAGCCTTAGGCCAACCCTTGACCGACCATCCCGATATCGTTTGTAGGTGGTGGTAGTAATAGGGTACATTTTAGAACAGTAGTGACTGTAAGACCTTGTCATGTAGTATACACTGTCTTTATTTGAAAAGTTTATTAACACCATGCATATGTAACTGTTGTCGGGTCACTAAGTAATACTAATGAGGGAACTATCCCATTCTAAAGAATAGGGGGAGGGGACTATGTTTTATACAATAACAGAGATGCTGTCGATCAATAGTATAATAGTTGAAAACCAGTTTTTCACATCGTCTCGTTAGTCTAGTGATTAAGCACAATGATTTTGTTGAGATTTGTTCAATCTAGCCACTGGTTCGACACCCATTCAAGTTACATGAATTTTAAAGTTTTTATCTTTTTTACAAGAACCTTATTTTGTATTTGTAACTAATATAATAATAAGATACACATAGTAAGGTATGTAGATTTCTTTGTGTGTTATCAAGTAACGAAGTTGTATCTTTTCAATTATTTCATTTTTATCTACAGTACAGTAATCATACAATTATATTATATACCCACTTCAACATAAGAAATTTATCATTTGAAGTATCGATTCATTAAAGCAGTAGAACAATATAAGACTTAATAACATGGATACATGTAATAAAAAAAATTGTGGGGATCAAACCTACAACTTTTGAAACTTGTAGGAAGTGTGTGTTTATCTACTACCCTACATCGCCTTTGATGTATGGAATGCGCTTTAAACATAATTTGATATCGAACCCAGACAGACAAGTTTATGTTTATAACGGTTCTCGTTTGACTTTGAATGCACTGTATAAGTTGTGAGTAATGGTATTTGTCTTGTATGATTTGTTCCTGTTTTAAAATGTATTTTAGCTTCATCATTGGAGAAATAAAACAATATGTGCATTAAACATTTGTCCCGATGATTTGATTGATATATATATATATTTAATAAAACACTGAAAATCAAAATCACACTTATGTGAATCGAACACACAATGTGACATATTACTTAGGACTACAATAGGTGTATTGCCTCCATGAGCTGTAGTACACAGACTCTTGGGGTCTTGTCCACGCGCCTCGAAATATTTTCATTATATCAATTTTATATCCAGACCCATTCACTCATCACACAAACGTTTGTTGCATGCATTTGAAATAAAAATTAAATCTGATTGGTGTCTAATATTTTATTGAAAGGTAACCTTGATGATGAATTAAATATAATGTTTGATGACTTTAGGTAATTGCAAAGTCTTTGATCTATCTGTACAATGTATATCAAACATGTTATACATGTATTTATGAAGAACACATTTACAGCTATGATTTTGGAAGTTCCTTACACTTGCTCCGCTAGTTTTTGAGATATTCTTATTTTCCTAAAAACTAATAATACAAGGGTCAGTCAAGAAAAACTGAGAGTTGCTAAATAATTCTTAGAGAAGTAAGTGTTCGTATATTTCCTATACGTTATCGTGAAATATGGTATCTCACTGATTATATGGCGAAAACCACTCTAGTCTATGACAATTTGATTCTTGTTGCTAGTCAACCAAAGAAGACAACTATAGGACATGCGTTCACGCTGTTAGTAGAACAGACGTGTGCGTTGCTATGGAAACATAAAGATATATCTGATATTTTCAAACACATTATTTATTTGGTAATACATTAATCTATCAAATAAAATTAATTCTAGTTGTTTTACTCCACCAATATAGAAAATATTCTTGACGAAAATGTAAATTGTCATTTTATTTGATGGTATTAAAACCACAATTTACCCAACCCAAAAGAACGGATCATTTTTTAAGAAAGCGAAGTTATACAATTTATTTCTGTTACGGTTACTGGACTCCTTGAGATGTATTCACAATCTTATTGAAAAGAAATGGGGAAATCAGTGATCAGTTTTAGAACACATGCCGGGAATATTGATAAAATGTGGGTAAAATTGTTGCACTAGGCAACAAAATAACACAGCATTAGTGACCATTCTCAAATAATGGCTCATTATTATTTGATATATGCTATTTTACAATATACTCATGTTAGTTGTAATGAATCCCGGTATATAAGGTTGAACTAAACCATTGAATTTACAACAGATTTGATCTTCATATCGCTTGTGCTAACGCATACCCCTAAGTGATGTTCTATGGTTGCTTGGCAACTACATTTATAAGCCTATATATTGTTAGCTTATTTAGGCCTATTAGCTTATGTACCCGTGTCTGCTATGATGCATATGTAGTATGTATGCCTATGTAAGTATCTTTAGTGTGATAGGTGTATATGTGTACTATTGTGTAGGTATAAAGTACCAGTAAATAAAAACACAGTTCAACTTCAAACTAGATTTATGGTTGGTAAAATCAAAAGGTATATCTATAAAAAACATCATATCATACAACAAACACACTCTAATCAACCAACAAGTCAAACTGACGTTGACAAAGATTTCTCCCACCAGTCAAACTGACGTTGACAAAGATTTCTCCCACCAGTCAAACTGACGTTGACCAAACTACATATATATACTCCTTAGTCAAACTGACGTTGACATCAAAATACCCACTGGATGTATAAAGTAGATCTAGAAATCTAGACAAAATATTATGAGTAAATCGTCAGTAGTAGGCCTATTATAAATAGAGTATATGACTATCGTATGCTATAGTGCGGCCAAGATATGATGGCACAATAACATTTACACATGCTAATTAGCTGATGGGTTCATTTTCAACAGAAAGGGGTGCTTATTTACAGTCAGGGTCAATAAACGCTGGTCTCGTATTACGTTTTCGCAATACGAGCAAATATAAGAGTCGCTTTTACATGTGCCTCGCTAGCTCAGTCGGTAAAGCGTTGGAAATACAACAATATTATGGAAGGAGGTTACTGGTTCGAGTCTCACTCTTGTGCATTTTTGGTAATGAATTGTATTCTTCAGTTCTAACATTTTTCTTAGTATATACCGTTACACGTTGATTATCTTGTTACATTTTTTTCATTCGTATACTTTCTCTATTCTGTATAACATTATATAATATTTTATTATATTTATCTAGAACAATCGATTGAAAATTAATATTCTGTATGTATACGTGTGTATATAAATTATATGAATTAACATTGTTCATCAGCAGTGTTTGTGACAGAATCATTTTAGAAATCTGCAAACTTATCATCACTATCACCATCCGCCTCGTCATAATCAATGTCATTATCATCAAAAGAATCCAGTGAAATTTTGTTTCTTCTTGATTTTCTTACACCGTTATGCAATTTCGTCGCCTATATGCGTGCAACCGTCCTTTTTGATACCCCTGTCATCGGGGTAGTTTGTTTCCTTGGACAGGACGACAGAATCACTGGCAGTTCTATTGATGCCTCTCGTGTTCAGAAGTCTAATACATTCGACACAATGCATCGTCCTTGCTGCGTTAAAACGATACATTTAGCCATCATTCAATTTAATGATGTGCAGCGTACACAGTTTATCTTGTTGTAAATAATACACCCACAAATACAGTTTTGTGAAAAGTGTGCCGAAAGGAAATTCGCGAAACAAAATAAAAATAAAATAAGATTCGGATGGGATTCGAACCCAGACCGTCTGCGTTGAGATTAGAAACGTTACCACTAGACTATATAAGCACAACGATCTTCATCCTTAATTAAATAAGTTAAAATAACTGAACAAGCGCTTAGACGATCGTGATTTATTTACTTACCCGCGTTTTGATATGGGCTAATCCAACCAGTGACGTTTACACAATGTTATTGTGCCATCATATCTTGGCCGCACTAAATATACAGTAAGGCTGTAATGTACACTTCCAATAGATTAAAAATAATCTATGAAATCTGGTTCAATATATACAAAACAAGTATATTATAGAAACTAGAATAAAGTCATAAAGTTAAACTGGTAATTATTTATACATGAAACATTTAGCAGAATCAGGCTTTTGGTGGAATTGACTTGAGTGACTATTTTTATTGTCCGGCAGTTTTGAGGGATTAGAAGCTCCAGACTGAAGTCTGCGCTCGTAAATATAGGCAATCGCGCCTTGATATCAGTTTGAAATTTGCCGGCTTCAAAACTTTCAAATGACGTAATGTCCAATCGCGACAAAGAGTGGAATTCAACAACCAATGAAATCAGTCCGCTAAACTTAGAACTGTCTGTGTTCGTTCACAAGATTAAACGTAGATCCGCATTATTCATTACTTGTTAAAGTTATGGAAAAATGAATCACAGTTCTATAATCAGTATATCATGCGATGATTAAAACACTTTGGGTTATAATAATGACTAAGGTTAGATTTTCATTGTCTGTCAAGCACTGGCACTTGTGCTAATAAATCCACCAAAGATTTCACTGAGCAAGTAAACAATGAAGTCTGTCATCATTACGTTTGTGCATAACAAAGCATAAAAAATTTGCGAGTGGCTGGAATACCTTGTTTAAAGGTAATTACAATCCAATAATTGTTCTTGATTACAATTTCCCGAGAATGCGAGTAATTCAAATTGTCATACGTTTTCGCGACCCGAGTCGACTCGTCACATTTTGTCTGTAACTAGCACTATTTGAGTTAATCTGTAGTGATATATGATTCAGAGTTAAGGATCTAAGTATCCCTAAATGGGATTAGACGAGTCAGTCTGATAAATTACTTTAAGATATGTAAACAATGTCATTCTACTTATCACAATATGATGACGGAACTCATCAGATTGTCCGCAGGGGGTAATATTTGACGATGAATAATAGAAAGTACAACTGCAAACATATTTTGAAGGCTTAAATTACCAACTCTCAGTTTTTCTTGACTGACCCTCGTATTTACCGAAATAGGTTGACATTTAATACAATGTAACATGAAACTTGGCATGCACAACATTTCGTGTTTACGGAATCATACGGTAACGTTTATTTTAGAATGTGCATGTTATTTGTATTTTAAATGCTATTTTAAAATGAGTAATGTTTCATTGTTGACTAGTGAAAAAAAAGTTTAACGAAACAAATATTTGAACAACATACTGTTTTCATACATGCAACAAGTAGAGTGGCTCGACCCTTTTACCCATGTATTTAAAATGTATTTATAGAAATTTTTGTATGAAATTGTTTGTGTATTTTGTTTGGGCAATACAATATGTTTAAACTAAGTAGAGTAACAATTATAGAAGATTTTTTCCAAATTTCATGGCAGTTGCTCGGTTAGACTGTTAACACTCTAGAAGTCACACTTTTCACTTAATCATTATGAAACTTGGTCAAAATGTTTGTCTCTATGAAATCTAGACCACGGTTGAACTGTGTCATCTGGGGTCAAAAACTAGGTCACCAGATTACATTGAAGAAAAACCTTGTTTATTATCTAGAGCTCACAATTCTTACCTCATCTTTATAAAACCTGGCCACAAATCTACATTAAATATTAAGGTCATGTCATAACAAATACTGATTCTGCCTAAACTGCTAGTCATCAGGTGAGCGCTTTAGGGCCAATGGCCCTCTTGTTTTATTTAACACTTTAGTGATTCTGAAATGTTGAAAACCAGGAGAGGTAACAATATCAATCAACGTTTTGAATACCTTGTATCCAGTTTTGCGATAAGATAATTAGTTTATGGAAATTAGGAGAAAATGAGTATAGCTTAAGCTATTGACTCTTCTGCAACTGCTAGTCTATATTCTTATGAACTAAATGCAAAAGGACTTTTCTCTAAAGTGGTCGGGATGCTTGTTAAACAAATATCTATACTTTGCGAGAGTTGATGTTTAAAACATTTGGAATAAATGACACATGATTTCAGCTATAGCTTTTTCTGCAAGTTTATAATAATGTAATATAGAATAACTATACAGTAAATTCGCGATTTTAAGACATGAGAACATGCTGACACATCCATTTTAAGTTCTGTTGTAATATTTCATCCCGGTAGTCAGACGCTTTCAATGCCTCTTATTTACACAGATGTTAATTGAATTATTCTTATCGGAAAGGTTACTAAGTGCTTGCGAGTAGTATGATGAAATAACTGAATTGGTTACGCGTGTTTATAAAGGAATGTCAGCCAAATCCGAGTATTCTAGTAAGGTAGAGGACAGTTCTACACTTCTTCTTGGAACTGTGTATTGAGGGTCCAGGAGAACACTTTGAGAGTAAAGCGTGGGCGATTGAAACGTGACAGGTGCGTCGACGATTGATGACATCATGACGTCCGAACCATGCGCCGTGTGGCTATCAATCATCTTAAAAATCTTAAAATATTTATTGATACAAGTATTATAATATATTGAACTTGTTAGTGTTTCTTAATACCGAAGTGAATGTAGTTGATGATGACAAAACAAACAGAACATTCACTGTCGTGATCAGGGCCCCATGGTAGCATGTTCTAAGGAGGGGGTGAATGAGGGTTGGAAGAAAATGTAGATGTATAGTGACGCCATAAAATTTTGTGTTCTATCAGTTGTTGTGTAACTTATTATTGATTATAATTTAACAACTGACCAGCAGTAGTACTGTGAAACCTTCTTCAACTCAATGTTAATATCTGCTGTGAGCGAAGTGTAGTTTAACTTGTATACAGTCCAGAGAACAGCCTACATTTAGCTTGAAAATCCCTGTTTCTTCTCTCAGCTGGAATTGATATCTCAATTACCTGTTAATATGGGTTCTAATTGCCACAAATGATTTGGTAACAGTTCATTTGGCCAGTGCTGGGTCAAACCACTGGCATACTATAAAATCTGGGCTGGGTCTGTGGGCTGGGCCCGTGGGCTGGGCTCGTGGGCTGGGCATATGGGTTGGGCTCTTTAGACATGACCTCAATTGTTTACATCTTTCAGCAGATGAACTTCTACAAAAAGTTCAAATGAACAATTATAAGTTCAGACTAGGATAGCAGTTGGATAACCCCATAATTACAATTCCCAGTGAGATTCCCTGCAACTTAATAACTACATAGAAATGTGATTTATTATAAAATATGATTATAAATATCAATGTAGTTCACCGATTCCAAAATTTCGCAGTTTTGTTTATATTTTGGAACTTTTACCCCAATTTTCTCAAAATGCTGAAGGGTGACACAATGGCACCCATCAGAACTTCCATTCGAAAGGTCTTGTCTACTGAAATCAGCAAAGAAAAAAACTTTATACTCCAATGCAAGGTATCTTGGGTTTGGGGCCGGACTACATGGGTTTAAATGTCGTCTTTTTCGTTGGGTAAACACTGTACTGTAGCAGCCGACATTGAAGTCCCACATCAATATAACATCCAGCCTGGATCAGCGGTTGCAATATTTCCCTGTTTTAAACAGTAACCGTCCTTAATTCGTATTCGTATTGTGGAAGAGTCTAAAAAAGATCATGCTTAAGCTGCGATCCTTTTTTCGGGTTATATATGAGGTCTGTTAAATTACATTCTATGCTGTTTTAACATTCGTTAATCATTTGTTTAATCATCGAATTAGGTTATTCAAATGAATAAGGAATTTGTTTATGTAAATAATCAAAATACAGGGCTCTACAATAGAACAGCGTCCGGGACAACTCGGACAACTGATTATGCGCAAGAATTTAGTCCCGTCTACTCTTAATTTCAATTGACAGCAAAATCGCACATTTTTTTTACTGACCAAAAAGTTCGTATGACCAACCTCTACATTCGAGATTTGATTCTGTATACCGAATTTTATGATCCAAGCATATATTTGCCTTCCGGACATCGAAATAAACTATGTACGAGTCAATTAGCAGTAATCAAGCGTCACAGGAGGTCCAATACATGTAAAAATAAATTGCAGACTTCGGCTAAGCTCCGCCTCTCTAATTTGATTGCATCTAACTCGGTACTGAAACATGCAACCGCGCACGTGGACTGTATTGGCTAGTAATTTTGGGATTAAAATCAGTCGCTCACCATGTAAACAGGCACGGAATAAAATGTATTGAATACCTTTTGCATAAGTGTATAGGTAATTTCATAATAAAATATATTGCTAAGTTTGCAACCTCGTAATGCAGACAATCTTTTTTAGCGGCGACTTTGATGTGACAGATGCGGCGTAAGTATTCGATATATGCGTGTATTATATTCAAGTATTAAAATTAATACAATATGATTTATTCAGCAGACTTTTCAGATAAAAATTTTGCCATTTAAAGCTATTTTAAACAAATCATAATTATGCTTCATTCTAGTATTCAACTGCCAGATACAATTTTCCAACATACAAACATTCAACCTGTACCTGTACATTGTATACCTAAAATTAACTAGCAAGAGTGATCATGAATATCTTATGGTGATATTTTGATGAAGCTTGTCTGTAGAGACCACTACTCTAGTGGCTACATAGTATATTGTTCAAATCTGATAAGATGGCCATTAATCTCATACAGAACCAAAACTTGTGATTGCTGACCTGGGTTAACCTTTCAGATACCAGCTACAGCTATAAAATGCTGGCATTTACTCTAGGGGTTGTATAATAAGGAACATACTAAGACTGGCACCAGTGCCAAGTTGATATTTCTTGCTTAAACCAAAATTTACCATACTCATATTCAACATACATTTACGTGTATCTAACAAAGCTATAGATCAACCATATTTTAGAGCCGTGACTAATTTATGCAGCACAGTTGATTTACCCTAAAAGGGTATGTATACATAAGCAATACCAACATAAGTTACATAAGTAATTCGTGCAAGTAACTGAATACATGGCGCAATGTTTACGGCGATGTCTTATGAGACTTAGTTTTCTATGATATTTTATATTTGCCATGGCTCTTATTTAATACCAAGTTATACTGGCAGTTGGCAAGGAGTTCATCTAAAAAATAGCCTCTAAGTGTATTAAACTTGTATTGACAGTTGGACAAAAACACTGGCATAAAATATTGCAATAAACGATCTTCAAGCACTCGCTATAAAATATTCAAATAAACAATCTGACTCAGAGAGGGACAAAACTGACGGGTTGTCAACGAACACACCAAGTAAAGTCGAAAATCTTTGACACGAGGTAAGTTGAGAAATGAGAAAAATGAAATAAAATTGCTTTTAAACAATGTCTTCATATTCTTGATGATAAAGAAACAAAACAAATATAGTTGAGAAAAAATAGTGCTATTATGAGGGCTTGAACTCGCTTGTTTTTAGTCTGAAAATCAAGCTCTCTACTGGTACCGATGGAGCCAGCGATACTATATCTACTACATTTATATCAATGCATGTTAAAGACATCACAAACAGGTATATTCACACACCATGACTAAAACGTGTAGTCTCGGATTCTCCCGTCAAAGCTCAAAATTCGTGGATGATCTATAGTGAAGTAGCAAAAATTGCAATTGCAAAATGAAAGTATGTTGCCATGCTAGAACAGATCTTGACTTTACACAGATACATTTAATTTAGGGGGTCAGCTTGCAGAATCAATACTATCTGTGTAATAGAGCAGCAATCCATGGGGTTTCAATTTGATAAACACCTATGATAATTGCTTTTACAAAGCACTTGGTTTCTCATAAATTACTATTCGGAAAAAGTGCGTAATTTAACAACAATATTATTTAATTCTATAAATGGGATTTATGATATATCTGATAATGGAGTATAAGTTTTATTTGGTAAATTCGTTGTCTGATATAGTATAAACAGCGATAAAGAGTGGAGGTGATGGAAACAACTTCAGGATATTACACCAAGTAAGTACATTTACTTTGACCTTAAAATCTACAACACGAGTTATCATACCTTAGTATATATTAAGGATGTTTAGGACCTTTCTCCGACGTCATCGGTAAAAAATCGACTATAGGCCGAATCTAATGAAAAACTCCAGAAATATGCTTTAACATACTCTTTGATTATGTCGTTTTTAATTTTTCAAAATATTGCTTCATTTCCTAGCAACGTGACGCTATGTACATAGGGCGGAAAATTAAAGTTTTAATGTCATAATTCGGTCAGAATAAGGTCTATTTAAATTTTCAAAGCTCTATTTCTTAGCCCTTGATCCGTTGAATACGTGTATGTTAAATTTAAAGCGATTGTTACGGACAATTTTTCACCGAAAATGGTTTTATATCGAAAGTTGATATAATTTATTGCATTTTTGCAACACCTTACTCATTTCAATGTGCAATTTGGTCAACAAGAAGTCATTCAATCAACTAATGTAACATACCGTGGTGATGCGGTAATTCTATAGAATAAGCCCGACCAAATAAATAATTATAAATGTTCCGCGAGTCGCATGTGTCGCCTGACGACATGCTCATTTGTCACGGAAAACTATCCAGCATTGGGCTACATATCTGACTCAGTTCTCTAGTCATCTGAACTAAAAACGACAAAGTGATGCTCTGGACAAAAAAATGTCCTGATAAAATCTACCAAAAGGGAATCATTCAAACACTACACCAGCTAGAGTTATGATTCTTGCGCACTGCACTTCATGTCACAACAAGAAACATGCATACCAATTTTGGACAATGAACACAGCATCAAGATAAATACACAGTGATACAAAAGAGAACATCGACTGTGTTATGTTTTTAAATTATCTAAACATCTACTCAAGATATTCGATCGAACATTAAATGCATTGTACAGAATTATGAGCTCAAGTCTTCCAAACTAACTGAAGTCTTCCAAACTAATTATTACGTCCCTTTAATAAAATTATAACTAAAATATGTATACATCGTTTTCTTACAGTCATATATAGTTATAATGTATATAATAATAGCGTTTGGTATAAAAGTGAATCTTTGATGTATAAACTTCTGAAAAGTTAGTCCCGCACTTGTCTAGAAATATTGCCACTAACTAGGCTTATATATCTGGTTTCACTGTTACGCAAACAAGTTAAATCCTGTTGGAAGTTAAAATAAAGCTGATGCGGCCGGTGGATGAACAGCCAGCAAATTGAAAGAAAGTGTTATATATATATATACAATTTACAAAAGTATGATGTCTTACATGCGTATTATCGCCTCCTCGATAGCCTAGTGGTTGAGCGATAGCTTAGTGGTTGAGCGATAACCTAGTGGTTGAGCTTTCGCTTTGAGTGCGGGAGGTCTTGGGTTCGATCCCTGACCGTGTCATACCAAAGACGAAATAAAAATTGTACTAGAAATTTCCTTGCTAGACGCTCAGCATAAAAGGGAAACTGGCTCCTCTTCTCTCATACCCTCGTGGCGATGGATAACATCAGGAATGAGGTGTCGAGAGTGATTAATATAAGTTTGAAAAACTTGTTTCACAATCGACCTTAAATAAATTAGTATAAACTATTAACTGTATTAGATAATAATATAAGTTAATGTAAACACTTTTGAGCCACTGTTAGATCGGCTAAGTGGCAGCCCGTTTGACTTCACACATTTTGTTTTACTGGTTGACAACGCCTTTTTCTCGATTTTTTTACTAATTTTTCAAAAAAAATCCAATTTGTTTAATTCGATACTCACGGTATAGGTTGACATTTTGGCTTATGTGCCTTAGTTGGAGTAGGCCTACACATCAAACATGACGTTACAATAATGTACCAGTAATGATACTACTTCCCCAATCCAGGGGTAAGACAGGTGATGGGGGAAACTGTCCCGTGCTTTTACGTTTTCAGTGTTTTAGGTGGGGTACGCATTTGATTCGCGACAAAATAGCGGGGAAATGCAGCTCTGACTATACCCGTGAGATATAGGACAAGGGGAATTTGCGGGGCTTTACCAGCTGTATGACCCTCGGGGTTTGATGAAGCAAAAGTAAAAATCCCCGTCGTTCCCCGGGTGAATTATTATAGGTATGTACAAAATGTTTTCCTGAGTTAATTGTTAATATCGTTGTTGTAACAGAAAACTGAGCGTATGTGAATTGACATTATTTTAAGATTCTTGAGTCTGAGAGCTAGTTGATTTCCAACTACTCTTAAAACAGTGCTGTTCATGGACCGTATTCAATATACAATGTACATCTAAACTGCAAGATCAATCTTAAATTGACTATTTTTCCGATAAAATTAAGTCTTTACTGTAAGATTATCCTAGGTCCTAATATGTAAGGTTATATGTGTATTGGATATCATTCTTATTCTCAGAATACGAGTTAGATATTTCTAAAACATAAGGAAGCTGACTAGCTTACTTACAATGATCATAAAACTAAAATACTAGTAAAGAGCAATTCATATACACACGCAAGTTTTCAGCGACTGGTTGAATTTATTTAGATGCATTAGAATACAAAATTGACACAGTAAAAAATCCTTCCTTTACGGTAATCTATACATTGAGGTTGTTCATCTGTGAAAGTTTGAAGAAATTCTACCCAGTAGTTTATGAGGAGTTCAACACACAAGATTTGTGTTACGTACGGACGGACGGACAGCACCAATGCTATATGCCCCCACTTATAAATAAGTGTGGGGGGCACAAAAACATTCATGATATACTTGTATACTATTTGTAAAGTATTCTGCCTTTCATAGTTAGCAGAGCATTCTGCCTCCAGAGAAAGCAGAATATTCTGCCTTTTATAGTTAGCAGAGCATTCTGCCTCCAGAGAAAGCAGAACATTCTGTCTGTTATAGTTAGCAGAATATTCTGCCTTTCGAGAAAGCAGAACATTCTGCCTTTCGAGAAAGCAGAACATTCTGCCTTTCATTGATAGCTGAATTCTCTGGAGAAAGCAGAATATTCTGCTTAATATTATGCCTTTGATAGATAGCAGAACATTCTGCCTTTCAAAAAGCAGAACATTCTGCCTTTCATAGTTAGCAGAGCATTCTGCCTCCAGAGAAAGCAAAATATTCTGCCTTTTATAGTTAGCAGAGCATTCTGCCTCCAGAGAAAGCGGAATATTCTGCCTTTTAAAGTTTATAGTTAGCAGAATATTCTTCCTTTCGAGAAAGCAGAACATTCTGCGATTCGAGAAAGCAGAACATTCTGCCTTTTATAGTAAGCAAATAATCAGCTTTTTGAGATAGCAGAATATTCTGCCTTTCATAGATAGCTGAATTTTCTGGAGAAAGCAAAATATTCTGCTTCATATTATGCCTTTGATAGATAGCAGAACATTCTGCCTTTTAAAAAGCAGAACATTCTGCCTTTTATAGTTAGCAGAATATTCTGCCTTTCGAGAAAGCAGAATATTCTGCCTTTAATAGTTAGCAGAATATTCTGCCTTTCGAGAAAGCAGAACATTCTGCCTTTTATAGTTAGCAAATAATCAGCTGTTTGAGATAGCAGAATATTCTGCCTTTCATTGATAGCTGAATTTTCTGGAGAAAGCAGAATATTCTGCTTAATATTATGCCTTTGATAGATAGCAGAACATTCTGCCTTTCGAGAAAGCAGAACATTCTGCCTTTCATAGTTAGCAGAGCATTCTGCCTCCAGAGAAAGCAGAACATTCTGCCTTTCATAGTTAGCAGAGCATTCTGCCTCCAGAGAAAGCAGAATATTCTGCCTTTTATAGTTATTAGAATATTCTGCCTTTTGAGATAGCAGAATATTCTGCCTTTCATTGATAGCTGAATGTTCTGGAGAAAGCAGAATATTCTGCTTAATATTATGCCTTTGATAGATAGCAGAACATTCTGCCTTTCGAAAAGCAGAACATTCTGCCTTTTGAAAAGCAGAACATTCTGTCTTTCATAGTTAGCAGAGCATTCTGCCTCCAGAGAAAGCAGAATATTCTGTCTTTTATAGTTAGCAGAGCATTCTGCCTCCAGAGAAAGCAGAATATTCTGCCTATTATAGTTAGCAGAATATTCTGCCTTTCGAGAAAGCAGAACATTCTGCCTTTCGAGAAAGCAGAACATTCTGCCTATTATCGTTAGCAAATAATCAGCTTTTTGAGATAGCAGAATATTCTGCCTTTCATTGATAGCTGAATTTTCTGGAGAAAGCAGAACATTCTGCTTAATATTATGCATTTGATAGATAGCAGAACAATTCTGCCTCCAGAGAAAGCAGAATATTCTGCCTTTTAAAGTTTATAGTTAGCAGAATATTCTGCCTTTCGAGAAAGCAGAACATTCTGCCTTTCGAGAAAGCAGAACATTCTGCCTTTTATAGTTAGCAAATAATCAGCTTTTTGAGATAGCAGAATATTCTGCCTTTCATTGATAGCTGAATTTTCTGGAGAAAGCAAAATATTCTGCTTAATATTATGCCTTTGATAGATAGCAGAACATTCTGCCTTTCGAAAAGCAGAACATTCTGCCTTTCGAAAAGCAGAACATTCTGCCTTTTATAGTTAGCAGAATATTCTGCCTTTCGAGAAAGCAGAACATTCTGCCTTTCATAGTAAGCAGAGCATTCTGCCTCCAGAGAAAGCAGAATATTCTGCCTTTTATAGTAAGCAGAGCATTCTGCCTCCAGAGAAAGCAGAATATTCTGCCTTTTATAGTTAGCAGAATATTCTGCCTTTCGAGAAAGCAGAACGTTCTGCCTTTCGAGAAAGCAGAACATTCTGCCTTTTATAGTTAGCAAATAATCAGCTTTTTGAGATAGCAGAATATTCTGCCTTTTATTGATAGCTGAATGTTCTGGAGAAAGCAGAATATTCTGCTTAATATTATGCCTTTGATAGATAGCAGAACATTCTGCCTTTCGAAAAGCAGTATATTCTGCATCCTGCCTAAAATGTTCTGCTAATTTTGTCCCCCCACAAAAAGGACATCTGGATTTTCCTTTTCTTTTCTGGACAGCCTTATGTATACAAAACAATGCTTTCTTAAGGTATAATAACTATGTCCCATTTTCATAGACAATATCGCAACATTATTATCCTAACTTATTTATTACATTATGATATTATCACCTACTACTGGTAAATAGGACCTCATAAATGATCTTTCAAGTGTCCAATTATATGATAGTAATTATTGAGCAAACCAATTTCTCTGTAAAAATACAATTACACAAATATTAAACAATTTACAAAATAAAGTACAGTCTAGTAAGTGTACAGACAGCAGCTAATTTCAAAACAAATTATTTCTTCCATAATATATTGAACGCATATAAAGGCCTCCACATGTGGAGAGGTTGTCAGTTTTTGAAAAATATACAGACAAGTGTTCTAATTTATTTTAGGAAAACTGGTTATGTCAACACTGTGGATATTTATGACAAAGTTATTAACCCTTTTACTTTATAGACATGCCAATTCATATCCCTAGCCCATCTTCATCACGTTTTATCTAATAGTATGGCAGATACTTAGTAAGATAGACAACTCTCTACATTTGTTTACCAAAATTTTCAAGGGAGATAACCATTTGTTTACCAAAATTATCAACATTTAAGTACCAACATTATCAAGGAAGATCACTATTGACATTTGTGAATTCAATTAAAAGTAGTATCAAGGTATATCACTCTCAACATTTGTGTACAAAATTATCAAGGGAGATCACTATTGACATTTGTGAATTCAATCAAAAGTATCAAGGGAAATCACTCTCAACATTTGTGTTCACAATTATCAAGGGAGATCACTCTCAACATTTATGTACCAAAACTATCAAGGGAGATCACTCTCAACATTTATGTACCAAAATTATCAAGAGAGATCACTCTCAACATTTGTATACAAAATTATCAAGGGAGATCACTTTCAACAATGGTGTACAAAATTATCAAGGGAGATCACTCTCAACATGTGTGCACAAAATTATCAAGGGAGATCACTCTCAACATTTGTGTACACAATTATCAAGGGAGATCACTTTCAACATTTGTGTACAAAATTATCAAGGGAGATCACTCTCAACATTTGTGTACCAAAATTATCAAGGGAGATCACTCTCAACATTGGTGTACAAAATTATCAAGGGAGATCACTCTCAACATTTGTGAACAAAATTATCAAGGCAGATCACTCTCCATTTGTGTACCAAAATTATCAAGAGAGATCACTCAACATTTGTGTACCAAATTATCAAGGGAGATCACTCTCAACATTTGTGTACCAAAATTAGCAAGAGAGATCACTCTTAACATTGCGTACCAAACAACTGCACATGAGTTGAGTACACATTCTAGCTCGTACCTTATCAGAACAGTGTAAGGGTTTAATGGATTAAAAGTTTCAACAATTATAATGAAATACCTGATAAAGACTAAGTATGGCAAATTAAAGCTCATGTTACATAGAGACAACTCACATAGACTACCAAACTCCTAAGCGATGATCTCCCTTGCTGCTACATAAAGTAGCAACGTGTGACGTAATTACGACCCAAAGTAGCAATGTGTGACATAATCGCTGTATAGGGGTTCGATAAGCTACTGACACAGAAAACACAACCTATTCTCGTCTTACATACATTTGACATGTAAAGGCAGTAATTAACATAACGCCAGACATCTTGATACAACAGACTATGTGTGCAAGCATGCTGAGTATCACATACAACATGATGAAACAAGAGATGTTTGTAAAACATGTATGCCCCCATGGCAGCCCAATAGTCAGAAATGGTAAACAGTGACCTTGACCTTTGACCTCAAAATCAATAAGGGTCATCTACTGTTGATGACCAACCTCCATGTAAAGTTTGTTGATCCCGAGGGCAAAGCGTTCTTGAGTTATTGAACTGAAACCATTTGGTCTATCGACAGACCAGCTGACACACAGACAGACCGACATGTGCAAAGCAATATACCCCCTCATCAAAGATGGGGGAGGGGGCATAGTTATTATATCCATGTAAAAAGAATACATTGCGGGTACAGGAAGTTTTGGAACCTTACATATCACTTTTATATAGGAACATTTATGAAGAGTACCTTATTCTTTCAAGTATTGTTGGCATTATTATCAATAAGGAAAAATAACCAAAAATTGGATGTGCTCTATTATATACACAGCTTCAGACATTTCCCTTGTCTCTGATGGGCAAATGATGAACAACCATATTTTTCGTCGTATTCGTTTTCATAATATGTTGCATATGACTTTTTTCATTTAATTGCTCTTCACCAATTCTTTTTTAAATGCATCCAATACACAGCTGCATGCAATACTAGCCTAAGTGTAAATATGGTACTTGTAATGCCCAACATTTTTCAACAAAAAATAGCCTTCTTCATTTAAAATATTACACAACCCTATTTTTTGGGAATGTTTCTGGAAACAAGGAATGTTTTGTGTTAGGCCATGTTAAAATACTGTCACAGTGGCAGGTGAATTGATAGACTACAAACATGTACCAAAAAGACAAAAGCCATTTTGTATGATTAACGTCCAAAAAAAGGTGATATGAAATTATTCTAACTTCCTGCAAGCCCTAGTTAGTACAATTATCACAGACAGGAGTAACAATACCAAATAGTTGATAAATATGAACACTTAGATGAGATGAAAAAGTACATCAAATGAAATGTTTGACTAAATAAGAAAATAAACGGTCAGAAATCCATTCTTGACCTCTGTCCGGATACATATGATAAATTATCTGAGTTATATTTTTTGCAAACAAATTTACCTGCAATTACCATAACTAGCAGCAGATTAAATGCTTATAATTGAATTTCGGCATTTGTTTCTATAAACGGAGATTATTACAAATTTGAAAAGTAGGATTACCCTTCCATGTTTTGTAATCCACAAATTTATGACCCCACACAAATGCATTTTTATCTGAATCAACAAAATTTAATACCGACGAAAATGTGATTTTACGGTACCACAGGGAGTATGTATGTATGTTGAAATATAGGTGAACAATGAAATCATATACCTGTATAGTGTAAGTTAAGGCACTGACATAACGGATGTTTAGGTTTGTTAATAAATGTTATCAATATTTAAGAATGAAACTCATGAATTCATAAATATTATGAAAATTGAAATCCAGACGTCATCAATATTTGATTTAATAATGTTAGACTGTGAAACACACACTTCATAATGGGCGAAATGAAGATGTATGGCTCAGGATTTGCGCATGCATTTCACTTTTTTCGAGCAAAAAATAAAGTGAAATTTTCTTTTTTCTTTTATGAGCTCAAAATCCACCAGCCAGCAGACGCTAAGCATAATTTGCAATTTGGATGGCCTAATGCAAATTTCCGATTGTGGTATACCGTAATTTGTGAAGTAAAAGTGATTTGTATACAATTAGCAAGAAGCCCACATGCAAAACCTGATACCCAATCTTGATAATTATTGCATAAAATACAGAAAATAAATGAGAACTAAACAATCACTGAATATTTTCCTACCACTCGAACAGTGACAGACTCTAGTACCTTCAGTTACCAGACCATGCACACATGTAATATGCACAAATGTAACTTATTAAATTTACGTGACAAATATCACAAATTTTCTGTCATAAAATATTTGCAGCTTTTTTTATTTGGTAATAAAGCTGTATCCAGGCAACAAGACAAAATCATACATATTTGACAGGCAATTCAGATTGTGCTAATACATTATGATATAAATTAAATACAGAACAGAACCAATATGGTTTAAATATAAATTCATTAATATTTTCAATTAAATAATTAGTGTACTTTAAACATAGACATGGCTGAATAGAACACAATGAAGTATTTGTTTGATTTTATATCCAACACTATATAGTTTTAATCCTAATGAAAAATGTACTTATTAATTGGGCCTGGCCTAAAGTTGCATAAAATGCAAGTTGGCAGTGCTAAATTTAGGCCAAAAACTTATTGGTTGTTGGTACCCCAACATACACTTTATATCTGCTGTAAAACTCGGGTACATGTATTTGAAAAAAAATCAATATTTTCACTATTTTTTATAATGTTTAATTATAAAGGGAAGTTACTCTTTCATATCGCAAACAAACCCCCCCCCCCCAAATTTGTCTGACCTTCCTAATTTTAACCCTTATGTTTAAGATGGTACCAGAAACAAACAAAAAATTCAGGCATTATGCAGCAAAGTTGATTTGTTTCAAATAACCAGTATGGAGATCATGTGTTCATAATTATCTGAGTGACTAACATCACATGACTGTGTGTAGATAGGTTATTGTGGAGTAAAGTGTTAATATTAAGAGATTTCTGAACAATAGTCATACATTACTTCAACTATATAATATATATTCGAGGTCCAAGATTTTCTAAATTAAAAACTGAGATTACAGAATGTACTGAGAAACTGTAAACATGTTGCCAGCATATAACTGTATACTAACAGTGGAGTTAAGTGCTGATAATTAAGAGATTTCTGAACAATAGTCTTACGTTACTTCAACTATTATAATAAATTATATATTCGAGTTTCAAGATTTTCTAAATTAAAAACTGAGATTACAGAATGTTCAGAGAAAGTGTTAACAGTGAAAGACAGTGTCACTGTATAACTGTACGTAATAGAAAGTTCTGAGAAATTGTTTAACAAATTGTGTCGGCATATGACACTGTCTATCTGGGTGTATCTACGTTCCTAGCACTTCCAGCCGACGCCTTCCTCGGACTCACACTTCCACTACCTGGAAATATATGTAAAACAAACTCATGAACACAGTGTCACATACATTACACACATACAATAGACAATTTACGCAAATATCTCATTAATTATTGTACACTTTCATAGTTTTACTATTAGTATAAATATACAACTTCATGTGTGCAATATGTAAAAATTTCTGAAAAAAATTGTCAATTTATACATAGAAAATAAAGAAAAACAGATTTTTTGGCTCAAAAACCTGAAATCAGGTATATACGAGGGTCAGTCAAGAAAAACTGAGAGTTGCTTAATATTGCTGAGAAAAATAAGTGGTCGTATATTTTCTATGCATTATTGTGAAATATGGTATCTCACTGATGTTATGGCGAATACCAATCTGGGTTATGACAATTGGATTCTTGTTGCCAGGCAACCAAATAGGACAACTCGATGGCATGCGTTCACGCTGTTAGTAGCACAAAAGTTTGCGTTGCTATGGAAACATAAAGATATATCTGACATTTTCAAACGTATTATTTAGTTTTTAATACATTAATCTATCAGATAAACTTAATTCTAATTGATTTATTCCACCAAATTAAATATAGAAAATATATTTGACGAAAATGTAAATTGTCATTTTATTTAATGGTATTAAAACCACAATTTTACCCCACCCAAAAGAACGAATCATTTTTTTCCAAAGCGAAGTTATACATTTTATTTATATTACGGTTATTGGACTCCTTGACATATATTCATAATCTTATTGAAAAGAAAAGGTGAAATTAGTTATAAGTTTTAGAACATCATGGCAACGAAAAGAACGCATGCCAAGAAAATTGATGAAATGTTGGTAAAATTGTTGCTAGGCAACAAAGTAACAGTGACAGCATAAGTGACCATTCTTAAATAATTGCTAATTATTATTTGAGATATGCTATTCTACAATATACACGTGTCAGTTGTAATAAATCATGGTGTATAAGGTTGAAAGAAACTGTTGAATTTACAACAAATTCAATTTTCAAGTCGGTGGCGTGAACGCATACCTTCTAGTGACGTTCTTTGATTGCTTGGCAGCTATATTTATAAGCCTATATCTGATGACAGAATTCTTCAGAAGATCCACAGGGGATAATATTTGAAGATGCATAATAGAAAGTACAACTGCAAACAGATTTTGAAGGCTTAAATTACCAACTCTCAGTTTTTCTTGACTGACCCTCGTACCTGAAAACTTGCACCCATGCAACTTGTGTATGAGGCTTGTTCTATACACAGCAAGGTTGTTTTTTTAAAAAGACCAGGTGGTCTTTACAGGGAATCAGTTTCATTAGCAGAGCATTTTATTTTAAATTTTACCAATTTGCAACACTCGTTGTAGACACTCTACCACTCAGTTATTCAGGCCAGGAAGTGAACCCAGCAACCTCACTCAAAATAAACATTCTAATGACTATAAAAGACTGTATAAATACTGGGCCAAACCCCAAATCCCCACACTCGAAGAGGAAGACTCTTTTGATTAGGAGTATCTTTCAATATTATGTCAAATACAAGATGCACATCCTGGAATCATAACAATGTTATAAAGACACACAGGGTGCAGAAAATTAATGAGATTGTCATTTAACTCATGGCTGTCCATAAATCTTGAAGGTGAATGTCTTAATTTTGTGATTTTGAAGCTTGTTAGCAACAGACCACACAAATAAATCACAATAAGGATGGGCAAATGTAACACAATGATTAGATTATAATTGTGGTTTTAACGAAATTAAATGATATATGAAAGACAGTTAAAATAAATCAAGATTACCGGTAAGCTTTCATAACCTGTGGTAATATAATAAATACAGAAACAATTCAATTCAAGGGAGGATTTTCGCCTTAAACTTTAATATATATATATACATTTGTTGTTATGTTTGCATGCATATATCTATGTAAAATTGTTTTAACCATGTCTTAAATGTGATTGTAAAGCACTTTTGAACGTGTAATTACATGATAAAAGTGCTATATAAATATGGTATAATTAATTCAACCATAAACAGTGGATCTAGTACAGTCTAATCTGTATTATACAACCAGCCAATGGTCTATCATACACCAAATAAAGTTTTTTGTTTGTTGTAGTTTTAATTAATTGTTTGCATTTGACTGAGACTGGTTATTCAGTAAATTCCCTGGTAGATCAGCCAATGACTTCAAGGGAAGAGACGGATACAAGGAATCAAAGTACAAGATCCTGGCCCTTTCCATATAGACTCCTCAGTTCTTTAAGGTGCTCTTTGTAGAGCACAGATTCACGCTAGATTCCCTCTGGGTTAACAACCAGTTCATCTCTAGTTGGGTCGAAATACTATGAAAACTATTTCAGAAATGAAGGAAGTGCCAAGGTGGGGAATCAGAAGCAAAAGACATTCGTCTGGATTCATCATACTTGATATAGTTAGTGATACCATGTGCATATCCAGAGGGGCCGAGAGGGGGGTCCGGAATCCTCTGGAATTTTGGCAAAAATATGTTCATCTTATATATTTACAGTTTAGTTTGTCAGGGTTTATATAGTCTGATCAGGACAACCCTCTAAGTAAAATAGCTAATACGAGTAGAAGTAAAAGTATTACATAACAACCATGCAACTTCATCCACAATAGTTTACAAAAGAAGAAAAAATCCAAAATATTAACCAATAACAAGAAAAAAAGAAATTCCACAATATCTATGGTATTTATGTAAAATAGTTATGTCAATCACGATTATGAACACAATATAAAAGACCCACCTAAAGTAGATTGCTGAAACCCAACCAAAAAATCAAAAACATCTGACGAATACCCCTTATCTAATATACCATGTGAGAAACTAATGAAAATAAATTATCTAAATTATGTAGCCTCTTGAAAGTTGTTCTTTAAAGTTCGACCCCCACCTGGCTAACCTACCGAACTGAATGTTTTTTTAGTTTAGTCTTTGTGACAATCTCTTATACAAATACAACTTGTAAACTTGTAAGAACAAGTTTTGGAAAGCAATTGGGCCTGATGCATTAACAAAACACTCCAAACTAGCACACATTTCCTTAGTACACGGCTATATGCAATGACAGTAAACATAAAGCAGCACTTTTTAGTAGCATACTGTTTAACGCTTTGCTACCCACTTGTTTGCTGCCATTTTGGATTTGCTGGGTATCAGTATGGTACCAGCCAGCGCTCTCCACTAGCCGATTTATCGGTCACCTTATCATTTCAATAAAAATTTTCAGTGCTTTCAGTAGCATATACTGTTTCCCAGCTCTTACCTACTGAAAGCTACAGGGCTCTATGTTTGCTTATAATATAAAGGGTCTAGGTTAATTATCATTCTTGGCAAAGCAAGCCCACAGGTTGACTACCTGTGCTTTTTTTTCAATAACACAGTTACCTGTGGTACCCACTGGGTACTTCAAACATAATATGAATGATCATGATCTAAAGTAAGGTCACAAACCTGTTGCAGTAAAAACAAATTATAAAATCAAAATTTTATTAAATATAAAATAGCTACATTATACAAAACTAGATGATTGTACTCACAGTGTGTAGTGGAAATTCAATTATAACCAAATAATGTATATTAATTATTTTAATAATATTAAGCTTTAAGTCAGTTAAATACCAAAGTCATACCTTCTAAGATATGAGAAAAAATATAAATAAAAATACTTTTAAAATAAAAATTTAAATAACTCTGTGTTTGCACTGTGATAACTTAACTTAGGCTTTAAATAGAATATGTTTGTTTCCCCTCACACCAACTATTTGCCAAGATTTCTCCTACAGTAACTCCATTTGTTAATGAGAGATCAGACAAAAAAATTTAGGACGAAACTAGCGAAAGTTGTTCCATATTTCTATTGTAAAAAAGATACCTGAGTACATGGAGGACCTATCACAAGTTGTCAATTGTTATACAGAGTCTGTTATGTAAATGATGCCAAAATAACATCATACTATTAGATAGGAAATAATAAGGTCATTTAGAAGATAAAGAGACGTCATTTGAACATTATACTTAGTATACTAGTCCAGTGTAGTATAAAAATATATGAACTTGTTCCCGTAAACAAGGAAAGTCGTGTGATAAAAAGAATTCTACATGACTGTATAAAAATATTTTTCTTTCCTACAAACTCAATCCTGAATGATCTGGTTCGCAGCAGGGGAAATAGATCTCAGCAGGGGAAATAGATAGCGGCAGGGGAAATAGATTGTGGCAGGGGAAATAGATCGCAGCAGGGGAAATAGATCGTGACAGGGGAAATAGATCGCGGCAGGGGAAATAGATCGTGGCAGGGGAAATAGATCGCGGCAGAGGAATAGATCGCGGCAGGGAAAATAGATCGCAGCAGGGGAAATAGATCGCAGCAGGGGAAATAGATCGCAGCAAATAGATCGCAGCAGGGGAAATAGATCGCAGCAGGGGAAATAGATCGCGACAGGGAAAATAGATCGCGGCAGGGGAAATAGACCGTGGCAGGGGAAATAGATCGCAGCAGGGGAAATAGATCGCGGCAGAGGAATGGATCGCGGCAGGGAAAATAGATCGCAGCAGGGGAAATAGATCGGCAGGGGAAATAGATCGCGGCAGGGGAAAAAGATCGCGGCAGGCAGGGGAAATAGATCGCGGCAGGGGAAATAGATCGTGGCAGGGGAAATAGATCGCAGCAGGGGAAATAGATCATGGCAGGGGAAATAGATCGCAGCAGGGGAAGTAGATCATGGCAGGGGAAATAGATCGCCGCAGGGTAAATAGATCGCGGCAGGGGAAATAGATAGCAGCAGGGGAAATAGATTGTGGCAGGGGAATAGATAGTGGCAGGGGAAATAGATCATGGCAGGGGAAATAGATCACAGCAGGGGAAATAGATCGTGGCAGGGAAAATAGATCGCAGCAGGGGAAATAGATCATGGCAGGGGAAATAGATCGTGGCAGGGGAAATAGATCGCAGCAGGGGAAATAGATCATGGCAGGGGAAATAGATCGTGTCAGGGGAAATAGATCGCAGCAGGGGAAATAGATCATGGCAGGGGAAATAGATCCTGGCAGGGGAAATAGATTGCGGCAGGGGAAATAGATCACAGCAGGGTAAATAGATCACAGCAGGGTAAATAGATCGCAGCAGGGAAAATAGATCGCAGTAGGGGAAAAAGATCGCAGCAGGGGAAATAGATCGCGGCAGGGGAAACAGATCGCGGTGAGGGAAACAAACAATATTCTATTTTTAGGCCTTAATGGAACTTAAAATTTAAAACAGACAACAATCTTATATAACATTTTTGGGAATTACCATTCAGTGCGAAGATTCTGCTATAGAGGTCAAATCAAACCCTGTGTAACAAAGTTTGTACAAATATATACATGTGTATGACAGTGAGATACTAATGGTGTCTAACAGACATTATAACAAAATAAAACGACGAAAAAGTAAATGGAGAAGAAACCAGAAGGATTTTTGACACAAAAAAT
Source organism: Spisula solida (assembly GCA_947247005.1). Classification (NCBI taxonomy): domain Eukaryota; kingdom Metazoa; phylum Mollusca; class Bivalvia; order Venerida; family Mactridae; genus Spisula; species Spisula solida. The sequence goes on from OX365957.1 coordinate 20,721,692, forward strand.
ATGTCTCCCACAAATGGGCAACAACTCTGAAAAAAATCACCCACAAAGGGCAACAACTTTGGAAAAATCTGCCACAAAGGGCAACCAACTACTCCCAAAAAAGGGCAACAACTCAAGAAAAAAAATCATCTGAATTAAAACTCATCTAGACTTGGTAGTCAAGTTACATTCATCAGAAGTATATAATAATTGAGTTCTGACCACTGGTTAATGAGCACAAGCTTGGACAAATTTTGTGACATCCTTCCAGGCGTCTAGCACAGAATCGACATGTCTCCTCCACTATATGGTGGAGGCATAATCACATCATACATAGCATTCAGCAGAATCAAGCTATATGCCAAACTGCTAGCATAAAACATGCATTATTTGTTGAAAAGAAAGATATGTAGCCATTAAGATACTTACCATATTTTCAATAATATTAGGGTCCTGCTATGGACAAAACACATGCAGTGGTAAACACACTTAGTCTATTATATATCCATGTTTAGTAAGTTGGTTATTTTGTGAATAATATCATTATGTTTTAAATATGATTTTTGTTGCTAAAAGGGAAAATTGATTGCTGATTTGTGGATGACAGTGGAGTTCAACATAATGTCCCACTATTGTGTCACTGTGAGGATGTCAGTGGAGTTCAACATAATGTCCCACTATTGTGACACTGTAAGGATGACAGTGGAGTTCAACATAATGTCCCACTATTGTGACAATGTAAGGATGACAGTGAAGTTCAACATAATGTCCCACTATTGTGTCACTGTAAGGATGACAGTGAAGTTCAACATAATGTCCCACTATTGTGACACTGTAAGGATGACAGTGAAGTTCAACATAATGTCCCTCTATTGTGACACACTGTAACAATGACAGTGAAGTGCAACTTAATGCCCAACTATTGTGACACTGTAAGGATGGCAGTGGAGTTCAACATAATGTCCCACTATTGTGACAATGTAAGGATGACAGAGGAGTTCAACATAATGTTCCACCATTGTGTCACTGTAAGGATGACAGTGGAGTTCAACATAGTGTCCCAATATTGAGACACTGTGAGGACGACAGAGGAGTTCAACATAATGTTCCACTATTGAGACACTGTGAGGACGACAGAGGAGTTCAACTTAATGTTCCACTATAATTGTGACACTGTAAGGATGACAGTGAAGATCAACATAATGTCCTACTATTGTGACAATGTAAGGATGACAGTGGAGTTCAACATAATGTCCAACTATTGAGCCACTGCAAGGAAGGCAGAGGAGTTCAACATAATGTTCCACTATTGTGACACTGTAAGGATGACAGGGGAGTTAAACATAATGTTCCACTAGTGTGACACGGTAAAGATGACAGGGGAGTTCTACATAATGTCCCAATATAGTGACAACCAATAAGGACGACAGCGGTGTTCAATATAGTATTACTGTCTCATTATTGTGACCAAATGTAACATCTTATTCTTCTAGAGGTGCAGAGTGATCAAAGAAGCAAATGTCATTATAAATATGATAGTAATCATCTGAACAGACAACTTAATTAATACAACTTTACAATCACCAAAGTGCCCAGGAAGACACAGACTATAAAATATAACTAGCATTAAACTCGCTGCATTCAAAGTAACACAGTCAACAGGGATAAATAAATACAGAAGGTAACGTCTAATAAAGTAAAGGTCATGAAAAATATATTTTAATGAGAAGCAAGCAATGGTATAAAACACGTGGGGTGGACGTAGTCAAACTAACATCCAGAAATGATAGACTGACCTGATTTGCCGGCCGAACTTGGGCGAGGTCCAGACTCAGAGAACTGTGGAGCAGGAGGCATCTGGCTGATTGAGCCACGACTGGATGGACGTTTCAAGCCATTTGGATCAGGTGTACGAGGTATTTTAGGACGAGAGCCAAATGCAGCATCGTAGTCAGGGTTTCCTGGCTTCAATTTCTGGACAGAAGACATCCTTCCTGTCTTTTGACTTGAAGGTCCTGGAATAACAAATGAATGTACAGGGTGATTCATATTATCTGTCACAGTTTCAAACTATTGTAACTTTTCGTTCCTATACAAGATATGTATGTATCATATATCATTTGAAAGCTGATATGATAAAGTTTTATCTGATTTAAACAACAGTAATAATGTTGACATCATGGCGTAATAAACAACGTGATAAATAGATGTGCAATTTCCAAGACTTCGTTTTCAAAGCATAATTAAATGCAGCATAATTTTGGTCAGCTCCGGTTTGAAAGGCATTCTCCTATAATATAACCATCATAGCAATGCAAAAATAGAATCCTGGTTATGATATACTATCTAGTACAACGGCACACTGGCTTATTGAATGGTTTTAGTAAATTGCTTCTATAGAACATGGCAATATTTAAGTCACATTAAAATAAGCATTGACGTCATCATCGGTCAAATAGACGTCACATTGAATATATGGCATACATTTCAATTCCATTTGTAGACTAAAACATGCATGAAAGTATGTAATGTTGTACATCAAATAAAACTTTAAAGCAGTTTAAAGCACTTTAAACCTGTGTTTCAGATGTGCAATATACTTGTGGTTATACATGTATTAAAACATTTCAAAACTGTTTTATATGAAAAGTGTGACAGATATTATGAATCACCCTGTATATACACCAAATACTATATTCAACAGTAAAACTACCATCATTCAGACACAATTTAGATTTGCAGAACAGAACCGAACATCTCTTTTATTATTTCTCAATGCATACGAAACATGGAAATAAAAGCAATACAACAATAAAGCAGAATAAAAGTGGTATTATAGAGAACATGAAGCCAAGAAATACAAGACGTAATCAGTCATTATGCAATATTTGAGCAAACATATCAATATATCAGGAATATAGCATCAACCCCTCCATACAATCTTTGTCATCATTTTCTGTTTTCAGATCAGTTAATGGAACAATATTCAATTCTATATACACTGCCCACCAAAGATAAGTATACAGAGGTAGTTTCTAGGGCTGCGTATCGGTTAGAATTATCGATACGATATTTGTATCAATACAAAATGATCGATATTCGATATATCATATGCTATTTTCTTTAAGCAATAAAACGTCTAAATAGGAAGGTATTAGCTTGCAATATGTATTTAACCTGCAGAACACAATTAAAACAAGACATGTAACACAAAGGTTCGTAATTTACTTTGTTTACGCATGTTTTATAGTATTTTGTATCAATTGCTTAGCCATGAGAGGTTAATTTCACAGCAGTTTTTGTTTGAATTTTGTGACGAAACACTGAATGGACATTGAAAAAACTCGACTTAAAAGGGGATTTTATTGGTTTCCATGTGTATTTGTTGTATATCGATTATTTCATCGATACGGAAACGTTCGATCGATACGCAAAATACCCGTATTCGATAAATATCGGAAACCGGTACGCAGCCCTAGTAATTTCCCCCATTTACTCATCTGTAATAACAATATTTGCAGAACAATGAAGCAACACATTTTTCACAACAAGGAATATTTTCTTTTATTAAGTGTAAAGACCATACATAGATTGGTAGACTAGGTGTAAAATATAAAGTTTCTTTGCCAGGCTTGAAATGTAACTTTGTTATAAAGAGATGGATAAATTTAGCCTTTTTCATCACATGGTAATTTAGTTCCGAACATCTCCATCTTTATTCCTATCTCTATTTTGACTCATTCAGTAACTGTAGTTTCAGAAACTAGTATAATTGTGACCGTCTGATAAACAGATATCATATAATTTGACCAAGTTTATTTTGCAACTGCATCCTTATTTTTGGTGGGCACTGTATATATAATTATATTAATAAGCATAATGTGAACACTTTAAAATGCACAATCAGACAGATACATTGTTACAATCCAATAACCAGGACTAGTAACTTTCAAATAATGGACATTTTCATTCATTTATAACATTAACTTCTCAATGATTACACTATCATGGTCATCTTGTATCATATGCTACCACATCAATTTGAATACAACACTTAGGCCACAATAAATAATTTCTAGTTTATCGTCCTCACTGCCCCCTCTTTCTTGTGCTGCCTGGATCAATTTATGTTCATTCCAAACAAAAAATTATCATACAGTACAACATCTCCACAGCAGCCCACTGTAGAGCAACACTGTCAAATTCTCTATGTCAACACCTTCAAATTTCCCTTAGGCAATATTTACTCCAAAGTTAACCTCTGTAGAGCAACAACCTCTCTACAGCAGCTGTACCATCAAAATTTCCCTTAGGCAATATTTACTCCAAAGTTAACCTCTGTAGAGCAGCAACCTCTCTACAGCAGCTGCACCTTCAAAATTTCCCTTAGGCAATATTTACTCCAAAGTTAACCTCTGTAGAGCAGCAACCTCTCTACAGCAGCTGCACCTTCAAAATTTACTCTAAATTTAACCTATGTAGAGCAACAACCTCTACACAATGGCCAATATTTGCTGCTCCCGAGGGATGTTGTTCTACAGCGTTTGTATTGTAAATGTATAAAAGGCATGAATTTGTCAGTTGAAAGTGAAATACGAGGGCTGTTCAAATTGGAATGCAACTAAGCCCATACATTTTTTTCCTTAATAGATTCTATTGAAACTAGCCTTTGATCCTATTGCAGTATCCATCTCCGGTATATACGCGAAGTTTCATTCAGATATTCCATATTTAAAATGCGATTTTAATATCATTCATAGGGTCACTGTGCATATACTGGACACGTGCCAAACCGAGATCTTAACGTATCTGATATTTCTTCCGACATTGCAATTTAAGAGTCGTTTGAAACAAATAAAGATCACAAGGGACATTGCTTAACAAATCAGGATGGTCGAAAAGCTCAAGAACTTCCACGCTTCTCAGAAAGTCGCGTTAATGGCTGCTGCAGGTGGAGGCCCATTGCTCTGCAATAGCATGTCATACTTCAAACATGTGCTTTGAGAGCGAGTGTCGGAGTATTTCTTCAATTTCTGAAGGAATTTTCCTTTTTCAAGCTTGGCATTTACCCATTGTCTATTTTATACATCAAATTTAATGGTAGAAACTTGGTTTATATAGAAAAAGATGTACATTTCTGCTGACGCCCATGGTGCGTTTTGCAATGCATACTTTTGTTCTGTGTTTGCTGGCCCATATTAGTTTAAGGATCTGTCGCAGTGGTGAAAAAATCAACCTGTGTCTCGTTTATGGTCATTACATTTGCAAACGGTTGACTTTTTTTATCTAGAAACTGGTTTCAACTATTTTGTGGACAGTTTGCAAGGGCATGTGTGCTGGCGTCTCTAAGCAGATAGGGGTATCCAAAGTGTACTTATCGTCCTAATTGTTTTAATATGTTTGATAATTGTATGAATAGCTCCTAATGATGTGCCAACACATTGAGCTACTTGCCTAATTGTAAATATTCCACCAGTTTCCAAAACAAGTATGATTTTCGAAACCCTTTTATAGTATATTGCGGTATTTGGATGGCGTTCATGGGGTTCCTTTCCAAATAAAATTACACCACTTTTAAATTGCGTAAACTATCAAGTAGTTGATGAAAAAGACATATCATACCACCATTTCACCAAACATGTTATGTAAAATATTGTATTTGCTCCCGCAGTAAAAAAACAACGATTCTTAAATAGGACCGAATTTGGCCAGAAAAAAGTGACGTTTTTCCAATAATTTAAGCATTAGTATACACGAGTAGACAGTGTTAAATGACGTATTGTTACAGCTACACTCAACGGATTTTAAAATGTGAGGTATCAATTTAAAGCTAATTCAATGTTCTTTGATATACAGCTTACTATTCTTAAAAGATTATTGATACAAGAAAGATATAGCTTCACTTGCATTCCAATTTGAACAACCCTCGTATATCTCATGTTTATTGGACTCTTCAGCTGAAAGTCTAGGAGTCAGTAATGTACATTTTTGCAAATTTCAGGAGTCAATATGGTACCTACTCCTGAGTCTAGTTTTAAAAATGAAAAACAAATTTAATGCTCACATCCCATCACATTTTAAACAAAGTGTAAATGATAATCTAGTACATTTGTAATTAATCTATCATTAATGCCCCATCAAAATATTCAAATGTTACATACGACTTGAGCTTCTCATCTCATTCTCCTGTGTATTGGGACGACTACCACTACGTGTCGGTGGTCTCATAGTCGGGTCTTTAAATCCGGTGTTTGGTCGACTACCAGATTGGCTTGGAGGACGTGACATCATCTCTGCCGCCTTTCTAGAACTTGGCGTTACTGGGCGCTGTAACGGTGTCTGTCTCGACATGATGGATTCAGGCTGATAAATAAAATAAGAATGATATAATATTGTTTGTTTTCTCTCCCGTAATCGACCTGCTAAAATATCCCCGTAAAAATATACTGAACAAGTATATATTAACAGATTATTTTTGCTACCTACCCACCCAAAAAGTGAATATAGAATCAGACAGGAAAGGCAGCACTCAACTTAGACAGCCGAGCACAGAAAACATAAGAACATAGCTCAGATTGAGATGTTTCGGGAGATCTGGGCCTGTATGTTATAAGTCATTATTCATCTTTATGAGTTATAATATATGAATCCAATTATTACATTAGGAAATTTCCATGTCCCTAATACCAACAGATAAACGTTTCATGTCTATAATCAAAGCATTTGAGGGAAAGATATACTGATATCAATATTTTATCTTTACCAAATCGTTTTTAACTTAATGCTGTACCGCTATGCAATCATCTAATAGAAGTCTGATGACTTATCACTCAGAGACAAAATAGTCAAATAAAAAAATAGTCAAGGGACACAAATTTCAAGAAAACAATAACTACCCCCATGCAAACTAATAAATATTGAGTAATTCAGACAGAATTTGAACCGTTCTGCTTAAAACATGTGAAGTAAAAGTCCAAAATCAGCTAAATGGAGGAACAGTTGTATGTCTATAATTCACAAAAAAAAGAGTTTACTCTTTACTTTATATACCCCTAAACGTATAACCTGTATTCTAAAAAGGGATAACTTACCCTTCGCTTAGGTTTACTACCACCACTCAGGTATTCCATCAGTAGTTTTTCACCAGACTGTTCATCCCCTTCAGCACGTACAACTTCGTCTTTGTCTAAATCTACTTCCATAGCGTCCTGGTCCTCCTGTTAATTATAGGGAAACAAAATCAATACCGTGTAACTGTGTTTATTTTGCGACAACTTTATTTTCTCTATTCTTGCCAGTACCTCTATCTTTTGCAGCCAACTTGTGACTTGATGATCGGAGTAAAATGTAAAGTCTGTAGATTTTTTAGGGTACCTCTATTTTAAGAATAAACAAATCGCCTAAATATTCGAACATTTCATATTTTTGCAAGTTTTCAGCCAACTTGAGACTTGATGATTGGGGTACAATGTACAGTTGGTTGAATGGTCAACGTCCTTGCGAATATCTGCGAAAATAAAACTTTCGCGAAAAAAAAATGATTAACAGTAAGTAATTGTTTTTATTAATCAACACTGACCTCATCCTCATCTTCTTCTTCATCATCTGATTCGTACTCATCTACAACTTCAGCTGTAAATATATGCATATTATTATTAAAATTTATTATAAGTCTGACTGGTCAATACTTCAGTTATAAGGAGACATTCTCGTTCACCAGCGTATCCTGTACCTGGATCACATACTCCAAAGTATGACAAATTATGTGACGGTTCTTTAATCTGACATTACTCATTATCGGACCGAACGAAACGTAGATGAGGTCAAACAATGGGTCTGTCTCTCCTGCATCCTTGCATCTAAGTGGTCCCTTCCTTGAGTAAAAGGCATAAAGAACGAGTTACAAAGGGATTTGGGTGGATTTTTGTTGGTCTAGGAGCTTGACTAACCCCAGTGGCTGACGTATTAGGATGTATTGAGACTTCTTAGTCAAATTATCCTGACAGAAGGAAACCAGCAGTTTGTTGGTCTGGGTACTTGACTAACCACAGTGACTGTTGTATAAGGATGTATTGAGACTTCCAAGTCAAATTATCCTGATATAATGGAACCAGCAGTTTGTTGGTCTGGGAACTTGACTAACCACAGTGACTGTTGTATAAGGATGTATTGAGACTTCCAAGTCAAATTATCCTGACATAAGGGAACCAGCAGTCTGTTGGTCTGGGAACTTGACTAACCACAGTGACTGTTGTATAAGGATGTATTGAGACTTCCTAGTCAAATTATCCTGACATAAGGGAACCAGCAGTTTGTTGGTCCGGGAACTTGACTAACCACAGTGACTGTTGTATAAGGATGTATTGAGACTTCCAAGTCAAATTATCCTGACATAAGGGAACCAGCAGTTTGTTGGTCTGGGAACTTGACTAACCACAGTGACTGTTGTATAAGGATGTATTGAGACTTCCTAGTCAAATTATCCTGACATAAGGGAACCAGCAGTTTGTTGGTCTGGGAACTTGACTAACCACAGTGACTGTTGTATAAGGATGTATTGAGACTTCCTAGTCAAATTATCCTGACATAAGGGAACCAGCAGTTACCTGGAACTATTAAACTATGCTGAGCATCAAGCAAGGGAGATACATCAGTACCATTTTAAACAACTTTGCTTGTCATGGCCTGGAAACATAAGCCAATTCATTGTCCAGTTGTTAGTGCGCTGGATTTTAGCAACCCGGCAATCCATGTTCAATTCTCAGGTGCGGCAGGTCATACCCCTCCAGGAAATTTTGATTTTCCTCCACATGTGGGGAAGTTGCTGGTGGAAGGGTAAGTTAGTACTGGTTAGTATACAGTCCAGGAATACTTGTAAGATGACTGTCGTTCTTAACAGAAAAATTGTTGAGAAACGGCGTTATACCCAAATAAATAGTACAACGATATACTAACTTGAGTTGAGCTGTTTAATAATAAACTCTATCTGTCGGTTCATATCTGGTTGATCCTCTTTGATAAAACAACGCAGAATTTCTTCCATGCCCTGGAATTAGTATTTGGCAATGTAAGGCTAACTGAGAAATACACAAGGTCCTACTGAGGCATAATGCCCAATCTTAAAAATGTGTCACAAGTCTGTTTTGAGTGCCATTAGCATACACCCAAAACATTGGGTCAAACATTGTTCTATTGTCACAGTTACTATTCAGCTTATGAAATTTCAAATGACCATAACTTGTCAATTCTTTGAATTTTTTTAATCAAGTAATTTTTATTTTCAGCACAAAAGTTCTTTCTTTGTAGTGCAGCAAATTGGAATGAGGTGTGAAGAGTACTTTTTTAGCGTTTGACTGAGACAGTCGTAGTGTGTAACCATTCTGTGTTATCCCTGCCTAATTGGTCAATGACCTCCGGCCTCATGGGAAGGTGTCAAGAGTGAAATATCACTTGAAGTTGTTCCACAATTTAAAATAAATTTAATTTGGTACAAAAATTAAGTGTACATACCATAGCCTTGGCTTCCTCCCTGATAGATGATATAGCTAGGATACTGTACAAGGCACCATTCACATAGGGTCGGATCTGAAACATTACAAAATTGTTAACCTATATACAGTTAAACACACTTATAACAAACTCGCTTATAACAAAAACTCGGTTATACAGTGTAGCAATACCACTTTTGGCTACAGTTCCAAGGGGAAATTTGTAAACATTGGAAAATAAAATTATTAAATAGCCATAAATATTTTATTTCTTCATCGATTTTTATGAAATATACATCATATATTTTCCAATGTTTACAAACTTCTTCTTGTAACTATAGCCAAAAGTCATGTGGTATTGCTACACTGTTATAGCATAAGAAAAATAAATGCGACTGAGTCGTTCTTAATCTAAATTTTTTTTAAATGTATTGTATTACCAGTAGCTTATATCAAAATCGGATATAGCTAAAAATAGGCTATAATGTAACCATGTCAAAATTCTGTTTGGATGTTAACAATAAACCACTCCTAATTACTCATGATTTCAACACAGTTCATCCCAACTTGCGACTGTAAAATTTACAACATGAAATATGATTATTAAATACTTATCATTTCTTACATTATAAGATAAAGACAAACTTATCAAGAAGTCAACATACATACCTCTTGGTTATCATGGCCAAGAAGGTCACTTAAAACTTTTAATGTTTGATTTGCATTTGGTGCACACCTTTTCTTTCCTGTAAACAATGAAATAGTGATGATAATTTTAAGTAAACTAAATACGTAAATAACCTGTCCATCTAAATCATATGTCACATCAGCATTGTGGCAGCCATACACCTGTCTACAATCACATTTCAAAGCACCTTTTGGGGAAATACAAAGGCGCTAACAATGCATGACTATCGCATAGAAATTAATATATGTTCTGCGCAAGAAACAAATTCATGCAATAAAGGTCAGGATTAGCTTAATTTCTCTGGATTATAGCTGATATCAAACAATAGACTGCAAACTCATATTTTTGTTTCCCTTCAAGTTGACAGTCATTGGCCGATCTGAGAGGGGGGAAAATTAACAAAAATTGCCACCCACTTAAGACTGTCTCTCAGTGAAACGCAAGCAATCGAAAAACATGTATTTTCTTCACAATTAAATTTCATGGAATTTGTTTAGAATGTATCCCCCGAATAACAGGAGAGGTTTCACAATAAGATGCACAAAGTGTTGATGATGTTTGACTTGAAAATGCCAAGTCAGAAGATCATAAAGATTTAAAAAAATACGAAACAGTTTCCCCGAGAAGAAAATAAGATCATACAGTGATGACAAACAATGCACCCTACATTTCAAATTTTGACGCTTTAAATGGTTGATGTTATAATATTTGTTAATATACAGTGCCCACCAAAAATAAGAATACAGTAAATAATTGTTGCTAAATTTAACTTGGTTAAATTATTCAATATCCTTTTATTAGACAGTTACAATTGTTACTTTTTTCTGAAACTACAGTTACTAAATGAGTAAAAACAGAGATAAAAATAAAGATGAATATGTTCTGAATTTAAATACCCATGTGATATAAAAATGCTGAATTTTCCATGTTTTTGTGACTAAGTTACCATTCACTCAGGACAAAAAAACTTTATATTTTGCACCTAGGGTACCAATTAATGTATGGTCTTTACATATAATAAACAAAAATATTCCTTTTTCTTCAAAAAAGTGTTGTTTCACTGTTTTACAAATACTGTTATAATGATGATGATTACAGACAAGTAAATGGGGAAATAACCTCTGTATACTTATTTTTGGTGGGCACTGTATTTTATTACCATCTGGACCTACTCTAGATGATCCTATGTCTGGCAACCTGTCTTCTAATTTATACTAATTTATTTAAGGTCGATTGTGAAACAAGTTTTTCCAACTTATATTAATCACTCTCGACACCTCATTCCTGATGTTATCCATCGCCACGAGGGTATGAGAGAAGAGAAGCCAGTTTCCCTTTTATGCTGAGCGTCTAGCAAGGGAATTTTGGTACCATTTTTATTTCGTCTTTGGTATGACGCGGCCAGGGATCGAACCCGAGACCTCCCGCACTCGAAGCGAACGCTCAACCACTAGGCTATCGAGGAGGTATCAAATACCTGTCTTCTCTGCTCGAAGATAGTCATTATAAGATAGCCATGAAAGTCACAGCTTTAACAGAACAAACGATGATGATTGTATACAGATGAGTGTTTCATAAAAACATGTTTACAAGATTTCAATAGAGATATGGTACTGTTGTCAATCATCAATTATTTTTGGGTGGAATGCTGGCTGAGGGGTAAATGCTCTAGACTACCGATCCGGAGGTCCCTAGTTAGAACCTCGGACAGGACACTGGAAATTTCAGGGACGCTTTTCAGTGCTACCCAACCAACTAGATATTGACTTGTTGGAAACCCAGAGGAAGTATTGTGTGTTACGGTGCTTATATTGGGACGTAAGGCTGCAATGATACCTCTCCACTTGAACCTGTCTTTGGCTGCTTTCTGAGCCTTACCCAGCAATAAACTCATGTCAGTAAGTTAACCTTTACTTGGTCTCATTAGCAGACCTTTTCTGTACTTCTACATAACTGACATTCCAAAAAACCCATTGAATGACTACAATAACCTTCTTTATAATGTCCTTCACCGACTCCTTGCAGTGTAAGCAAAATCATTTCTGTGGAAAAGGTTCCAGCACAGACGTTCATCAACAAGGCTACATAATATTCTAGAGTATAACCTTACCTGATGTTCTTAGACAGAGATTCATCAACAAGGCGACAGAATATTCTAGAGTATAATCTGATAATGAGTCATTGTCCTCCAGTACCTTAACCAACCATTCTATTAATCCATTCTCTATCATAGACGTCTGCAACTGTCGTCTAGAAAAAAAAATTTTTTAATTAATTTTTTTTAATTTTTTTGAAGTTCCACTTGTCAACATTATTTTTGATGGAAGTTTAACAAATTACTAATACAAAACTATGACGTTAACTTTGATGTACAGCTTAACCTTGACCTTTTCTAGAATTCCATGAACCATGTAACCATGAATGTCTTGAGGATATTTTGGTAAATGACCCAGCTTTTTAATGGCAACCATCACTTTTTGTAACTTGAAAGTCCAAAATGCTGCCCTACTACTGTAACAGTAGAGTTTTGATACCTTGATGTTCAGAATTGGCTCAAACATCTTTGAGACCTTGAACAGGTATTATGGTCCCGGCAAAATGATCATGTACTTGTACATGTATACAGTAGATGACTAGAACAGGTCAATAGAAGAACTATTTTTTTAGATCGAAGGCAGCTTGAGGCATCAAAGTGCAACTGTAACTGTATTTAACTAAAATAACCTTAACTGTTCTTGGGTGTTAAAATGTTGCTTTTTTACCTTAAACTAAGCTTTTGAAGAGCTCCAAGCACCATTTCTCTTGTAATGGAATCTTTATCTTCACTTCTAAGATTTTCCATCAATCCTTTAAATAAATCCTGGTTTGTGGCGAGATACGTCCGTCCAGAACTTAGTGAGGCAAATGCATTGAATAACCTGGCAGCACATTGTTTAACTACAGCGTCGATGGAGGTGAGTAATGATAACACTGTATCCTGGAGAAAATAAAGGTCAAGGTTACACAATATTCTAATACACAATTCCCTGATTTCCCTGTTTTTTCCCTGACCAAAGAACATTTTGGTTAAGATAAACATGATACAAGGGTGACCCCCGGGTCATATTCAGACAAAGAATTCCCTGACTTTTTCCTGCCTATTCCCTGACCAAAGGGCATTTTCCCCTGATAAGAGAGTATGGTTAAGATACACATGATACACAGGTGAGCCCCGTGTCAGGGTTCCCACAAATATTCTGACACAAAATTCCCTGACTTTTCTTCTTTAACATTCCTATTTCCCTGACTAATTGCAAAATTCCCTGACTTTTCCCTCACCATGAACAAATTATATTTTCCCTGACTTTTCCCTGACCTTGCATCCCATGAAATTTCAAATAACTGTAACTTGTAATTGGTTAATACTTGAATTATTTTCATCAAAAAACTTTTATTGTCTGCAGAAATGTTTTCTTCTATCTATTGCAGCAAATCATGATTTCTGGATTATTCTGAAATTATAAGACCCCTGCTAAATGTACATTACAAAATCAAGCTTGGTAATTGAAATTATTCTTACAGGCCTGAGAATCCCAGTTTTGAAACATGAAACTGTATTTTCCCCCTAAAACTAATCAAGAAAATCCAGGATTCAAAAACTAAGTTTGAAAATAAAACAAAATATCTTACCCGATGTTGCCCAGGGTTAGCACAACCTAGAAGATCATGCTGTATATAGGCAACCATGTTGGAATCTCTCGTCATAGGATTAGCCTGAGTTAACCTCTGAAAATTGTGTAAAATGTTAACTCACAACATGCAAATTAATGTACTCTGTAATATACGTTTACAGGACAAGAGGGTCAAGGTGACCCTTAGTAACCCTAGGCCTAAAGTTGGATGAAGAGAATGTAAAAATTACTCAGAAAGAGGGCCCCTGAAATAAGGGGAAGTCATTCTGACTATCAGTAAGATTAACAAAAATTCAACAAAAATGCAGCATTTATAGCACGCGTAAGCTTTCTTTTTATTTGAACAAGTGACCAAAATTTTTAACCCATGTAACCTAGATTAATCAAAGATGCTTATGGCAAGAAAGTTTATGGCAAGCAATTTTCATAAAGATAAGGCAAAATTGTGACGTCTAATGTCTACACTATGTAGTACAAGAAAAATTGTGGACAGATGGACAATGGATTGACAACTGATAAAGTCACCTGGCAAGGCTTGTCACATAGACATATTTTAACTCTTAAGAATCTCACTTTTAACAAACTACACTTAAAATTCAGCCCCTATTAAAACCCCTGCGTACAGAAGAAAATGTTAACTACAGTAAAGTCATTAATTTTTGCAGGTATTAGATTTTGCGAAATTTGGTAAAATCGTAATTTGAAGGTTTCTTGAATTTGCGAATTTTAAAATAGTGACAGAAAAATGTCTTGTCTCATATCTTTGAGGTCAATTATTCGAGGGGATTTAATTACGCGATCTTCTACATCGGTGAAATTAGTCCACCACAAATATTAATAGTTTTACAGTATTTACCCATCGTAATGCTTGTAAAAGTAAACATTTCCGTCTCTCCTCAGCCATTTGTAAATCATGTTTAACTTTTTCATAATCTAACACCACCAGGATCTCTTCAGCTTGCTCTATCTTACTGGTTTGTCTGAAACAAACATGTCACGCAAGTAAAGTAAAAAATATACTGGGGCCTTATAAGTTATTCACAAATAGTCTGAAACTCAAATTTGAAGCAAAAGCATTTTAATTTTCTTTTCTATAGAACAGAAACCAATAAGTAATGTTTGTATAATTGAGTTACTCACCATGTACACTTTCTCTTATCAGCATCAAATTTGACTCATTTATAATAAAATGAGAGTGAATAGTTCATTTAACATTTTGTAGTATTAGGTTAAGATTTACCATGCTCACTAAGGAACATGTCCCTCAACTTGCAAGAAATATGTGCATCACAAATTTTCAACTCAAAATTTAAAAACAAGTTTTCCACCAACTTAAAGATGGTTTGTGAATACTTAGCCCTGCACTGTATCCTAACCATTACTAACTTACCCTTCCATAAGGAGCTAGCAACTTCTCTACGTGTGGAGGAAAATAGACATTGATGTCAAATTGGATAATTAAGCCCTAACAACAACATTTGTTTGTTTCAGGAAACATGCCCCCACACAATAGGGTCAGTCAATTTCTTTCTTACTTATTCATTATTTTGTTAGAAAGATCTAAAGCAAAGAATCGTTTGAAAAAAATAAAAAACGGTGATTTTTTCTCTCTTGTATTGCCAACAATATACAAATATTTAGGTTCATGGCAAATTGTTATGGCAGTTCAAGATACTGGAAAAACAAACAATTTTCATTATCAGAAAAAATGTTTATGTCTACTAAGCAATACCTTGGGGCAATAGATTGTCTTAATGCATCTCCAGCTGTACCCGGTCTAGTAAGATCCACAGATTGTCCCAAATGAGCATTAAACAGACGCCCACACAAATGTTGTAGATATTCAGGACTTATCTGAAATTAAAATCCAACACAACATCACCATACTTCTCCCAATGTGTTTTTATAATACATCAATTATCATGCAGACTTGTTCTGATTCAATATTTCCTATAATAATCTTCTAAATCACTGGCAAAAACAAAAAGTCTGTCTTCAATCTAAAATTCTCATTTAGCTACATATGTCTAATAGATAAAACGTCTTGATAATGCTAAAACACTGGGAAAAATAAAACATGATGGTCATCTAGGTCCTAGATCACTCACATTTGACCATTATCATTTTGAAAGAATTAATTTCTGAACAGTTTGGATAAATTTCCATTTAGTGGTTAAGGAAAAGATGTCATTAAAAGAGTTTTCACTCGTTCAAGCCTAGGTCCAACTGAGGAATTCCATATTCAATTTGGGGATGTTCTCCCAATATCACAAACTGTCTCATGACTTCCCCGAAGCTTCCTCTAGACCACGAGGAATCTGTTCCTGATGTTCTAAATGCTCATTAATTTCAATCGGGAGTACATCGCCGAGGCAAAAAAATGCTCAGTGGAACCTAGGCTTAACATTATACTTTGACACCATTCCCTAATACTGTTTGAAGAGAACCACATAAGGATCATTCCAGTACAGTAAGGTAAATATACATTTAGAAGTTTAGGAAAATACATCATTTAAAGAATTTTTACTCTTAAAGCCTTTTAGTTTTAGGCCCGTGACATAAATATTATTTCATGCAGCAAACCAGTACGGTTGATACTATCATAATATTTGTTCAGTTTGATCAAAATCATTTAGCAGTTCAGAAGGAGATGTCATTGAAAGAATGGTTAAAATAAGTCCACTTTGTGCTCAGGTGAGCTAAAAGAGTTAAATAAAGCTTGGGAAATTAAGTTTTTTATCCAAAAATATATTGTGGTAACATGAAGAACTACTTTTTTCCTGTAGTTTTCATTTTGTAACGTTCATGAGTAGACGATTAACCATTTGGAACAGCGTGTTCATTCAAGCGTGACAAAATGACATCAATAAATTAAACAAGAGGATCATAGATCCTGGGGCGCTCACCTGCTAAACATGGCCAAACATGAACTTGACCTTAAGTCATCAAGATAACGTTTGACTAAACTTCATGAAGGTTAAAGCAAAACTGAGGACTCCAGAGTGTTAACAAGGTTTCGCTATTATTTAACATATTGACCTAGTTTTTTACCCACATGACCCAACTTTAAACGTGACCTTAAGGTCATCAAGATAAATATTTTGACCAAAGTTGATGAAGATTAAAGCAAAAATATGGCCTCAAGAGTGTTAATAAGGTTTTTCTATTATTTGACCTATTGACCTAGTTTTTGACCCCACATGAACCAACTTCAAACTTGACCTTAGGGTCACCGAGATAAACATTTTAACCAAACTTCAAGAAGATTGAAGCAAAAATATGGCCTCTAGAGTGTTAACAAGGTTTTGCTATTATTTGACTTTTTGACCTAGTTTTTGACCCCATATGAACCAACTTTGCACTTACCTTAATCAAGATAAACATTTTGACCAAACTTAATGAAGATTGAAGCAAAAATATGGCCTCAAGAGTGTTAACAAGGTTTTGCTATCATTTGACCTTTTGACCTAGTTTTTGACCCCACATGACCCAACTTCGAACTTGACCTTTAGGTCACCAAGATAAACATTTTGACCAAACTTCATGAAGATTAAAGTAACAATGTGGCCTCCAGAGCGTTAACAAGGTTATCCTATTATTTGACCTTTTGACCTAGTTTTTTACCCCACATGACCCAACTTCAAACTTGACCTAGATTTCATTGAGATACAACTACTGACCAAGTTTGGTGAAGATCAAATTAAAAATGTGACCTCCAGAGTGTTAAAAAGGTTTTGCTATTATTTGACCTATTGACCTAGTTTTTGACCCCACATGACCCAACTTCGAACTTGACATAGATTTCATTGAGGTACAACTACTGACCAAGTTTGATGAAGATCAAAGTAAAAATTGAAAGTGCTAGAGTGTTAACGGTCAAAAGTCTAACGGACGGACGGCAGACAAAAAACAATCACAAAAGCTCACCTTGCCACTGGCATGTGAGCTAAAAAAAAAACACTTACAGTACTCTCGAGGACACAAGTGAAAAGTTCTTTCAAGCCTTCACTTTAAAAATTTGGGATATTCAATTAAGTTGCGAAACTTTTGGATCTCTGTATATGTAAGGGATGAAACACTATATTAATATACTCACAGTTTTTCCTTGGACTGTTTGTTCTAGAGAATCAACCAGATCAGCAGTAATTCCAATTAGATTGTGATAGTCAGCCTGAAAAAGTTAAAGCATTAAAAATTGTCTTCCACAAAGTGCCGAAACTCCAGGGAATATCATCAGATCTAAAATTACTGACAATTTGCACCACTAGCTTAATTGATACCAAGTATTCATGTTAAGTTCCATTGAAATCTGACCAATGGTTAAGGAGAACAACCACAGACAATCTTTGAGACATAGTCACATCCATCCAGACAAACATCCAGTACAAAAATATAATTATGTCTCCTCAACTTTAATTCAAGCATCAAGAAAAACTATTTATGTCAGGTATATTTTGTGATGTACTTATTTTCCCTTTTATTCACAAATTGAGTTTGTAGCAAAGTCTTCTAGACAGTGTCACAATTATAGACCACATGCAAACAAGACTACTGTTTTAGGAAACAAACAACTTTTTATTATGCCTAAAATGGCCGACTTGACTTACCTGTACTTTATTATGACGTTTAATGTATGACATAGTTTTTCTTTCAGCTTCGACTAGTTGTTGCTGATAACCTTGAACTTGTTGGAAATGATCTACAAAATACAACATACAAATATAAAGCAAAGTATTAAATGTTAAGCAAAGTAAAAAATATAGAGCAAACCACCAGATATAAAGCCATTTGAAAGTATAATCATATATACAATGGCTTTTCTTGCTTATATAGTAAGGCCTGCTATATGACGTCTTCGCCAGCACAAAAATCATTAAAATCATGCAGATGTCTCTCAAAATGAACGCTAAATGAAAACCCTAATGAAATGAATATAAGAATCCATCATGAGCTTCTATGTAGGATAAGGATATCTCACCTGAGGGTTGGATTTTAACCAGGGATGAGGCTTGCTGAGTTCCTAGTTAAAATTCCAACCCGAGGGTGATATATCCTTATCCTACATCAACTGTCTCATGATGGATTATTTTTCTCCGACGTAATTTAAGAAAATGGGACTTTATAACATTATTTAGCTTTCATGGGGTTAACAAGACGTCATCATAACGTGCTGTTTGCCGTATGTTCTCATTCAAAATAATCATTAATAACAACGTAAATAAAGCGTATGCTGTTATGTTATGCTCAAGAATATGCTTTTTAAATGCTATAGAGCCTTACAACTGCAGTCAAACACAACGTAACATGAGATAAAAGTATGATAAGAATGTACGCACCTTTATCATCGGTAGAACTGATACTCGTCCCTCGCTGTCCTTGTGTCAAGGTTTATACATTTCATCAACACCAAATTAAACAAGAGATGTTTGTAAATCAATATTATTAATTTTTAGATAGTTTGAAGTATTATGTAAAAAGCTTACTTCAGTATAAATATTTGACTTCTCAACTTAAATGTGTTGTCAATATCAGCCCAGTATGGCTACACAATGTTTATGTTAAGTTTTCATTTTAGACAATTTATTTTGCACCATACTCAAATATTGAAGATTATATACATGTATAGTGACAGTGGTCTGCATAATCACATATATTACAGTGACAGGGGTCCTAATCATGCCCAATCATGAATACAAATCGCAAGTCTGTTTCGGATGCCATTAGTACACATCCCTACACTTCAAAAAGATTTCAAACATTGTTTTATTGCTAAAATTCAAAATATGGAACTTCAAATGACCCCAAATTTGTCAATTCTTTGCGATTTTTCATCAAATAACTCTTATTTTGTGCAGAAAAGCTTTTTCTATGATGCAAATCCAGATTTCCGGATTATTCCGGAACTGTAGGGCCCCTGCAGTAAAACTGTAATGGGATAACAATATTTAAAGGATACATATAGATCAAACAAGCGAGGTTGTGGAGTTGATTTTAATGACAGCATAAGAAATTTCTCAAGTCGAACTTCCAGATCTTTTATCCACATATCCTAAAATATAAACAGTTAAAAAATGAGTATCTCAAAATGTACATGTAATATGAAGCAGTACTGTTATTCTTTTACTTTTTAGGACTTCAAACAGCTAAACCTAGGTATATCAGCCATTTTACTGTTGAAACTAGGTCATTCAGCTTGGGCATTCAGCTTTTTGATAGCTGAAACTAGTTCATTCAGCTTTTTGACAGCTTTGACTTTTTCTGTGACAGTTTATTTTCTAGTTTGGTTATGTGTTGGGCATTGTACCGTCCAAGTATGTTTTATGTTTTCTGTGCTTGGCAAGTTAAGGACTTAATAGTATTTTTTGGAAGAATAAAATACTAGGGCTGTGACAATTTCAAAGTTCTGAAACCGTTTAATGTATGTGTATCAAATCAAACTGGTTAATTAGCTGCCATATTGACAATGGTGTTTTCTTTTCTGACAAACAAATCAAGCTACTTTCAGCAACTTTATTATATGTATAGAATAATGTAAGATTTATATGTTAAATATATGTATCACAGGGTTACCCCTATATTACATGCATCTATTTTACCAGTCCATAGATTGATTTTTATGTTAATTAACACATTCAGGCATGTTCCTGTCAAAGATATAACTAATATATATACAGGCAGTAATATAGTTACATCTTATATCGGCATTGTAGGATGTGTATTGTTTTAGAATATTTAGCGGTTTTGCAAAATTGAAACTGCTTTCGCCTTGCAATTGAATTGTTTGTATACGATTAACTGAATAATCATTCCGGTCCTATAAAATACCATACTTAACCCTTTATTCTACAGAGATACATATATATATAATATATGTTAAGGGGAGACAATCCAATTATGCAAATGGACTCAACTGAAATTCCTTGTAAGGGAGGTAATTCTTAATACTTGTACTGAAATACAGCACATAATTATTTTGTGAAGGAAATCTAGCTCTGTAGTCACCTCTTTTTTATATACAAATTTAGTTAAGGTCAATTGTGCAACAAGTTTATCCAACTAATATTAATCACTCTCGACACCTCATACTTGATGTTATCCAATGCCATGAGGGTATGACAGAAGAGAAGTCAGTTTACCTTTCATGCTGAGCATCTTTAGCAAGCAAATTACTGGTACCATTTTTATTTTCTCTTTGGTATAAATAGATGTACCACTAGGGCAACCGAGGAGGCTCTTATTTGCAAGGTTGAAAATAAATATCTCAAGCAAACTCTGTAATTTTATTTTTATAACAAATGTAACTTACGGTAAATAATTCCTTATATGACGGATGTCCTTTTGGATTAGGTACGAATGGCAAGGCATAAAAAGGTAAGAATTCTGTCGTCTGACTTAACGTAGCACCTCTCGTCTCAAGATAACTCTTAAAATCTTGCATGTTCTTCTCGGCTTGAGTCTTCAATATAGAAAATATAGTGTAGATCTATAATAAGATGTTCATCAATAGTATAGTTTCATCACATATTTAATGTCTCAGATTTTACTTGTCTGAAACACTAATAACTTGCTCCAGACAACCAGACAAATACTTATTTCAAAGACTGAGTCTCTGTCTGAGGGGTCCATAATGCCCAATCCCGAAAATGAGTCACAAGTCTGTTTTGGTGCATTTGAACACACCCATACGGCAAAACTCTTGTTTCAAACATAGTTCTGTTGATAAATACAATCAACCACTGTAACATTTCTAATTGGTCACTTTTCAAACCCGAATACCTTATTAAACTGTGATCATATTATTCGATGATGTTTTGCACCAGTACGTTTTATGTATCGATGCATCCTTACCTGTCCTTTAGCAAACTTCAGTGGATAAATGGCAAAGTAGATATTTAAGTAAAATTCAATTTTCTGAGAAACTGAGTCATTGTCTCGTATAGTTTTTGGTAAACTTGAATTCCACAGTTTGAAAAACTTCTCTCTTTTTCCATTATGGAACAATTCCATCAATTCATTCTGCAAAAAAAGATTGAAAACAATGATGTCCAATAAGCCGAATTGGCAGTCGCATTACAGGTGAAAGTTCATACTATTATCTAGGGTTAATACATGTTTTTAGTGTTGTAACATCCACAGAATCACGAGGAATGGTTGATACTCGAGCCAGTCACTATACTCAATGGTCACATCTCCTCACACTCAATCAGCTGTGGTCATCGTCAAGTGGGTAGTGTGCAGGGTTTGTAATCCGGGTTTGATTCCTGAACCATCAGGACATACCCTTCCATGACAATTTGACAACAATGACAGTGTGGAGAAGTTGCTGGTCTTTGTGGAAGGGTGAGTATTGGTTAGGATACAGTGCAGGTAAACAGGTAAGGTGAATCAGTCGCCTTATTTAGCTTGAAAATTGTTGAGAAACAGTATCATTCATTAATAGTGGGTTTATCACAAATCAACAAAATTATTTATTATGGGGAATCAATGAATGAAGAAATATTTTATACCTGGGCAGCTAGCTGCTTTTGTGAAACTGGCCCTTTGCCTTCTTGTGTAGATACTGGTTTCCCTTTCGACGAGATTTCTTTGTCATAATTTTGTAGTGTTTTATCAAAGCCACCAAAGTCAAGGTACTGAAAGAGATTATTGTATAATTATAAAAGGCAATAATAACTTGATGACTAGTTGCATATGATTTGTAAGTCTAAGTTTAGCAAATGAGAATTGTTTTTTACAAAAGTATTCAATATTATACATAATGCAGTTTTATTAAACAAGTGGACAAAATAATATGACATGAAGCTTTGCCCTGGGGCATATTGTTTTGTCTATGAGTTTCATAAAATTGTATGCAATGAACACTCATGCAAGATTTTATTTATCACATAACCTTAGAAAACACTCATTTTTTTAGAACTAAAAAGGTATTCTGCATAGATTTCAACCAAAATTTAGCAGGACAATGTCATGTCAGGCTAATTTATTGCACACTCCGAATAAGCTTAACAGCACGGCTTAACGGCACAGCTGAACCGCAGGTTATGTGGTACATTGTAAATATGTACGTATAATAAGGCTATATAGTGTTCCATAAACTGACAGAAAACACAATTGATAATCAAAATTAATCAATCAGACAGATAAAATAGGGTAGGTAGGGTTACCCAAACCACAATATTAAATTATTTGGCAGTTTTATAAAATGTACATAGAGTTGCATACCTCTCTGACAATGGCATTTAGTTCTCCCTCAAATGCCACTACTGACAATGACCCCGACATGTTTTCTTCTTATTTCAAAACCTGCAAATAAAAATCACAGTCATTTATGATTTAATAGGTTATAAATTTAACAAGATCAGTACAACATTTAAAACAAAGTATGCACAGATTTCCCTTACGCAGGATTCTTGAGTCCCTGACGCAATAATTTGGTGCTGAACTGGTATTTGGGACTGTGTGTGCATCCTCGGGACCCGCAGAAACTGATTTACATAATAATTATATGATGAAGGTCTTTGTGGACCGAAACTGGTAGATTAATAAAAGAAGTCAAACTTATACCTGTTGTTCTTGACGTGTTGTTTCCCGTTTACCTTATTTTATACAGTAATAATTATATGGTATAAAAGTTTTAAAACATGAATTTGTACTTATAAATATGATCTAGTCTGATCCAGAAAACTTGACCAAGGTACCTTCACAGATGACATAATCTGTAAGTAAAGCCTTGTTCAAGTTGTTGCAACTTGCATCCATGGTCACAATACTAATCTAAGAGATCAAACTGGAAATATCTATCCAATTTCAGGTGTCAATGTGATTACAAAGTTCAATCACACCGCCATTCATCTGATACTTGTGTTTGTTTATCAAACTTTATGGCTGCAACAATGACACCAACGCTAATTACCATGCTTGGAATACTTTAATCTGCACTATCGCACTGCATTTTGCCTACTTTTACCTGTACATTACCATCAAAAGGATTGTTATTATTGTTGTTAGAACTATTTCCTGCGCATTGATTTAGTTGTTCAAATAGAATATATGAATTTATGATTCCAAAACAAGTCACAACTGGCAACATACTAAATTTGAGTCAAAGTGATGGTGATTTTCAAACTATTACACTTACCAATATGACAGTTACAATGTTTTATGTATTAGGCCTTTAGAAATAGGTGAAAAATAAAGAAAACGAAAGTGAACTTCTCCAGGCAGTGTAAACATACCACTATCCGAAATAATTAATCCGAAATAACGTGCACTACAGTACTAATTTTCAATAATTCATTATTGACAAGCTCATAAGGAATTGATTTTCTCAATTTATGATATTTGATAACTATAAATAAAGAAAACATACCAAAGAATAGTTATATATCACATAAAATGCATAATTAACCAATTTTGTCTCTGTTGCTCTGGAATTTCGATAAACAATGGTTGAGTAAAAAGACCGTACCGACCGTACCACATAATAATCCGGGAAATTCACAATCCGGAAGCCTATTACATAATTTATTCATACGACCTAGGTGTCAAATGTGGCCGAATTTACGACACTGGTGGAACTTTTAATAACTCTTTTTTAGTAAAACTTACTTGACACATGTTCTATTGTCATACTAATCTTTAAAAACTTACGTTAGAAATTTATACGTATATATATACACTTAACAAATCTTACAAGTGTGTATGTATATAGTTTACCCATAACTCGGTCAAAAAGTGTTTGATCTTGTTGACATTTTCAACATATGCAGCTTGGATAAATGGAATTACAATTCAATTGATTTTATTACAATCTGACAACAATTTTCACAAACAGAGTAAACAAATGATTACATCAGCAAACTAATGTCACAAGTTTTTGTCATGTGTTCATCGGGTGTTTATCAGGTTGTTAATGCAGCTATGTATCCTCTTTGCTGATCAATTTTGAGTTCAATTCTACGTTCGTATCACGGAGACAGAAATAAAGAAAACAATTAACTAATAATTAATCGTATGATACTTTCAGATAGCAGTCATCCTTTGAAGCTCAATAAACAATACAATACAATACAATACAAAATGTTTATTGCATAAAACATACATACATATGCTTATAGCAAAACAATATTATAAACAAACAGACAGTAGGCAGAAGTGAACAGATTTTCTGAAGAGCATGTATACAAACAAGAATGGTGAAATAATATACATGCAGGGAATGTTATTGGTTTGTAGATCTACTATGATTTGCAAAGTATATGAATTTAGAGAGATTTGTTATAGTTAATTTTGATGTTGATGTTAATAAATTGGTAAACTTTTGTATAGTAGGCCATGTATAATAATATCGTTTTAAATATTTACGTCGTAATTCGGAGTATTTTGGACATATTAGTAAGAAATGGTACTCATTTTCTACAACTTGATAATTGCAATTATTACAAGTTCTTTCATTTCTTGGTTGATTGGCATAGCGTCCTTGTTCAATATTTAATTTATGGGATGATATCCTAAATTGTGTAAAAGCAATCCTAAATTTACGTTCCTTGATAAAATTGAGATAATGTTCGAAATTAAATGTATGTTTAAAGAGACAATACGTTTCAAGACGGTTAGAATTATTCATAGCCGTGTACCAATTTTGATAGTAAATATCTAATATACGTTGTTTTATTGCAGGATAATTTATAAGCATATTATTTTGGTCCATCCAAATATGTGATAATCCAGATTCATCCAATATTAATTTTATTTGGTATGCCCAATTGTTTTTGTTGAATATTGGATTAACATTTATATCGTTTCTTAACATTTGATATGTCTTAGACAATATACAATCATTGTTTAAGGTTAATAACTTGATCCAGTATTTTATCATGATAAGTTTTCTGTGAATATACATTGGTACTCTACCAAGTTCGCCGTATATTGATAACAGATTACTACAACGTTTTACACACAATATTTTTCTACAAAATTTGTTATGAATAGATTCAATATCTGGAGCAACATGATAACCCCAAATTTCAGCGCCATAATTAAGCGTCGATGCTACTAGGGAATCAAAAAGTGTTACTTTTTGAGATACTGGTAAATCAATCTGGTTACATATGACAAAGAGATTATGTAATGAGAATGATGCATGTTGGGATATTTTTTTCTGTGTTCGATTCCAGCTTCCATTTTTATAGAAGTGTATACCTAAATATTTAAATGTATTAACTAATTCAATGTGTTGATTATAAAGATAAAAATCGTGAGAAGTGTGACGGCCATTTTCAAATATCATGACTTTTGTTTTGTTTGCATTCAGGCGTAAGCCCCATGTATTACTGTATAATTCCACATCATTTAGCATAGATTGTAAAGACGCAGGGTCATGCGAGAATAATACTGCATCATCTGCAAACAACAATATGAAGAGTTTTAAGTCATCAATATTTACAGTGCCATTTATATTTGTATTTATATTATTTAATATATCATTTAGGAAAAAAAGACAAAGAATACTGCTAGCCGGGTCGCCTTGTTTAACTCCAATATTAGAGTTTATAAAACCCGATACATCGGTTTTGTAACGTACACACGATTTAACAACGGAATACATCGATTTTAAAGCTGTAACGAATTTAGTGCTAACATTAGCAGTTAGTAATTTATGCCATAGATAAACCCTGTCTATTTTATCAAACATTTTTTCCCAGTCGAGAAATGCAACATATAACTTTTTTTTGTTTGAAAGAGTTTTTGAAATAATAGCGTGTAATATATATATACAGTCTACAGTCGATTTATTCTTTTGAAACCCAAACTGATTATCTATTAGCTTATTATACTTTTCGGACCAATTTGCTAATCGTGTAACAAGAAGTTTAGAGTATATTTTTGAAATTATATTATTTAAGGTTATTCCACGAAAGTTTTTCGCTTCATGATTACCTCCCTTGAAAATTGGTACAATTATACCTTCACCCCAACTTTGTGGGAAAGAACCACCAGTAAATATTTCGTTATAAAGCTTGACTAAAAAATCAGAGATTATGTTAAATGAGGATTTAAAAACTTCAGCTATAAGGTGATCGGACCCTGGGCTCTTTGAGTTGTGTTGTGCAAATACTGCATTTTTTACTTCTAGTGTTGTGAAATGAGAATCTAATTCCTCATCATTGATATTTATATTTGGGTTATCTCTAGTTTGCTCATTTGTTTGTTGTGATCCATATAAATTATTAAAATGAGTAAACATATCCTCAATGGCAATATCAGGACCAGAAGAGTTGGTTTTATTTTGATTTTTAATGTTTTTCCAGAATTGTTTAGGATTTGACTTTGCTAACTTAGATATACGTTCACCTTCTTTTCTTTTAAATAAACGCTTGTGTTTGCGTTTAATTTTTGTATAATTTCGTTTTGCGTTTAAATATGCATTTTTTTTATCGTCCGACTGATTTCTTAAAAATATGTTTCTAGTTGTATTAAACACTTTACGTGCATCAAAACATTCTTTATTGAACCATTTCTTTTTACCGTTTGTGCTTACATTTTTACGATTAATATTATTATCATGTTTTATACCAAATGTATTTAAGGCGTTGTCTTGCATGAATTGTGTAAATTCTCGTACGGTTTCAGTTATAGTATTTATATTCAGATTATCGGTTAATCGTTGAATCGTGTCAATATTGTTTAATAACCCCGCCTCAAATGTATTAGTACGCGTTTCATCCCAGGAAATAAATAGTTCCTCAGTTGAGTTAATATGATCGCGTGATTTGGTTGTGCTATTTTTGCGTTTAATACAAAAATTTAATGGGCAATGGTCTGAGAATTCATTCGGAATATTAATGCTAAAATGAGTAATATAATCAAAATCGTTATGATTTAACACTAGGTAATCGACAGCACTTGAACCATTATTGTTTATAAATGTAAATTCACCTACATCATTGTCACTATGTAGTCTACCATTTCCTATTAACAAATTGGTCGATTTGCAAAGTTCGATAAGTCGTTTGCCATGACTATCTAGAGTTCTATCCCTATTTATTCTGGGAACATTATAATCATTTGTCTCCAAACCGGAGTTATCCAGGTAGGTATCATAAATAATGTAATCAGGTTCAGTTGATGTTCTACTATTAAAATCACCGTTTAAAAATACTTTCCCTAGTGACTTATATTTTTCGATGCCAGATTCTATTATTTCAAATATATCGATTTCATTGCGATTTATAACATTCGATGAAGATGGAGGTATGTATACACAGCATAAATAAACATCATTATCAAAGTAAAAAAGACTTTTACATAATTTAAGCCATACAATTCCACACTGTTGTGTTTCTACAACATGGATTTTATCTCTTAAATGCGATTTATAATAAATAGAGATGCCACCACTATATCGTCCTTTCGTTACACGTGGTGATTTGTTGCCAAATAAATGATAAGCACAATAACCTGAAATTTCAAGATTAAAATAGTGTTTTTCAGATAACCATGTTTCAGTGAAAATCAACACATCATGTTCATTAACAGTTTCTAGGAAATCAGAATCTGAAATTTTACGAAGCAGTCCATTCACGTTCCACGATAGAATGTTAATGTGCTCTTCTTGACGTCCTTAATGGTCAGCTTTAGGTGGTGGAATGTAAGGGTGTCCGTTTATGAAGAGTTTCTCTCCAATGAACTTAACGTTATGCCCTTTATTCCTCTCGATTTTCATCACGTCATACAGTTGTTTACGCGCCTCCCGCCATTCTTTCGGTAATTGAATACCAACACCAAGATTTAATTTTTTTAGATCTTCTTTGAGTGGATACGACGCACTTCTGATTTTTTCACGATCACTGAACTGATGGAATTTTACAATAATTGGGCGAGGTGACTTTGCATATTTAGGATTCCCCAAACGGTGAGATCTATCGAAGATCATAGCCTCAGCATCAATGTGTATATGTTCCTTGATGAACGTTTTAACAATGGCCTCGCAGTTTTCACCTTCTGTTACCATCGCGACCGCACCGTTCTGTGCCTGCGCAGGTCCGGTCACTTCCGGTAATCCATAAAATATGAGATTCTCTCGCATATTCCTATATTCACCATCTAGGATTTTTTCGTTCATGTGTTCATGTTTTTTTTTCGAAAGATTGGACGGTATTTTGCAAGGTTTCACATGATTTTTGTAAATCTTTTATTTGTTGTTTGGCTGATTTAAGTTCATCGGATTGTTCATCATACTTGGTGCATACAAATTCGTTGGTTGTTTCAACTTCCGAGACTCTTTTGTCAATCGTATTTACCTTATGTTCAAGATCACTTAATTTTGCGCTGATGGAGTTAACGGTTTTTTCCACGTTATCAATTTTGGCTACTGAAATTTTAATCATTTTGATATCATCCATAATGCTAGTAGCCCATTGTGGTGGCTGGGATCCATTGGATGCAGCTGGTGTAGATATAAATTGTGGGTACTGTCCCGGTGGGGACTGCACGTAGCCAACTTGTCCCGGAAATGGTTGTGAAAAACTCATTCCTGTATAACCATATGGTGAATCAAACACAAAATATTCTGGTTGCGAAGTTTGCTTCTTTGCACGTTTAGTATTATTGTTATTGTTACTCACACTTGTATCGCCTTCGACTTGCTGTGTTGAGTTATCCAAACAGGTTTTATCCGTGTAATCCACGCGTCCACTATTTTGTGTACACTTATCGTCCGAGTACAATGGTGAAATGTTTTTTCGTTTTTTCTTCGTATTTTCCTTTTTCTTTTGAGAATTTACTTTAGGAGGCATTAGCCTATCACTTTAGAAATACAGTCCACTAAAAAAAAGTCCGAAATAACTCTTTATTTTGCATTTAATTCCACAATTTACACGGAGTTTAAACTCCATGTCCTGCCTACATGTCACTAGACACTAGAACTAGAAGGAAGATATTATTATTTATTTATGACTGCTAACCAATTCTAACCAGCATGCCTACGCTAGAGTGCCCAGTGGACGGTTGCGACTGGAAATCGCAGGACCTGGCAGCAGAATTTGCAGCTGCGCTCACTGCAACCCTGCAGATCCACGATCGGACCGCCCATCCAGCACAAGAAATAAAAGCTCCGCCAAAGCTGAAGTTAGACTCACCAGTGATCGGCACAGGATGCGACCCTGACCAATGGTCATCGTTCACACGACAGTGGCAAATGTACAGAGTGGGCATGTCCATCACAGACGCTATGGTCCCCACAGCATTGTTCTATTGTTGTGACGCAGACCTCCGTACAAACCTAATGCGGGACATTCAGGGTGATGTTGTGAATATGAGGGAAGACGATCTCCTAAGTGCCATCAAGAGACTTGCTGTTAAGGAAGAGAGCACTCTCGTCCATCGCATGAAGTTGAATCGAATGACTCAGTCCCCTGGCACGGGAATTCGCACGTTTCTTGCCGGTCTTCGAGGTCAGGCCGCCTTATGTCAATACAAGTCAACATGCAAGGAGCAAGATTGTAATCACGTATTCGACTACAGTGATGAGATCATCAAAGACAATCTGATTCGGGGTATTGCGGATCCAGAGATCCTGTCAGACCTGTTGGGTGACCCAAAGAGTGATCGTACTCTTAATGAAACCGTGTCTTTCATCGCGCAGAAGGAGCAGAGCAAAATGACTAGGAGTGCGGTAGGAGATTATCTGGGTGCAGTGGGTGTCGCGCGTCCTCCACAGAAACCACCCACACCAGCAGGGACACAATGTTGGGCATGTGGTGGTTCCGCACACGCCCAAAGGAATGATCGTAAAGCACGTGCCAGGGCCTGTGAAGCATGGACAGTAACATGTAATAAGTGTGAGGTAAAGGGACATTTCACATCATCTTGCACAAAGTGTGTTACTTGTGGTATATGGGGCCACCGTGACTCATCATCAAAAAACTGTCAGAAAAGTGTGGGTCGTAGACAGCCTCCGAAGAATCAAGTTTCCACTGGCTCAACCACAGACAACGGATGCAATGACAGTGGCTATGTCTTTGACCAGCTGTGCACAGCAGCAGAGATCAGCCCCCAGACCATGCAATCTCTGCATCAAGCGTCTGCAGCACGTCTGGAACATCATGTGTTTGATGGAAAATGGATCCCTAGACCCTCTAGACCACACCCAGTGATAACAGTGAAGGTCACACCACTTCATAAGGACCACTCATTGTTAGGAAATAGAAAGCTTGAAATTTCCAAACTGAAGTCTGTGACTATGTCAATGTTGGCTGACACAGGTTGCCAAAGTTCGATAATGCCACTACGGTCTGTACATAATCTTGGTATGACAGGGGAGGACCTAATTCCGGTGAAGCTTGTGATGCGTGGGGTCATCAAGGAGGACCTCGGTGTGATCGGTGCTGTTGTACTGGATGTTGCAACCACCGATTTGGCCGCGCCCGCCAGATCAACCAGATTGCTATGTTACGTGTCAGACACCACAGAGAAAGCCTTTCTGTGCAGAGAAGCCCTTGTGTCACTAGGAATCATCCACCAGACCTTCCCCAACTGCAATGTTGATCCATCCTCAGAATATGTCGCCTCCACCAAAGACCCCAGTGATGATGTATGCTCATGCCCGAGACGTCAAATGGAGCCACCCCCTAGACCCACTGAACTGCCGCCTGGTTTGGGGGCTACAGAGGACAATGTCGGAGAAGTGGAGAACTGGTTGCTTGATTACTATGGTGCCTCTGTGTTTAATGTGTGTGAGCATCGGCCGCTGCCCTTGATGTCGTGCGAACCCCTTCAACTGCATGTGGATCCCAATGCCACACCCGTAGCCATCCACAAGCCAGCCCTAGTCCCTATCCATTGGCAGGAACAGGTGCATGCAGACCTTGAGAGAGATGTTCGCATCGGTGTGCTCGAGCGGGTTAGCCCAAACACACCAACGACATGGTGCTCCAGAATGGTAGTCACTAGCAAGACGGACGGCACTCCTAGACGTACGGTTGACCTGCAACCACTTAACCGTTGCTCTGTACGCCAGACGCACCACGTCCCCAGCCCATTTCATCTGGCTGACCGGGTCCCGCAAAACACGAAGAAGACAGTGACGGATGCCTGGAATGGATACCACTCTGTGCCAATTCGCGAGGAAGATCGCCATTTCACGACATTCATCACACCGTGGGGACGTAACAGGTACAAGGTGGCCCCTCAAGGATTTCTGGCTAGTGGTGATGCTTACACCCAGAGGTTTGATGCCATCATCTCTGATTTTGACAACAAGGTCAAATGTGTCGATGACACCTGTATGTGGGCTAACTCCATCGAGGCTGCATACTTCCAGGCCTGCGATTGGTTTGACATATGTGCTCGCAATGGTATCACATTGAATCCTAAGAAATTCCAATTTGCTCGAGACACTGTGGATTTTGCGGGACTGACCATTACCCCCACCAATATTCGACCAAGTGCCAAGTTTCTCGATGCCATACGGGATTTCCCAGTACCGACAGACATCACGGGTGTCAGAGCTTGGTTTGGGCTCATCAACCAGGGTGCCTATGCCTTTGCCAAGACAACACAGATGAAGCCGTTCCGAGCTCTCCTCAAACCCTCCACCCAGTTCCACTGGACCGAGGAACTCACTAGTGCATTCCAGCAGTCCAAAGAGGTCATCATACAGGAAATGAGAGACGGTGTTCGTTTGTTTGATCCCTCTCGTCTGACATGTCTAGCCACTGACTGGTCTGTTGATGGCATTGGATTCCTCTTGATGCAGAAGTACTGTCAGTGCCCCACTCGAACTCCTGCTTGCTGTCCTGATGGCTGGAGGTTGTGCCTCGTCGGGAGCAGGTTCACCCATCCTGCCGAAAGCAGGTACGCTCCAATAGAGGGTGAGGCTCTCGCTGTGGTATATGCCCTCCACCAGACACGGTATTATGTGCTTGGCTGCACAGACCTCCTTGTAGCCACAGATCATAAACCGCTCCTTCAAATATTGAATGACAGATCCCTGACTGAGATCACCAACAGGAGACTACTTAATCTCAAGGAAAAGACACTCGGATTCAGATTCACTGTTGTGCATGTCCCTGGCAAGAAGAACCTAGGACCTGATGCTGCTTCTAGATACCCTGCAGGGCATGCTGAACGTTTACATTTGCCGGGTGACCCACTGGAACTTGATTCACTCGCCGGCACAGCAGTGTGTGGTCATGATTCGTTTGCCTGCCTATACCAGCAAACAGAGGATGTTGATGATGCTAATGACATGGCGACTGTTTTGGCGGCATCCAGTACATTGAGTTCGATATCTGAGGTTGTTACATGGGACATGGTTCGTGAGTCTACAGCGTCAGACCCCACATTCCACAAACTTGTCGCCCAACTACAGACAGGGTTCCCAGAAAACTCCAGAGATTTGCCGTCGGAGTTGCGGCCCTTCCACCGGTTCACCTCCAGTCTGTGTGTAGTAGATGGTGTAGTACTACTGGGTCAACGCATCGTGATACCACCTGCGCTCCGTAAGCCTGTGCTTGACGCCCTGCATGCAGCCCACCAGGGTGTCAGCGCTATGCAAGCCAGAGCCGCTGACTCTGTGTATTTGCCAGACATCACTGTCGACATCACCCGGGTAAGAGATCAATGTCTACACTGCCACCAGATGGCCAAATCCAACCCGATGCAACCCCCATCTGAAATCATGCCCCAGACTACCCATTCCAGATGATCTGTGCAGACTATTTCACATATAACAGCAAAGACTATGTTGTGATCGTGGACAGATATTCCAACTGGCCCATGGTGTATAGGTCAGAGTCAGGCGCAGAAGGGCTAGTTAAACGTCTTCGCGAGACATTTGTGACATTCGGGATTCCGGAGCAGCTGACGTCTGATGGCGGTCCACAATTCACGGCCGGACAAACTCAACAGTTTCTAAAGACCTGGGGAGTCAAACACAGACTTACATCTGTTGCTAACCCTCATGCCAATTGTAGGGCAGAACTCGCTGTGAAGACTGTGAAGCGCATGCTGGTAGACAACACTACAGCTACAGGGTCTCTTGACACGGACAAGTTTCAACGGGCTCTGTTGATATATAGGAACTCAGTGGACCCAGAAACAAAGGCTTCCCCTGCGTTGATTTTGTTCGGACGTCCCATTCGGGATGCCATCCCAATCCTGATGGGTCGATATCACCCACATGAAACATGGACTGAATTACTGTCACATCGCGAGATGGCACTAGCGAAGCGACATGCTAGGGAGCATGAAAAGTGGACCGAGCACACTCATAAGTTACCGCCACTGCAGGTCGGAGATCACGTGTTCATTCAGAACCTGACTGGCAATCACCCGCGACGTTGGGAACGTACTGGCACCATTGTTGAGGTTCGCCAGTATCACCAGTATGTGGTACGGGTAGATGGCACAGGCAGGGTCACTCTGCGCAACCGCCAGCACTTACGCAAATTCACCCCATTCCAGAGGAAGCCCACCAGGGACAGTTTTGCTCTGCCTTCACCAGTAGTTCCTACACCTAAGGCTGCTAAATCGGTACCATCACAATCCGCAATCCTGCCCTCCAATCCTGAGCCTCCTGTACCCATGGCTACCACGTATCCAACCGGTATGGAGACTGTGTGCCCCTCCCCTGCAGTGTCGCTGCAGCCATTGACACCACCTCAACGTTTGGACATGGAACCTCCTGTACATCCATCCCTGGATATGGATCCACCGGCAGACCTGCCGAGCGACATGATGCTTCCGGATAAGCCTGCCACGCAGCAACCTGTCCCCTCAACTGATGGACGTGTTTTGGTAAGTCCCACGCGCACTCGGCCGCCTCAAGTCACACAACACTGCTGGTTCACAGGAACTGTTACCACCACGTCGAGCTGGTCGTGGTTGCAATCAGAAATGACTTGATTCATAGACTTTTGGCCTCACTTGAACATGTGTTTTTGTTTTCTTTAAGTGTGCTTCATTTCAGACTAATGCTAAGACTGTTGTGGTATGTGTGGACACTAGCTTATTGCTTCTCGATGTTATTTGTTTGCTTTCTAATAAGTTTTTCACGTACCCTTAAAAACTTGTCCCTAGGGAGGGAGATAACTAATAATTAATCGTATGATACTTTCAGATAGCAGTCATCCTTTTCCACACACATTCAAATCATGCATGACTATTATACCTCCAACTTGGGGGGGAAGGGTTATTGATAACTTGTTAACATTTTGGATGATTGTTTTTCATGCTATTGTTTCTGTTATTATCATGCTTATTATTTGTTGTCGTGATGGAAAAGTATTTCATCCTTTGAAGCTCAATAAACACTAGAACTAGAAGGAAGATATTATTATTTATTTAACAATGATAATAATAAAGCTCAATTTAGGTTTATAACAACCCAGTCTTTACTCAATTGATTGTTCAATGCAATTTGGGAAGAGTTACTTCCCTTTGACCATTAAATTCAAACCAAAGACCTAAATACCAATATATTTAGGTCTTTGATTCAACTGTATTTTTAAAAGTTAAAATCCATCATGTTGTTGAGTGAAAAATCGCATAATTTTGTGTTTTTTTTAATGTAACGATATATCTAAAATTCTTATTGACCATAAATAAAAAATAATTTGCACCTACGCGTAAATTTCTCGTGTTTTGATATTTTTAATGGTTCAGTGATCCGCTGTATTTAATTTTGAAGAAAAAACTGTATTAATCTTATCTTGTTTTATTCGATAGCATATACACAAAATTTCAAGCAAAAATATTCATGAATAAAGTTATACGGGAAAAACATATGCACACTTATAAGATTTGTTAAGTGTGTATATATAGGCCTAGTTTATGAAAGTTACAAGAATCAAATGTTCACTTAATTAACAAGCATTTAATTGTGTTACCGACTGTAAGTTATAGTATTTATTCATATTCCTGCAAGAAATCTAGTGTGTAACTTTGTTATTGACTACCAAGCAACTGAAACGAGGGAGTTTTGTCATCAAAATTAATTAATTACAACGGTTCATTGTTCAAACCAAATACCTCAAAATAACCAAAGATCATATAATATTGGGTATTCTCTGAAATAACGTTATGTTGAGATCTTTGATTGAACTGCGAAACGTCAAGAAACGTAAAATATACGAGAAATTAACGACTTGGTGGAAACTACTTTGATGTTTCGTCAACAGTTTGAATTTTAGATAGATTGTAAAATTTGACACCATTTGGAATAAATAATCCGTAGGTCCTACACTTTTTTGTTAGAAAATGAACTAGTAATTACTATAAGGTTAAATCGCGATTTTAAAACATGAAAACATACCTATGTATTCCCTTTTAAAGACAAACATATTTATGTCCGAAACTGTGATTCAGTAAACCGTAGGCCTATGTATGCATGTATGTTATAAATAGGCCCAGCCCGCTTACCCTGCTTGTGCTAGCTTGAATGTATTCAATGAAAGCAATCCCAGCATTATTTGAAGTAACGGTTGGAAGCATATACTCTAGCAAGACAGTTAAGGTCTCAAAATGACTCTTTATTCTGTAGTTGTGCCTTTGACAAGGACTGTTTCATACGGTGATCGATGTTTCACAAGCGCAACACTGAGCTCTGAAATGTACTGCCAATACCACTCAGAGACTGTATTACAGCCATTCTGGAAAACAGTTATTTTTACACCAACATTTTCCAATTGACTACGAATATCATGTAGATCCGGAAGCGGTCATGTTGTAAATAATCAACTAGAACATTCACTGTGGTGATTAGGGCCCTGTTGAAGTACTGATGTTTGAATGTGTGGGTAGAACTTGTTTTCTTGAACTTCTTCTTGAATGTTAGGATCTTCTAATAAACCCTTTAAGGTTTTATCTCGCCCTCAATTACTTCTTACACTTGTCATCGGCTTTGTTTGTCAATAAATTGGTGTAATATCGAACCGCCGTAACCGTCACACAGGGTCTTTGTCAAAGAGTAATTTGAATGTTTCTACACTTTTCGCAGTAACGATTTGCAGGCTAAGATTGTTCTAGTTGTTTATAAAATGTGCTGCGAAAAAGAACGCTGACCAACAGGTTTCTCAACTCTTGAATTTGTCAATTTGTACGGGTGTTGTCTCGAGTCGTGTGGGGTTGACGATATGGTCAAAAGTTTCTTATAATCATATATTACATTTTGTGATGAATCAAGTATTACACAAGGGTCATATCCCCACGTCTGCTTCGATACTCAATGGTGGGTAAATTCAAGGCTGGTTAATTGTCGTTCACCATAAGGCACTTCACATGATGTTTTAAGTTTTAAAATATACATCCAACTTGTAAATGCTCACATTTCGAAAAGGATACTACTGTTTTAAACAACTAACTCCTCGTTTTTCTCAACCAGAGTCCTTTTCTGAAATTGCTCACCATAGCAACGAAGTAAGTGATTTCCACATAATTCATAAGAAATTTTAAAGCTAAGATATGGTAATATATGGATAAATGACTTAAAATTGAATCTATAGATACATCATTTTTTCTTATTTGAAAGGTGTTTTAAAACCTTGTTACATGCAGTAATTATATATAATGTAAAAATAGCAGGTTTTCCTGGAGACTGGCTCATGTACATTTGTATATTCGCAAGTTACAATATTATTTGATATATACATTGCCGGGCTATATATGGTCATTATTATAGCAGCCTACACATGTGTTGAAATTGTATGATGCTCGTGGAAGTAAAGTGGCTGATTAATGCCATGCCGTTTTTTCGCCACAACAAAGCGAAAATGCGTTGTACTGTATATGTATTTTATATGTATATTCATTTACATCGTCTTGTCAGCTGCCGAAGAATTCAAAACGGAGCTTTAACAGGAGATATTCTATTATCTGTTATCTACGCCCTGGCTTTAACAAATACACATACATGTACAATACTAATATAATGTTATTGGCATACTCGACAAACAATGTGCCTTTGGCCATTTACAAACACAAACAGCTATTGGAAATACATAACAAATATAAATACAAATGTTACTGCATGAATGGCAAAATGAATATACTCATACATCAATATAGATCTACACATAACTTATTTACAAAATACAATTAAGGAACAACTAAATTTTCCAGGTTATATTTTTATAAGCATATTTAACAATGTTTATTATAATCCATCAAAGCATCCCAAATTTCATACATGGTATCTGGAACCACGCTCGACTGTGAAAAACGACCATTTGATACAAACTTGCACGCCTTTGGTTTTCTATCAAAATATCTAGAGCATTTATCAGAATTCTCTAGCTTAGCTCCTATCACATTGTTGCAAATAATTCCAGTGATAAAGGCATCTTCAATGTTCATATATGGAAAGAATTGTGCATAATGCACAATTTTTGCCATCAAATGACCGGAAATCGTGTAGGAAGTTCCGGAAATGTACACAGGATACTTTGACAGTGGATATGAGTCATGTGATATAGAAAATTTCCCCCTTCGCCGAACTTTACCGGGCTTACGTATCACCTTTCCGAGCAACATGTCACGTGACACGACGTTTAACTTTTTCACTCTGTTCAGCAGTAAAGGGACGTTAACAAAAACGTCATCATCCGCCTTGATGACGTATGACACATTTTTGCAAAATTCACCAACCCAACGGAAGGAATTGATCATTTTCCTGGTTAAGTTATAGTAACTATCAACAAAATCTATTAATAGAATGTCATTGTATATGTCGTGCTCCTTATTAATGAGTTGTCGATCTTGTATAGATTGTGTTTTACCGAAAACAAACAGAACGCGAACGTTGAATTCCAGCTGAAGCCCTCTAATACCGTTAGTCCTATCACGTGATATTGTTCCGTATGTATTCCGGATTGCGTCACGTTCTTTTACATTGCTAGCTTTTGTTGGCACTATAATTATAGCACCCACATCCAAATCAGCACAAAACTCACGATTAAAAATCTCAAACCTGTCGGCATACTTTGTTTTAATAGTTTTAAGACTGTAGTATTTAACAGATTCATAATCTGTGGGTATTTTTGAATCACCAGCAAGTACATATGTGTCATCGAGCGCCGTGTCGGTTTCAAGAGGTTCATTTGTTACTGTTAAGTTTCCATGTGAATAC
Organism: Spisula solida; assembly: GCA_947247005.1. Lineage (NCBI taxonomy): Eukaryota > Metazoa > Mollusca > Bivalvia > Venerida > Mactridae > Spisula > Spisula solida. The sequence goes on from OX365957.1 coordinate 20,760,644, forward strand.
GTGACCACTTTTTCATCTGCTGTTCCAATTTCTGTATTCTTTGTTTCGCTGAAAACTGCTACATTGCTTGATGTAAGCCATGTATCCAAACTCTCCTTTATAACATCTTCAGACTTAGTGTCTTTTTGAACATGAGGCACACTCTCCGTAACTTGGACATTTGTTAAATCCCTTGTGTTAAACATCATATTGACTACATGCACTACACATACGGTTATAAGCGTAAGAACTAAAAACGTCCTAATACAACGATGTTCTTTCATAGCCATGTCGACGTACGTCCTGTGTTCTTTTCTAAAGTCCGTAGAGTTTTATCAGAAGGTATTTGTATTTGGTTTTCGCAAATCTTTCAGTTGGCTTAGATTCAACTTTATGCAGCTTTATTTAAAATATCACTTGCAGTGCTCAGTACTTCGTATTCAAACCTTTCCGTTGCTTCTTCACCATGTCGACGTTTTTATCCCATTTTTATTGTTTATTCCTTAGTTTCGATAATGTGTCTTCAATACCTCTGGGTTTTTAGTCTTTTCAGTTCACCTAGAATTACCAGCGTCCACAGTTTTCAGAAATCACTTAAAGTATGATATTCCATACATTCGATTTTATTAGAAATCAGTTTAAGCACGAGATTCCATACATTCGATTTTATGAGAAATCAGTTTAAGTACGATATTCCATATATTCGATTTTATGAGAAATCAGTTTAAGTACGATACTCCATACATTCGATTTTATTAGAAATCAGTTTAAGCACGAGATTCCATACATTCGATTTTATGAGAAATCAGTTTAAGCACGATATTCCATACATTCGATTTTATGAGAAATCAGTTTAAGTACGATACTCCATACATTCGATTTTATGAGAAATCAGTTTAAGTACGATATTCCATACATTCGATTTTATTAGAAATCACTTTTGACACGATATTCCATACATTCGATTTAGTACAGCGTGTGACAATTCGTTTTTTGAATATATTGAAGGCTATTTAATACAATCACATGTAAAGCAGTTAAGGTCAGCCAGTTTGCTAAATCAAATGTGTTTTAACATTTCAATAACCACAAACATTTCAATAATACAGATTTAATCTAGTTCATCAGGCATTTATATATGTAGTTATGACCGCCATTTGGTCAATACTTATAGCCCTTTGGCTAGTGTGGTTGACACGAAGTTTGTATACTAATATAGGTACATACATTTTAAGTTTGGCCCGAATTCAGTGTAGCTAAGAACGCAAGCATTAATCCGTCAAACAACCGTAAGTATGTTTTTCTTTGTCCGATTTTACCTCTTATCAAAATCGGTCAAATAATAAAAGTTTATGTTTGTTTTTAACTTTATGTCAACATATTTTTTGTGCATTCTAAGCCAAAAATAACGTCACATAGGCCTACTACGTGGTATTTCCAAACTGTATCAGTGATTTTAAATGATGACTGCTGGTTTGTAGTTGATAGATTATACGTAAAATAGCATGTGTTATTGAAGAACTCATTTTGAAACCATTCAAGTAAAGCTAGGGCCACGTTCTGCATAACCAATCTGTCCACAAGATACGCACATTATTTACCCCTGTTATATGCTTCATTAGATGGCGTACAATAAAAGACTCGCTATTTGTTGCCGAGGTTTGTAGAATTGACAAAGTGTTTCAATGTTACGACGCCTTGGGCATTTCAATTAAATTATCATGCAATCTTATTATTTCATACAATAGTCGGCCGAAAATATACAAAACGCGTTAATTAAACCCAATCGTGAAAGTTCGACCATTTCACTTTCTCTCCGGTAAATATACAATGCAATGCCATAAAGGCCGATGTGAAACCATGTCACTATACAAATGTAGTTGTAAAGCAAAGTAAGTAAGTTAGTAAGTAAGTAAGTAAGTAAGTAAGTAAAGACTCTATTTAACGAGGCTATACATTTGGTTTCCCAATCTTCCATGTGGGCCTCAAGAAGCTACTGAGCATGCAATTGTGTAAGAAAAACGCTAAAGTAAATTTATGCACGTACATGTATTATTATTGTAACTCTTTATACATGTATATTCGCAAGTTACATCATTCCTTGAAATATAAATTGCCGGGCTATATAATGGTAATTATTATTGCAGCCTCCACATCTGTTAAGTTATATGATGTTCGTGGAAGTATTTTGGCTGTTTTATGCCATGTCGTATTTTCGCTTTTTCGCCTTTTCGCCACAACAAAACGAAAATGCGAAAATGTAACAATGCGAAAATGTCGACTTTGTCGTATTATTGCATTTTCGCATTGTCGTGTCGAAAAAACGAAAACATGACAGATGAAGGGCGACAATACGACATCAAAAAATGTATAGATCTGTCGTATTTTTGCTTAAGTAAAATTGTACGCATGATTACCATTTTCGTACGATATTATAACAGGCAAAACACACAATTTCTGAGTTTAGTAAAACATATTTAAGCATCTCAACGCTTGAATTCAAACTACATTTTGTATAGTTCTTGCTCTGCTTGCACACCAGGGTACTGTTTTATCAAAGCACTTACGGAAATCTTAAACCACAGGGTATTGACGCATATTATTTTATGCGTGTGCGACCGCCTTATATCTCATAATATGAGATATAAGGCGGTCGCACACGCATAAAATAATATGCGTCAATACCCTGTGGTTTAAACTTACGATCAAATTACAACTATAAATTTGTCATAAATGGAGCTGCAATACAAACCAAGATTTGGTTAATAAACATCTGCAAACAATATCCGTCTCCAATTTGCAGTTGTTTAAGAATTATATAGAATTTAAATTTGAATGTAAGTTGACGATTTAGGTAAGTGCTTTGATAAAACAATACCCAGTTCAACAGAGATACGGTGACTGAATGATGACGAACATTTTAAATTTATTATAAAACGTATATTGGTTATTTGGAAATTCTAGAAGTACAATTAAAAACTTTAAAAGTTGATAAAACAACACATTATGTTATGTTCTCGTTCACTAGATAAACATTATATTTATACAAGATTATTTAGAAATGATAATTAGTTATTCGTTACAAAGAAATGGTCACATAAGTGCATGTAAATTCAGTCAGCTGCCGAAGAATTCAAAACTGGGTTTAAACAATGTTTATTATAATCCATCAAGGCATCCCAAATTTCATACATAGTATCTGGAACCACACTTGACTGTGAGAACCGACCAGTGGATACAAACGTGCACGCCTCTGGTTTTTTATCAGCATATCTAGAGCATTTATCAGAATTCTCTAGCTTAGCCCCTATCACAGTGTTGCAAATAATTCCAGTGATAAAGGCATCTTCAATGTTCATATATGGAAAGAATTGCGCATAATGTATGATTTTAGCCATCAAATGACCAGAAATAGTGTATGAAGTGCCGGAAATGTACACAGGATACTTTGACAGTGGATATGAGTCATGTGATATAATAAATTTCCCCCTTCGCCGAACTTTACCGGGCTTACGTATCACCTTTCCGAGCAACATGTCACGTGACACCGCGTTAAACCTTTTAACTTTGTTCAGCAGTAAAGGGACGTTAACAAAAACGTCATCATCCGCCTTGATGACGTATGACACATTTTTGCAAAATTCATCTACCCAACGGAAGGAATTGATCATTTTCCTGGTTAAGTTATAGTAACTATCAACAAAATCTATTAATAGAATGTCATTGTACAGGTCGTGCTCCTTATTAATGACTTGTTGATCTTGTATATATTGTGTTTTACCGAAAACAAACAGAACGCGCACGTTGAATTCCATCTGAAGCCCTCTAACACCGTTCGTCTTATCACGTGACATTGTTCCGTATGTATTCCGGATTGCGACACGTTCTTTTATATTGCTAGTTTTTGTTGGCACTATAATTATAACACCCGTATCCAAATCAGCACAAAACTCACGATTAAAAATCTCAAACTTGTCATCATACTTTGTTTTGGTAGTTTTAAGGCTGTAATATTTAACATATTCATAATCTGTGGGTATTTTTAAATCGCCAGCAAGTACATATGTGTCATCGAAAGCTGTGTCCGTTTCAAGAGGTTCATTTGTTACTGTTAAGTTTCCATGTGAATACGGGGCCTCTTTTTCATCTGCTGTTCTGATTTCTGTATTCTTTAATTCTCTGAAAACCTCTACACTGCTAGATGTAAGCCATGTTTCCAAACTCTCATTTATAACATCTTCAGACTTAGTGTTATCATGAACATGAGGCACATTCTCCGTAACTAGCATATGTGTTAAATCCCGTGTTTTAAACATCATAATGGATACATGCGCTACACATAGAATTATAAGCATAAGAACTACAAATGTCATAATACATCGCTGTTCTTTCGTAGCCATGTCAACGTACGTGTTGTGTTCTTTTTTTAAAGTCCGTAGAGTTTTATCAGAAGGAATTTATCTCTGGTTTTCGTAGCTCTTTCTGTTTACTTAGATTCAACTACATAGAGTGTTATTAAGATATCACTTGCAGTGCTCAGTACTTCATATTTAAACCTTCCAGTTGCTTCTTCACCATGTCGACGTTTTTTATCCTTTTTTATTACTTTGTCCTCGTTTTAACAGATAATGTATCGTGAATTCCTCTGGTTTTCTGGTCTAGTCAGTTCAGAATGACCAGCTTACACAGTTTTCAGAAATCAGTTTAAGTATGATATTCCATACATTCGATTTTATGAGAAACCAGTTTAAGCACGATATTCCATACATGCGATTTTATTAGAAACCAGTTTAAGCACGATATTCCATACATTCGATTTTATGAGAAATCAGTTTAAGCACGATATTCCATACATTCGATTTTATTAGAAACCAGTTTAAGCACGATATTCCATACATTCGATTTTATTAGAAACCAGTTTAAGCACGATATTCCATACATTCGATTTTATTAGAAACCAGTTTAAGCACGATATTCCATACATTCGATTTTATGAGAAATGAGTTTAAGCACGATATTCCATACATTCGATTTTATTAGAAACCAGTTTAAGCACGATATTCCATACATTCGGTTTTATGAGAAATCAGTTTAAGCACGATATTCCATACATTCGATTTTATGAGAAATCAGTTTAAGCACGATATTCCATACATTCGATTTTATGAGAAATCAGTTTAAGTACGATATTCTATACATTCGATTTTATGAGAAATCAGTTTAAGCACGATATTCCATACATTCGATTTTATGATAAATCAGTTCAATGACGATATTCCATACATTCGATTTAATACAGCGTGTGACAATTCGTTTTCTGAATATATTGAAGGCTATTTAATGCTATCACATGTAAAGCAGTTAAGGTCAGACATTTTGCTGAATCAAATAAGTTTTGCCAATTCATAACAGCAAACATTACAATTGTGCAGATATTATCTTGTTCATCAGGCATTTATAGTTATGTCCGCCATTTGTTCAATACATAAGCCCTTTGGCTAGCGTGGTTGACACGATGTTTGAATAAAAAATATAGGTACGTACATTTTATGTTTGGTCCGAATTCCGTATGGACATACCACGTGATATGTGACGTAAAGTTTGGCTAAGAACGCAAGCAATAATCCGTAAAGGTATTTTGTTCGTTGGCCGATTTTTTCGAAACCTCTGGTTTTAAGTTTAAAGATAATACCGAAAATAACATGTTTTATTGAAGAACTTTATCTATTTATACTGCCTAACGCCTCTTTTCGAGTATTTTTGGCAGGTGTGTCCGTAAAGGGCAGATTTAAAACCAATGTCATACAAGGAATCCGGGTGCGTTACCCTAGCTCGTTCAGAATAGACTTCTTGGTTCGTTCACGAACCAGGTGAATAGCACCGAATACACGCGAGACTACCTCTGTGTTTCTTGGGACCAGTTCATCTATAGTTGTACGGGAAACACTGAAAAGCGTTTCAGAAATGACCAAGTGCCCTGGTCGAGGATCGAACCATGGTCCTCTCGATTAGTAGTCAATACAAGCGTTATCCACTCACTTTGAAAACCATTCAAATAAAGCTAGGGCCACGTTTTGTATTACCAGTCTGCTCATAACAGGTACACACATTATTTCCCCCTGTTGTTTGCTTCATTAGAATGCGTACGATAAAAACTTGCTATTTGTTGGCGAGGTTTATAGAATTGACAAAGTGTTTCAATGTAACGACGCCTTGGGCACTTTTTTAATTACATTATCATGCAATCTTATTACATGTGTCGCATATAATAGTCGGTCGAAAATCTTCACGAACAATGTTATTGAATACGACCAATTCATGTAAATGTTGATTTGAAAAATATTCAATTCAATGTTTGTTTTTTCGTTTGTTTATTCATGTATAACGCCATTTCTCAACAATTTTTCAGTTACTATAGTATATACGGCAACCGATTCACCTAGTAACCAGTTTCCTGGGTACTGTTTTATCAAAGCACTTACGGAAATCGTAAACTTAAATCCTTTATAATTTGTTTACATTACTAATAGGGATTCAGTTAACGAACTCCTACAAACCATACCCGTCTATAATTTGCAGTTGTAAATAATTATAAAGCATTTAAATTTGAGCGTAACTTTGAAATTTTCATAAGTGCTTACATAAACAGTACCCTGGACTGTATCCTAAACCCAACTGGTGATAGTGATAGTCGCAGCTAGATATTACGAAAATGACAGTGTATAAAATTAACAGACGCCTGTGAAACGATTTAGCAAAAAACACGTGTTTTAATTATATATTCATAAAAACGTTACAAGTAAACCGTTGTGTGGTACTTTTGTACTTTGTTATAGAAAATACCAGTTTTTTTGGGAGGCGATTAAGCCTCTCATTACTACAATTGCCCATTTCTTAATACAAAATTAACCGCCTTTAGGCTGCTATGTGAATCCGCATTAAAGTAGTTCCAGAAACTGTCAACATTCCCAATACTGCTACATATGTTTCTCCAAATTTTTTAACTGATTTAAGCCAATCAGCAACATTTGTTTATTCTAAGATCAAATATTATTGTGAAACTGTTCGTTAAATCGATATTTTGGCCAAAAAAATCACTACACCGGCTGATACCGAGCTTGTTTCATAGTACGAAAATGACGTGTTCATCAAATGTCCCGGCTGTAAAGCTATTTTTAGAAACTTCAGACTACGGTCAAGTGATGGTTTTATCAATGAATCGTATACGGTCTGCAAAGTACTGTTATGCAATCATATGGTGTCGCTGTACTAGCCAGCCGCTTTCTATAGACTGTCTCCCGCTGTGAGGGAAGTGATTACAAGACGGTACTGGAGAATCTGATAAATAGGCGCGTAGTATTATTTTAAAGCCACTTTTGATATACGCATTCAATACACGTATTACATATAAATTAATATGCACCTTTTAACAATTATTTAGATACCCAACATGCCTATATAGTCACATATGCCTATTTTGACATTCAAGACAAGATCGGCAGTAAGAAAACGAACATTAAACGTGTAAAGTCGGTTTAAGCTTTAGTAGCAGCAACCAGATCGCCTCCCAACTGTACTCTCAGTGCTTTGATTTGGGAGGCGTTTAAGCCTCTCATTACTACCATTGTCCATTTCTTAATACAAAATTAACCGCCTTTAGGCTGCTATGTGAATCCGCATTCAAGTAGTTCCAGAAACTGTCAACTTTCCCAATACTGCTACATATGTTTCTCCAAGTGTTTTAACTGATTTAAGCCAATCAGCAACATTTGTTTATTCTAAAATAAAAAATTATTGTGAAACTGTTCGTTAAATCGATATTTTTGCAAAAAAAAAATCACTACACCGGCCGATACCGAACTTGTTTTACAGTACGAAAATGACGTGTTCATCAAATGTCCCGGCTGTGAGCTATTTTTAGAAACTTCAGACTACGGTCAAGTGATGGTTTTATCAATGAATCCTATACGGTCTGCAAAGCACTGTTATGCAATCATATGGTGTCGCTGTACTAGCTAGCCGCTTTCTATAGACTGTCTCACGCTGTGAGGGAAGTGATTACAAGACGGTACTGTATAATCTGATAAATAGGCGCGTAGTATTATTTTAAAGCCACTTTTGATATACGCATTTAATACACGTATTACATATAAATTAATATGCACCTTTTAACAAATATTTAGATACCCAACATGCCTATATAGTCACATATGCCTATTTTGACATTCAAGACAAGATCGGCAGTAAGAAAACGAACATTAAACGTGTAAAGTCGGTTTAAGCTTTAGTAGCAGCAACCAGATCGCCTCCCAACTGTACTCTCAGTGCTTTGGTTATAGTTGACATTAAACCTTTTTGTTCAAATGAGTAATATAACAGCACTATGCAATGATTTTATTAGTTTTGCAATTTGATCGGTAAAAGCAGTGACCCGCGACCCCTCCAATCCAGATGATAGGCCCGTGGAAAAGATGTTTTGAACTATTAAAGTAATGATATATTGACTACACATTATCCACCAATACTTACACCTAAGATATAATGCATATTTGTTGTTGCCGGTCAGGAAACAAGTTTTATATTTCTCTTTTCGCAAAGCCATTGTTTTTATAAGCATTTAACGTTTTTCTTATGATGAATATTATATACCGACCTTGTTTTGATTACCGCCCTTCAATAGAAAATGTCCTTTATAATGACTAATGTTTCTCAAACAGTATTTTGAGAGTTTTATTGTAATATGGTATTTACTAATTTAAAAGACTCATATTAAATGCATCTGTAGTAAGTTAACTTACGGACGAAGAGTGATCACAAATATAATTTCGCTCACCTGGGTATAGTAAATAAAGGCATAATAATTTTAAAGAACCTATCTTGTTATAGGTCAAACAAACATCAGATAAGCAGACAGACGGCAAGGAGATAATAGATGATCGGACAGGGAAGACAGCACTCGACTTAAACAGCCGTGCACAGAAAACATAAAAAAACATCACATGCCACAAGTACATGGTACAATAACCATCACAACTAAACCAGAAATGAGTAAGTATAGTTCTATTCTGCTCCCCATCTTTTCAATCATTGCAGTTAATAAGGTCTGACACCATCCAATCGATGGAAAAATGGCGGAACTAGTAATTTATACAGTAAGCTGTTATTTGCATAATATTATACATGTAGTCCAATAAATACATGTACGCATGTGTTGGTGTCGTTGCCAAAATACTTTGTATTTAAATAAGGTCTGATCTTCAGACGAATTTCAACAATTGTTCATTTATATACGGCAGCCGTGTAACCTAACCAGATTCTTGGACTACATCCTAAACAAGTACTTACCCTTCCAAATTGAACCGGCAACTTCTACCACGTACTATAAATGCTCACTTTGTCAAATGCCCTAGAATCAGACCCACTTGGTCATGCATATACTATTTTGTTGATTACTAGCTTACAGACGTTAACAATATCATTATTTAGATTTGCATATGCACCGGTAGGAACACTACGCACCGGTTGGAATTCGCTGAAAAGTAGCACGAGTTGGGATACATAATACTATGCTGTTGAGACACACTTTTGCATCATTTGCAGTTCAATGCCGACATAGATTACAATCATTGCGTTAATTCATTTCACGTTCTTAAATTTAGATAATAGGCATTTTCACTCTTACAAAGGAGTAATTCTTCTTTTCACATATTGCACACACCGTACAACCCGTTGCATGTAAGGCAGTTCTGTTTGTCGAAGGCAGAGACACACGCGTTTTGCGCTACTTGAGTAGGGTAAGTATTTGTTATTATATACATGTATGTGTTTTGCGTTGCTTTTGAGAGTGATGATTTACATATGTCGTCGACGCGATGAATGATCAAAAAGTATATACAATTGATGTGCCTACAAATTCCGTATTAATCGAGTAAACAGGTTTTAGGTATGCGATGTTTGCCAACTTTAATAACTCCGTTTAATGCAGCCATCCAGGAAACCGTTGATCATCTCGTTGTTTAAGACAACTTAAACTTTAAATTTATACTAATAGTCAACAGACGAGTGTGGGCCTACTGGGAATAGCTATTACATCCAAACAACGATGGACGAACTAGAATCTACATCTTTCGCTTACATTATTTATAAGCCGACATATCTGGTGCAGAAATTACTGATGAGCACTGATTTCAGAAGGTATCAATTGAAGATGCAAATATGTTTCAACTAACAAGTGAGTCCCGTACACACAAGTGATGAGCAAATAGAAAATAACTTTGCAAACTTGAACTATGTTAACGAACTTCACGACATTATTCTTCTTCGACGGCATAGTGTTGGAGCGCACACTTCGAGTGCAGTATAAGACTTGGGCTCGATCACAGGACATGTCATACCAAACACGAAATGAAAATGGTACTTGCAAATTTCTTGCTGGACAATCATCAACAAATGGAAACAGGCTTTTCTTCTTCTGCTTGCTCGCGGCGATCGATTACTTTATGAATGAGTCGACATTGATTAATATAAGTTGGAACAAATGTTTCGCAATCGACATGCAATAAATAAGTATAAACTAATTCCATCCGGTTATCAACACACGGTGCTTTCAAACCATGAACCGGCTTCAACAAAATGATAAAAGTCGTTCTTAACGTACATGTGTCTAATTTATGTTTATGTACGTCCGCCACGAGCAACCATTTACAATTGGCACTCTGCGTAAAAAAGGAACAAACTGTCAAACTCAAATCTATGTTTATTTGGCTTGACATAGTATTTTAAACAACACACGTGTCAATATATAAGCAATCAATGGTCTGCAATGTGCATGTATCAAACCGTATCCATTCCGTATCAAATACAATAAACGCAGTCAAGCACAATCGTCTACTCCATATCAATAACCAATCGTCTATATCATGTACATGAACAATCGTCAGTCTATTCCATGTACATGGACACTCGTCCTTCCTTTCCATGTACATGAACACTCGTCCTTCCTTTCCATGTACATGAACACTCGTCCTTCCTTTCCATGTACACGAACACTCGTCCTTCCTTTTCATGTACATGAACACTCGTCCGTCCTTTCCATGTACACGCACACTCGTCCTTCCTTTCCATGTACATGAACACTCGTCCTTCCTTTCCATGTACATGAACACTCGTCCTTCCTTTCCATGTACATGAACACTCGTCCTTCCTTTCCATGTACACGAACACTCGTCCGTCCTTTTCATGTACATGAACACTCGTCCGTCCTTTCCATGTACATGAACACTCGTCCGTCCTTTCGATGTACATGAACACTCGTCCTTCCTTTCCATGTACCCGCACACTCGTCCTTCCTTTCCATGTACCCGCACACTCGTCCTTCCTTTCCATGTACACGCACACTCGTCCTTCCTTTCCATGTACCCGCACACTCGTCCTTCCTTTCCATGTACACGCACACTCGTCCTTCCTTTCCATGTACATGAACACTCGTCCTTCCTTTCCATGTACATGAACACTCGTCCTTCCTTTCCATGTACACGGACACTCGTCCTTCCTTTCCATGTACATGAACACTCGTCCTTCCTTTCTATGTACACGCACACTCGTCCTTCCTTTCCATGTACATGAACACTCGTCCTTCCTTTCCATGTACACGAACACTCGTCCTTCCTTTCCATGTACATGAACACTCGTCCTTCCTTTCCATGTACATGAACACTCGTCCTTCCTTTCCATGTACATGGACACTCGTCCGTCCTTTTCATGTACATGAACACTCGTCCTTCCTTTCCATGTTCATGAACACTCGTCCTTCCTTTCCATGTTCATGAACACTCGTCCTTCCTTTCCATGTACATGAACACTCGACCGTCCTTTCCATGCACATGAACACTCGTCCTTCCTTTCCATGTACACGCACACTCGTCCCCCTTTCCATGTACATGAACACTCGTCCTTCCTTTCCATGTACACGCACACTCGTCCCTCCTTTCCATGTACATGAACACTCGTCTTTCCTTTCCATGTACACGCACACTCGTCCTTCCTTTCCATGTACATGAACACTCGTCCTTCCTTTCCATGTACATGGACACTCGTCCGTCCTTTTCATGTACATGAACACTCGTCCTTCCTTTCCATGTTCATGAACACTCGTCCTTCCTTTCCATGTTCATGAACACTCGTCCTTCCTTTCCATGTACATGAACACTCGACCGTCCTTTCCATGCACATGAACACTCGTCCTTCCTTTCCATGTACACGCACACTCGTCCCCCTTTCCATGTACATGAACACTCGTCCTTCCTTTCCATGTACACGCACACTCGTCCTTCCTTTCCATGTACATGAACACTCGTCTTTCCTTTCCATGTACACGCACACTCGTCCTTCCTTTCCATGTACATGAACACTCGTCCTTCCTTTCCATGTACATGAACACTCGTCCTTCCTTTCCATGTACATGAACACTCGTCCTTCCTTTCCATGTACATGAACACTCGTCCTTCCTTTCCATTTACATGAACACTCGTCCTTCCTTTCCATGTACATGAACACTCGTCCTTCCTTTCCATGTACATGAACACTCGTCCGTCCTTTCCATGTACATGAACACTCGTCCTTCCTTTCCATGTTCATAAACACTCGTCCGTCCTTTCCATGTACATGAACACTCGTCCGTCCTCTCCATGTACATGAACACTCGTCCTTCCTTTCCATGTACATGCACAATCGTCCTTCCTTTCCATGTACATGAACAATCGTCCTTCCTCTCCATGTTCATGAACACTCGTCCTTCCTTTCCATGTACATGCACACTCGTCCTTCCTTTCGATGTACATGAACACTCGTCCTTCCTTTCCATGTACATGAACACTCGTCCTTCCTTTCGATGTACATGAACACTCGTCCTTCCTTTCCATGTACATGAACACTCGTCCTTCCTTTCCATGTACATGAACACTCGTCCTTCCTTTCCATGTACATGAACACTCGTCCTTCCTTTCCATGTACATGAACACTCGTCCTTCCTTTCCATGTACATGAACACTCGTCCGTCTTTTCCATGTACATGAACACTCGTCCTTCCTTTCCATGTACATGAACACTCGTCCTTCCTTTCCATGTACATGAAAACTCGTCCTTCCTTTCCATGTACATGAACAATCGTCCGTCCTTTCCATGTACATGAACAATCGCCCGCCCTTTCCATGTACATGAACAATCGTCCGTCCTTTCCATGTACATGAACGATCGTCCGTCCTTTACATGTCGATGACCACTAATCTATTCCATGTCGATGAACAATCGTTCGTCCTTTCCATGTAGACAAACAATCGTCCTTCCTTTCCATGTCGATGACCACTCATCTATTCCATGTCGATGAACAATCGTTCGTCCTTTCCATGTACATGAACAATCGTCCTTCCTTTCCATGTCGATGATCACTCATCTATTCCATGTCGATGAACAATCGTCCTTCCTTTCCATGTACACGAACAATCGCCCGTCCTTCCCATGTACATGAACAATCGTCTTATTCATGTACACGAAGAATCGTCCGTCCTTTCCATGTACATGAACACTCGCCCGTCCTTTCCATGCACACGAACAATCGTCCGTCCTTCCCATGTACACGAACAATCGTCCGTCCTTTCGATGTACATGCACGATCGCCCATCCTTTCCATGGACATGAACACTCGTCCGTCCTTACCATGTACATGAACACTCGCCCGTCCTTTCCATGTACATGAACACTCGTCCTTCCTTTCCATGTACATGAACAATTGTCCTTCCTTTCCATGTACATAAACACTCGTCCTTCCTTTCCATGTACATGAACACTCGCCCGTCCTTTCCATGTACATGAACAATCGCCCGTCCTTTCCATGTACATGAACAATCAGCCATTCTATGTACATGAACACTTTGTCTTGTGTATTCCATGACCAAGAACAATAGTCTATTATTCAATGCTCGTCCATGGACAATCGTTATTCTACAATATCACAAACAACTTCGGTAAATTCATTGACGGTATAGCCATATCACGTAGAGTACTTTCATTTCTATAATTTGTCAAATTGAATATCGACGAAACTTTAAAACACTGATCTTGAGTAATTCCGTATACATTATATGGCAGATTTTTTCTCCACCAAAATGCATTATTCTTTTTTCGTAATTCCTTCAGTTTTTCCACTTTAGAATCTTTAGGCGCCGTGTTAACAATTGCTTTCAATGTATCAGCGTCTTCAAATGACACAATGGACGGATCCATACCTAGGAATTTATACAACTCTTTTGTTTTGTATTCCACATCAGACGTTAAATCTTCATAGAATACAAATTTAAATCGATCAGGGAACGTTTGCATGAGTTGTAAACCTCCGACCATATCCACCATCATTTTATCACATAGTTTGCGTGCAGTATTAAAACCAGTTTTAATCGGATAACCTTTCCATTCACGTCTACTGTTGATTATTGCTCTAGGATCTCGGTATAAATGTAAAACCTTTAGGTTGTTCACCCGTTCCATTAGTTTATCCAGAGAACGTGTCGTTATTCGAAGAACCTTGGTAACCACGTGGTCCGCCTTCATACAAACACTTTCCAATCGTTTGAGACACTCTAACTTTGAATGCTTTTTCTCTTTTATACAGTCTCTGTACACTGTCCAACTAGGCCCTAAAACAATCAACAAGATTATATCCATTGTCAGCTGAAATATGCTGAGAGAATCTGCCAATTATAAAAACGGACTATTTTGTTCCAATTTTAGATCATTTCTCTTATAGTACCAAAAATTAAAGAAGGGGTCCGACAAGCCTAGTCACCGATTTTGCTTCAAAGACTTGTGCTTACAATCACTCATATTTCGACAAATTAATCCAAGTGGTCGTATTAGGTGAACGTCATAACTATAATTATACATTAATATTAACAAATCTTATAAGTGTACACGTTTTGGTACCGTATGACTTTTTATTCATTAACATTTCTGCACGAAAATTCATGGGTATGCTCAATTGATAACCAAGAGAATTGTAACTAGATATTCTTTCCATTATCGAGCTGGTCCTAGATATTATGCCTATAAACATTGTCACAATGCCTCCTCGATAGCCTAGTGGTTGAGCGTTCGCTTCGAGTGCAGGAGGTCTCGGGTTAGATCCCTGACCGCGTCATACCAAAGACGAAATAAAAATGGTACCAGAAATTCCCTTGCTAGACGCTCAGCATAAAAAGGGAAACTGGCTTCTCTTCTCTCAAACCCTCGTGGCGATGGATAACATCAGGAATGAGGTGTCGAGAGTGATTAATATAAGTTGGAAAAACTTGTTTCACAATCGACCTTAAATAAATTAGTATAAACTAAAGATTAAAGACGATCAGATGATCACTGTTTGATTATTATTATTATTATTATTATTAGAGGACAGACAAGGTAATTTTCATATGTGTTTGGTAATTCAAGGGCCATAACCCGAGAAAATATGTGCCACTTTGGCCCATAATCGAACTTGGCCTGGTTAATGTGCCCATAAACATTGTCACCAAGTTTGACGACGATCAGATAAAACCGTTTGAATTAGAGAATTACTGGAAGGGCGCCCGCACCCGCACGCCCACCAATGGTGTTGACATGAAACATCCCGTTTTCAACGGGCGTATAAAACACAAACATATATATATTTATGACATACATTAAATGATACGTGTGATACATAATGAACTGTCGGTATTTGCCTTTCTTATCAATAAGTTCCTTCACGTACATTTACGTAAACAACCACTGTACAACCTCCGTACAGTATAGTCCAGTCAGGATAAAAATCCAGTGAAGCAGCGGTCGAGTCCACTATAGAAAGGCTTAAACCGTACACACAACTATACTTTCAATGCTAAACTAACATACTAAACTTCGCTCTACTTGTTTAGACAATGGTTGTGATGTTTTGCGTACACATAAACGGCAACGTCACTGTCACAATATCCTAACTGGACTATAACACCCTTTAGGAGCGGCCAATATTGACTGTCGTTTATAGGTCGTTCCTCTACAGAAGTTATAGTAAATGTACAACCTCTGTAGAGCAATACCCTTAAGGAGCAGCCAATATTGACTGTCGTTTATAGGTTGTTCCTCTACAGAGGTTATAGTAAATGTATAACCTCTGTAGAGCAACACCCTTTAGGAGCAGCCTATATTGACTTTGCTTTAAAAGCTATTGCTCTATAGATTTTATAGTAGATTTATATCAGCTGAGGGAAATGTTGAAGGTGTTGTTGTAGAATGGTTGTTGCTCGACAGAGGGATGCTCTGGAGAGGTCGTACTGTATACATATATCGCTGCCACTCTTAGCGAAAGGTTCGTATGTTTTACTATTAATACCAACCACCCGGGTAAGCGGAGACTTACGTACACAAGTGTATATCGAGGCTAATTTAGAGGCTAAGAATAAGAAGGTCGTTATAGGACTCATGTATACATGTATTTGAAATCTGCATCACAAGGCGCTTCATATGAGCCTATTTTTATGAAAATCGTAAGTGGTCATGTTGACCAAACTGAAGTAGAAAAGGCTGGTTTTTCAATAAGTAAGGGGTAATTTTCAAACATCTTTTTCTTGTTTTCTCAAATATTGATTTTGTACTTACGACATTCTAATTCTGAGCCAGCGATATGCTAGTCATGAAATAGCTCACCTGCCCAACTTTCCTCAGCATGTACATTATCCACTACAACATTCAGCAGTCTATCAAACCGACATTTGTAGATATCCGTTAACACATCTACAAGGATATCGATGGCACTCGAGTTGCTGGAAAATATCAAAGAAAAATAAACTACAAAATGTACATGTATATATAGTTACATTCGCTATTTCTGGTTTAACGTCATTTATTATTTGCTTTCAATGGATTATGGAGTTTTTCAGTGAAAATAACAGTGAAATTACCACTTTGTTATTTTCACTGAAGCTGGTACCAGTATCATGCAGAAAAAGAAACATAACGTCAACGGCGCCGGGCTTTAAAATATGCGTTACGTCATCATGACGTCATAATTCTCACGTTTTATTGTTATTATTATTAATATTATTCCTTACGTGCTTTGATAAAACGGTATACCCCAATGTGTGCACACAAGTCACGTGATTAGCTTGATAAAACGTTCCCTTATTTCAATAAAAAGGTGCCATACCTGACGTCATTCTGATAGAACACGGCAGCCTTGGTGGATATCGCACCTATTTGTGGGTTTTTTGACGGCATTGTGTTCAGCTGGGTTCCTGTAATTTTCCTGTATAATAATATAATGAATACAGTATATCTTTTTCTTAAAATTGCGATTGAATTGTACACATACCACTAGTCACTTTTTCCTCGTATCGTGTTTTTTTTCATTGATGCATAAATTCAAGAAATTTCTGGATGTAAATGATTTCTTGACGTGGTAGATTGCAGTAGTAAGTTTATCAATTTATTTCAAATGGCGTCCTCGTGATGTAAATTGTGAGTTGTTGAAAAAATAAATATTGTTTTTATTGTTTAGAAAGATTTTTATAACTAGTATAGGTGCATGTACATTGATTTTTGATTGTGGTTTAAATCATTGACTTGGAAAGTAGGTTTTAAGTTAGTATGGCGGGAAAACTTGAATGAAACATAACATGTTTTCTTGTTTTTTTTTATCTTTTTTGTAATAGCGTGCATGTTCCCGCGTGACATCAGTATTAGCCCGAGAGCGCAAGCGCATGCTTCGAATAAGCATATTCATTATGGCTTGAGGTACTTAGGTCCTGTCTTTTTGCATTGCTACGCGAAGCTCATTCGTGTTTTGGTAAATCAAATCTGGCGACTTGATAATATCCATTGAAGCATTTCCCATGCGTATTGTATCAGATTAAGGTTCGGGGTCCTTGCAAGCCAATCCAATCTGTTGATCGATGTATTGGTTGGTACGATTTGCCCTATGGGAACGCGAATTATAGTTCATCAACACAAAATCTTGACAGGGCCTGTGTAGAGACGGGCATATGCATCATGAATCTCACAGTAGTACTTTTTGACAGATAAAGTTCCATTTTGATCATTTAGAGTCGTGATCTGTGCATACTTGTCATAACATGCCATAACATACACACCATTATACCGATCATGTTCAGCAATCCATACGTCTGCAGATCTTTCATTAAGACTTCTTCACACTCAAACCGTTAATCTCTAAAGCCCCCACTGAAGCTTGACTCATCAGAGAGAGTACAGGAGTCCAATCTTGCTGTGCACACTCAAGCTGACCAATGGTCCAGCATAATTGCGTTCTTTCTCTGACGTGGTTATTCATCAAGGTAATACAAATTGCATGATGTCTGGCCTTGTGTGCCAATATACGGGTATTTGGCATGTGTTTATCGACCTAGATCAGTATCTTCATGCAGTGCGCATGCATTTCCATTAACTTGAAACAGGTTCCGTATTCGTACGATATCGCTAGGTGACACGTTTAACGTCAAGACTACATGCCTCATGGACGCTCATTGTTCATTTTATTTGATGAAAAACGCATTCGAATGTCTTGATTTACAATAATTATTAATTACATAAAATAGAGCGTGCTTTGAGACTACAAGAAATCACAATTTTTGAGTTTTTTTGCATACTCACGAAAACCTCGGTATGCTTGGTCAAATACTAGTGGATAAAATAAGCTTTTAGCATCAAGTCAGCCTATTACACCGACATCCACCTGTTAACCGTCGATATATTGGCTGGGTTTTCATTGTTGAACAAATTGTATCGTTTGTTGGTAGTTGATAACGCCTCCTAGGTTGACTGTAGTCGGCATGATGAGTACCCCATAGAGCCTGGTACTGGTTTATTGTGAGTGCCCGATAGGGCCTCGGCGGATGACTGGTGAGTTTATACAAAATGCATTGATTGCTGTGCTGGGTGCAGGTGTTGAATACGCATAGGGCATGGGATGGCTGTATTTAGTTACAGTGAGTATCCCGTAGGTCATATTATGTTGTATTTGGTAATAATCAGTTCATCATAAGGCATCGGATGGCTGTCATGGGTGGTATTGGGTACAATGTATACCCATTAAGACCGGGGATGGCCGTATTTGGTAGTGGCGAGTAATACATAGTGGACAAGATGGCTGTACTTGGTGTTGTAAGTATTTCATATGACATGGAGTGGCTGTCATTTCTGGTTTTATGTACCTTAGAGGGCATGGGATAGATGTGTGATGGTGAGTACCCTCATAGGGCATTGGTCCACTTTACTTAGTGGTGCAGGGTTCTACACATTATCGCTGTAATGGGTGGTAATGAGTATCCAATAGAGCGTGGGATGATTGTACATGGTGGTTATTATTTCCCCATAAGAAAAAGTGATGGGTGTATGCTGTAGTGGAAGGGCCTGTGATGGTTATTTCCAGTATTGACCAGTTTCCGAAGAGCTGTTAAAAGTTGTACCGGTTTCCCAAGGAATTTGGAACTATAACTCATGGTTAGATTAATTGAAATACATAAGTTTGTATGCGAGGGTGAACGTGATTACGCCACTGACGCCAGCGACTAATATGTTAACGCTGCAGTGACTTAGGCATGGTCACTTGACCTGCTGACACTGTGTTATATAACTATATTTACCGGCATGTCTGTTCCGTACCAGCTATGTCACATTCCAGATCAGGCTCATCAAAAAAGGCGTTCATCTTAAAGTTCCACAACGGTTCATAGAAGTAAAAAGAGTCGTTTCTGAAATGAAATCAGATTCACAGCTGGGTTAAGTTAAAAGAAAAATCTGCATTTAAAACAACATAATGATATAGAAACAAATTTAAACTAGTACTAATACGTGTGGACTTGTAAAAAGAAATACGGCCGTGGTCCAGTGGTTAGTGCGCTCGATTTGTAACTTGATGATCCGGGTTCGATTTTCGGTCGTGGCGTACCCTTGAATGAAAAGCTCTGGAGAATCCTGTTCCGGGTAAATTATTGCAGAGAGGGCATCTAATAAGAAATGGAGCTCATCCTCTAAAGCATTGCAGATTTTAAATTTTCGTCCGTTTCCGTGTAAATACCGGTACATGTTTTGCAGAGTATGCATCTAGTAAGAACTGAAACACATCCTCAAAAGCATTGCAGATTTTAAATTTTCGTCCGTATCCGGGTAAATACCGGTACATGTTTTGCAAATTGAACTTTTAGTAAGAAATGAAGCTCATCTTCTAAAGAATTGCAGAGTTTACATTTTCGTTTGGTTTCGGGTAAATACAGGTACATGTTTTGCAGAGTGTGCATCTAGTAAGAACTGAAACACATCCTCTAAAGAATTGCAGAGTTTACATGTTCGTCCGTTTCACGGTAAATACCGGTGCATGTTTTGCAGATGGGACTTTTACTAAGAAATGAAAGTCATTCTCTAAAGAATTGCAAAAGTTACATTTTCGTCCGTTTCACGGTAAATACCGGTACATGTTTTGCAGATGGGACTTTTAGTAAGAAATGAAAGTCATTCTCTAAAGAATTGCAGATTTTAAATTTTCGTCCGTTTCACGGTAAATACCGGTACATGTTTTGCAGATGGGACTTTTAGTAAGAAATGAAAGTCATTCTCTAAAGAATTGCAGATTTTAAATTTTCGTCCGTTTCACGGTAAATACCGGTACATGTTTTGCAGATGGGACTTTTAGTAAGAAATGAAAGTCATTCTCTAAAGAATTGCAGATTTTAAATTTTCGTCCGTTTCACGGTAAATACCGGTACATGTTTTGCAGATGGGACTTTTTGTAAGAAATGAAAGTCATTCCCTAAAGAATTGCAGATTTTAAATTTTCGTCCGTTTCACGGTAAATACCGGTACTTGTTTTGCAGATGAGACTTTTAGTAAGAAATGAAAGTCATTCTCTGAAGAATTGCAGAAGTTACATTTTCGACCATTTCATGGTACAATACCTGAATCCAAAGAACTGGCCGGTAAATCGGGACCCACAACTCATATAGGAATTTATGAGCACATGTTGTTTGGAAGATGCCTCTGGTAGTTTGCGTCCTACTGTCGCTATCTTTCCTTGCCATGGGAAATACTCGGAGTTACTTAGCATAACTATACATAGAAATAGAATATATTGCAGTAAATCATACCGTATATTGAAGTATAGTCCGTATATTCAGGTATGTCACCTGTATACAAACATTGCAATATCATAACATTGTTGTTTTTTTAAACATTTTAATTGGAGAAAAGGGCAGTTAATAACTAGAGCTATCACTTGAGTGATGAAACATACCACCGCATCACTGCCTTGACACAGGAATATTATTTAAGATTATAGTCTAAAGAACACATTTATAATAACAAAGGGTCTGATAACAAAATTACTTTAAACTCTAAAAATCCAGCAAGAAACAACATAGTTACAGAGCGACACAACTTACATGACTATATACTAGTAACATTTGACCTCTAAGTGTGACATTGACCTTTGAGCTATGGACCTTGGTCTTGCACATGACACACCGTCTTGATGTGGTGAACATTTTTTACCAAGCGATTTTAAAATCCAGTAAGAAATGACAAAATTACAGAGCGGACACGATTTTGCTAATAGGCTAACACAATAACACACATGCTCCATGTTCGATATCCCTGAGCGTTGCAGATCGATGTTGGCTGCACACCCACCAGGAGAGAAATAGTCTCCACATGGAGGCTCGAACGCAGGTTTTCTTAGGTATCCCAATGAACAGGGGAAGTTAAAATATCAAAGGGTGGCTGAACTGCCGAAAGCAGTCCTTGAAAATAATTGGTAACTTAACTTTTTTTATATAAGAGAAATTACCTCGTTTATGCACATAAAGTTATGTAAAAAAGTGACTGACCTAAACAATCGATTTACAAAACGAACAACAAAATCAATACAAACAAATACAGAGGAGACATGATTGTGGCACACACTCGCTATATCGCTGGCGGTGAATGAGAAGGTCGTTAGTACAATATATTGAGAAAACAACAAATTACTGTCTGAAAATTACTCTTTACTTAAGGAAAATCAGGCTTTTTAAACGTCAGTTTGGTCAACATGCCCAGTTGCGATTTTCATGAAAATAGGCTCATAAGAAGCGACTTGTAAATATGATATGCATAATTAAGTCTTATAAGGTCATAAATCGCATTAACCACCTTCTCATTCTAAACCAGCGGTATAACAACAGAACTTAACCGTACGATAAATTGAGTGATAACAATATATATAAATATCAGTAGGAATATAAATGTCATGTAGAAATTAGAAATAAATTATACGAAAACCTAAAGGAGCCATCTAGGCAAAACGTTGTTGATGAATAGATTATAGATATAATTCGTGTTTGGTGGTTATATCATTATTATAAATCAATTATACGGAAATATATAAATCCCAACATTTTGATAAAGTGTCTAGTACCTTGTTTGCTCTCCAGTGCAGCTTCATCTAACGTTATGGATGTACTCACTTCTTCACCTGAAGAAAATAATAAAACCGTCTGTATTCTTTATATTGCTACGCTATTATTGGTTAGTATTTGGACATTACACATACATTATTGCTTTGGATTAAAAAACAATATAAAATGTATTTCGCTGGCTTAGAATAAGAAGGTCGTACGTAATACTAACTACTTCATAAGACTCGTGTATATTTGAAATCAACATCTCAAAGCGCTTCTTATGAGCCTATTATCATGATAATCAAAAGTGGTCATGTTGACCAAACTGAAGTTTAAAAAGCTTGTTTTTCCATAAGTAAAGAGTAGTTTTCAGACAGTTTTTGTACTTATGATCTTCTCATTCTAAGCCAGCAATTGGTCGTATATAAAACACTTTCGCGTTGTTGAAGTTTAGCATTTCATGTTCAACATTGACCTTTTCCAAATTACTAGTAGGTTCAACTTATAGTGTTCGGGGTTAATTCGAAAACTAGACATTCGCAACAAATGAATATGTTCACGGTTGCAGAGTCTTTAAACACCGTAATGTTCATATATATTTGGAATAAGATGGATTATTTCTTACTCAAACATTACCGACTATTTTAAAATGTTAAAGGCATAGAAAAATGGCGTTGTTTTACGTTGGATATTATACTTCGACTTTTCATAATTCATTTCTTAATTATAATTACATGTATATACGAGGGTAATCCGCAAAATTCGCGAGCATTGCTTTTTAATGTGGTGTCGTGCATTGTATTCACAATTTTGATACTCTGTCTTTTTAAGAGATATGTTATCATTGTAATCGCACAATTTGATGATGCAATCTTATAATATAAAAAACCTGTGTAATTTTATTGCACTTGCTGTAGGTCTGATCGGCGTACACTCTACAACGTCAACGACGTTATTTCTTTTGCTTCAGCATCTTGGCTTCATTGACTGGTGCGATTTCGGATAAATTCGACGCATTCCCATAAATTTAATATGACAGTTAAAGTTCAGATCAGGGGCGTAGCTAGAGGTATTCAAATGTGTACGCAAGAAGGCTAGGGGGTTTGGGGGCATACTCCCCTGAAAAATTTTGTTCGCTAAAACGTCTCTGGTGCGTTCTGGGGTGTTTTTTTGCATCATCTTTAACATTATTTTTACTGATAAAATCAGGTTTTTTGTGTATAGAGCTTTTGAAAAGTGTTTCTAAGAAATGCTGAAAATACTAATGGATTACCCCCCCCTTAGGGCTTAGGCATCAGTTTTTATTTCATTTTTTGATCATTTAATTTTTCACTTTTTGAGAAGCATGTGTACGCAGCTGCGTATTCTGCGTACAGGTAGCTACGCGCTTGCAGATGATAAAAAATGGCAACTACTAGCGACTATAGCTACGTTTTATTATTGTATACATGTTATTTTCAATAATAAATCAATCATTTTTCAGTTTACGTTTTTCAAAGAGCTACCTTGAGTAAATAAATTATATTCAAATATTTCAGATCAATTTATGCATCCTTTACGTGTTTAAAAACTTGAATATTGAATTATTCAAACGCGAATTGACGATGGTCTTTTTATAAGTGTTTAATCCGTTTCATTCAAAATATTTCGTTTGTTAATTTACATAAAGCACACGCTTTTCTGAATATTCATAAATGATCAAATTCAATTATTGATTAAGCATCAAACTAAATAAAGAAATGAATCTGAAAAGTTCATATAATACTAGTACGCGTGCTTTGAAGCATGACCCTTCTCTGAAAGGAGCCCATATCGTTCAGTGGGGGGACTATAAAGAGTGTTCATGGGAAATGTTTTTATTTTGAATACAGTGATAAAAACGTCCCACAACAGCGTCGTGCTAGAATTTCAGACCGTTCAACTACAAAGTTTATCATTTTGAGAAAAGTGAGGTTAAAGTTTCACCCTGCTTATAACTTGTTTATATTTGAACAAACTTATTATAACAAAATGATGAGTAAATTGTTAAATGTTAACTCCACAGAAAGGGATTTGGTGTGTATATACATGTATATCACGGGAGGAATCCCGATACACCACGGAGAATTGTTCAGTTTTCATATGACTCTGACGGAACTTGAAATCGATGTAACGTTTTCAGTTCCGTCAGGGCCATATGAAAACAAAACGATTCACTAACGAAACTGAGAAGCGGTGTGTCGGGGTTCATACCGTGTATATTGCCGGCATAGAATGAGAAGGTCGCTTCAAATCTGCTTCAAAAGGCGCTTCTAATAAACCTTTTCATGAAAACCAGAACAGGTCATATTGACCAAACTGAACTTGAAAAGGCTTGTTTTTCCATAGGTAAAGAGTAGTTTTAAGACAGTTGTTTAGTCAGATTTGTCTTGTTTTCTCTAAATAGCGTTTTTGTACTTACGACCATCTTATTCTACGCCAGCGACATATAGCCTCTAAATAAACCTTGGTTCATATAACATAAGTCTGGGCTATCCGGGTGGTTGGTATTAATAGTAAAACATACGAACCTTTCACTAAGAACCGCATCACGCCTACTTTCCAGTCGCCGACAAACCACATTTGCACTGCAATGAAAATTATATACATCGCCTAAAGACCACCACAGTAATAAGACCCTCTAAATTTAAGATATATTTAATGCATAACATATAATACCGGCTGGTGGAGTAATGCGCGTGTGGACTGGCCATATAGGTTACGAAGCCAATCGGATTTAAAGCATTCAATGCTTATATTTGTTTTAATTACAAGTTGTCTGCTGCAAATTCATATTTTATCATTAAACGTTAAACTGTATTATATACATTTGTTGTTGGATTTGCATGCATATATCTATTTCAAATATTGTTTTAACAATGTCTTAAATGTAATTGTACAGCACTTTTGAACGTGTAATTACATGATCAAAGTGCTATATAAATATGGTATAATAATAATAATATATTTGTTCAGGTCCAATTTAACTGGACAGGTATACTCCTTTTTCAACCTCAACAGTGCTTGACTTATTGAACAGAAATCATTTGAATAGTCAGAAATGGTAAAGTTCATAGTGACATTGACCTTTGACCTACTGGCCTCAAAATCAATAGGGGACATCTACAATGAATAACCAACCTTCATGTAAAGTTAGGGCAAAGTGTTCTTGAGTTATTAAACGGAAACTATTTGGTCTACCGACCGACCGACCGACAGACATGTGCAACGATCAAAGAGTGGGGGCATAAAAATAAGTTTGAATAAGAATGTACACTAGTTATCATTATACTGTTTAATCGCGACTTAATTATATTAGGTTCACTCTAATGGGCGAAAATGTGTATTTTTCTTCAGTGAATTAAATACGCTTTTGGCATGAAAACACATTAGTCTCATATATCATTTTGTAGCTTAAAGTTCAAATAATCTATATCAATGAGTGTTTTTGTTATATTCACTTGTTATAAAAATGTATTTATAAAATGTTAATTACAAAATAGGTAACATTTTTCAAAATGTCAGTCTCATTTATTGGGTAACAAAATGCTAGAAAAATTAGAAATTGTGGTTGTCAAATATTTGATCAAGGTCATGCCTTCCCATTTATTTTAATAAAAGCAGTCAAAATGCATTGATTTTGAACAATAAAATAAATCAACATTAATTAAAATATATCACATGTGTATGTGTGAAGGCCTACTTTTAATAAATCCTAAATAGTTTAGGGTACGGTGGGCCTGACGGACCTGATAGGTGTTGGTTTGTCAATAACCGATTTTATCGGGTCTATAAGACTTAAACTTGATTATTTGTACAAGTTTTAAATTACCTCGAAAGAACTGAAACAGGTTTATGGAAAATTAATTAAAGCTTTAGTATTTCTTTCAATTATACACATTTTTAGTTAGATATTCCTTTCCACTGTATTTTATTGCTAATTTATCTTTAGTCGTACTGGTCACTGATAACGTTTGTTCCGTCCGTTAGCCCGTTTCTTTTAACATGAAGAAAATGCTGTGTTTGGTCAGTTTGTGTATTAAAATGGTTAAATATTACTCAAAAAACTACTTGCAGACGATAATATAGCATGGAAGTAGCCTCACACCATACATAAACTTACCGAGCACGTTGTAACATTTGCACGGACTATTCGTGTGGATTGAAATATTTTGACAGCTACATGTAATGACCGATTTTACACAAACTGTATGTGATCGAGAAACGATCTAGACAATCGAGTTACAAAACTGTGTTTGCAATGATTATACGAGCATAAATAACATAAGGATTATTAAAAAACGCATAGTACTTTTGTAATTTAGCTAAAATAATGTTTGACAGACAGCCTCGTAACACATATCAGATTATCAATTCGCTAACATGTGCAGCATTTGTTGAGGTAGGAAAATGCTGATGTTGATGTTTCATTGGAACTTATACAGTTATATTAAACCGTAAGTATCATATTGTATTCGATGTCATCATTCGTTATGAACGGCACATTATGAACACCGCATTATAATGGTTTCGTCGATAAACTATCGCACTACTTTGGCGCATGAATATAAATTTGCTACACAGCGCGAAATTCGTAAACAAACGAGATGAAAACAATAATAAATATTTGGATTTCATTTTTAGCTCACCTGTCACAAAGTGACAGAGTGAGCTTTTGTGATCACACTTCGTCCGTCCGTCCGTCCGTCCGTCCGTCCGTCCGTCAACAATTGGGTTGTGTCCTCTCTAGAGGTCACAATTTTGGCCTAATCTTTATGAAACTTGGTCACAATGATCATCTCAACAAAATCTAGGTCAAGTTCGATATTGGGTCATCTGAGGTCAAAAACTAGCTCACTAGGTCAAATTATAGAAAAACCTTGTGTAGTCACCAGAGGTTACAATTTCAACTTAATCTTTATGAAACTTTGTCACAATGATCATGTCAACAAAATCTAGGTCAAGTTCGATTTTGGGTCATCTGGGGTCAAAAACAATGTCACAATGTCAATTACAAAAATCACAATGTCAATTGATATTTTCCTGAGGGTCGTGGGTTCAAACCCCACTGGAGCCATACTTTTTTTTTTTTTTTTTTTTAAGTGTTTAGGTATTGTTTTGTCTTTATAACATGTATTTGTACAGTTATATGGAGGAAAATATTTTGTTTAAATTATAGGTCAAATCATAGAAAAACCTTGTGTAGTCACCAGAGGTTACAATTTCAACTTAATCTTTATGGAACTTTGTCACAATGATCCTGTCAACAAAATCTAGGTCAATTTCGATTTTGGGTCATCTGGGGTCAAAAACAAGGTCACACTGTCAATTGACATTTTCTACTCTTCAATTGCCTCGCCCGAAACTACACGTGTCTAGGCTCTGCATTGTATATAAAACGCGTGTGTTAAAAGAATGACTTGTATTATATATTAATACTCTCGCACTATCAGTTTATCATACTGATTGTAACAAATTAATAATGACCAGTGTGTAGAACCATGAAATATTTAAACCTCAGGCAGTGTGTGTACTCATTTAAACCTTTCAACATGTAGTCTTTCTCTGCTGTAACTCTCTCTGTATAGTGTATACATACAAGTAAACTTTCATCAACCAATGAAAATGTGTATCAGGGTTCACAGCAGTTTTGTAAAGGTCAAATATCAAAATATTCTAGTATTTTAAGCAGGGTGTGAATTGTAATGGTTAAATGGAAATCAAAGCGCTGTAGGGAGCATAGACATTTTCCTGAGGGTCGTGGGTTCAAACCCCACTGGAACCATAATTTATATTTTTTTAATTTTTATTTTTTTAAGTATTTAGGTATTGTTTTGTTTTGTTTTCATGGCATGTATTTGTAGTTATATGGAGGAAAATATTTTTCCCAAAATATTTTGTTTAAATTATAAGTCAAATCGTAGAAAAACCTTGTGTAGTCACCAGAGGTTACAATTTCAACTTAATCTTTATGAAACTTTGTCACAATGATCATGTCAACACAATCTAGGCCAAATTCGATTTTGGGTCATCTGGGGTCAAAAACAAGGTCACATGGTCAATTCATTAAAAAATTTGCAATAGAGGCTGAATTTCCTTAACTTTTATTCAGAAAATGTGTAGGGTCACCATAGGGGTGTGCATGCACTAGTACGACAGGTGAGCGACCTAGGGCCCTTTGGGCCCTCTTGTTATTATCGTAGGATCGTTTGTAAAGTTGATAAATTATGAATGCAATAAAGTTCATTATTCGATCTGGCTATCGATTATGTTGATTACTTTGTTTGAAAAAAATGTTGCTGTACGTTTACTGTGGTGACAGGAGGGCGCAAATATGGCGACTTCCTTATCGAAATTACACATCAACATGAAGGTGTTTTTCTCGTAAACAAAACACCAGCAGCTAATTTCAAGCCAGGCATGCCCTTGCGACGATTAATAATAAAGTATATTCAATGAGTTCGTATTATAAAATACAATAATGATAACGTTTGACATTTTGAAAAAAATGCTGTATTTTTCAGTCAAAAATCGCCTTTATTTTAGTGTAAGCATTTGAATAAGGCGACTATATGGCACATTTCACATCACACGCAAGTGCTACAATGGTTTCCTATAATATATGATAAAATCAGATGGCATACGCTGTTTGAAATAGTTTTTTCAAGTGTATGTTTTTCAAGCATTTTCAAGGCGTAGGATCTACCTTAAATACTAGTAACTATATGAAATATGCCGTTTAGTGATTAGATACTGTAATAGTGTCATATTCGCAAAATACTGATAAAATTGTTAAACTTACCTAATGCCAACGATACTATTAGTACTCCAATAAAAAAGAAAACACATTTTGCTGCCATTGGTCTGTATTTAAGAAACATAATGTAAACTGCACTTAATGTTTTCTATCCTCAAAATCTTTAAACAAAATTTCGCGCTGACTGAGCGCATACCTCTGCCGCGCTGTGTAGAGTTACCGAAGCGGTTCGTTGCACTAGAAAGCGTTATGTACGCGCTCGCCAGATGCCTGATGATAGCGCACCAAATAATTTAAATACATGTAAAATCGGATACTATCGATTTATCTAATCTAACCAACTACTTTTGCAGTTTGGATGCTGATCGAAATTATTCCGGTGTATGTTTAAATGTGTCTGTCCAAATAATTGAAATTCGAGAATTCGCTCTTTCTAGCTAGCGTTGTAGTTTGTGCGACGCCGATGACGTAACAGTTCTATAATGACTTACTGGACATGCTTAAACCGATGTAAACGGAAACTGAACAATAAACCTGATTAACGGATTATGTTGAGGGGATCATCTGAAAGGAATTTAAGACATATCCAGCTGACTGACTGTCTATAATAACCCGTGCGTTTAGGGAAGAAAATCCTGAGTTACATTTTAAACACATCATAGGTGGCCGCATAGTTTTCATCATTTGGTAGTTCGTATTATATTGGCTACCAAAAAACTATAGTGGTAAAATTTATACCACCACCTGTGGTTTATCTAACGGTATGTGATGTTTGTACACGCTACCGGGG
Organism: Spisula solida; assembly: GCA_947247005.1. Classification (NCBI taxonomy): domain Eukaryota; kingdom Metazoa; phylum Mollusca; class Bivalvia; order Venerida; family Mactridae; genus Spisula; species Spisula solida. The sequence goes on from OX365957.1 coordinate 20,790,642, forward strand.
ATTAAACTCCCAAAATATTAGTTGGCCAACTAAAACAAATGTTAGTTCACCGTGATATTCAGTCTGAAAGCCGTAATTATACTCAATTAAATTAACAACATGGAAATGCCGTAATAATGTATAATGTATTTAAAACATGCCTGTGACACTTGGTTTTGCATAGACTTAATCTATTATCACCACCTTTTAAGTAATCGACTTCAAGAAATGAATTTTCTGATATCAACAAATTAATTCATGATATCAAAAGTTCGATTTCTTGGTATCAAAATATCCGTTCTTGTATCCACTGACTTCGTGATAATATACAGAATTGAATCTATGTCAAGTTTTGTTTTGTTTTGTTTTGGCTGAATGTCGAAATTTACGCTTACATGTATCTTTACTGTCAAAATAAATGTATATTTTCTTAAATTTTCTTCAATGCCTTACAAATTAGGCACATTTATTACTATTCACCCTGAATATTACCGCAATTTACCAGGCCTTTTGTTTGTGATCTTTTATTTATTTAGTCTCGTCCATTTATAAAACTCACGATCAACTTATACGTATTGAATGCGACATAGTCACATAACATTATATGAAGTTGGCCTAACATATTAGGAAAAATTCGCCAGTCGTGCGGTCACATGTTATATATATCGTTAGATGAACCACAGGTGGTCGTATAGATTTTTTTCAATTATAGGACATTGATAACCTATATAATATCAAATACTAAATGATATAGTTCGATTTCGAGCATTGAGCCGTGACTGCACTTTTAAAGTTTTAACCATTAATCGATATAGGTTGGTATAGGTTTAATGGAAAATATAAGTAATATAATAAAGGCCAACTATTCCGTGTGTCTGAATAGTCCTGACGGTATAGCGCTTGATACATTGTAAAATAACTTTTGCCTGACCAGGGCAAGTTCGAATCTCACCAAAAAAAAATGTATTTTTCTTTTTTTAATTTATATTTACACATTTTTTAATTTATAAATGCACATAACTTGCAATATCCGTGTTATAACAGTATGTGACAAGTCATATTTGTTACATGCTTCAAAATATTTTTAGATCTTGCATGTGTATTGTAGAATGGCTATAAGTGAAAATGAAAAATAAAATGTATCAACACATTTTAATGGATTAATTAAAAAAAAGAAACTTTAGTTTATATACTCTTTAAATAACATAAAATAATGAATTAAAAATATGAGCGAATTGGGAATCTGAACCACCGAAGTTCGGGTTAGAAATCCTGAACGTTGCCGACTGCACTAAGTGTAATCCAATAACAAACAGATATATGTAAGAATAATATGATTAAATAATGACCTGCGAACGTAATAAACAATGGTCTACCCGCCAAATGGACTAGTCCGATAGGTCATGGCTCAGAGTTCAAAATTGAACTATAACAACTATGTAGTTTGTTTAACTTTGCATGAAGTCGGTCAACTGAACATATCTAATAATTCTCTGAGAAAACCCCTTGACATAATCCGTTGATTCATTTTCATTTGTCAGTTTAAGTCTCAGTTCGGACAACCCCACTAGGAGCTTGTGTGTAATGCGAATAATAGTTTCTATGTGAGAAACTCAAAGTAACTTCAGATTTATTGACACGTCAGGATGCCACCACCCTGTTTAATAAAACAGAGAAAACATGCCAAAAATGATTTAAATTTATAAATCAAACTATTCTTTTATGAACTAAACCAAATATGCAAACATCGAAAATGCAATGAAAGTAAACAAGGTCATGATTTAAAAGTTACACGTTAAAATCAAAAAGAGTTATTATTACTACAGTAACCGTGACTTAAAATTAAAATGTTTAGATGGGTAGTCGCGTACTAAGTATTCATCAGAAAGAATGTGGTGCACAAACATTACCCACGTCCAAACAGAAAACGTTTGTTGTTCAATATAATCCGAGCAGTGTGGACAAACCACGTGGTATATGACGAAATTTTGGGCTAAGGACGCAAGAAGAAATCTGTCAATCACCGTCAGATACCACGTGAGTTGTCCATACTGCCAGGAGAAGAACTCTGATTGACCAATTCAATAAGTTTGAACATTGTTTGAGTTACTCCCCTTAGATTTTGAAACCATGCACTGTGTAAACTAGTGTTTAATATAATTAATTAATTGCCTATTCGTTGCCATTGTATATACGTAATAATAATCTACACATGTCTTACCTCTTCATAGTTTTGTACTAGCATCATACCAATAAATTAAGAAATATATATATATAACGATTATGTTATGTTTAATAAGCTTTCTGGCCAAACTAGTATGCATTTAGATATTTATGAACTTAGCTAATGCGTTAAATTTAAATATATTAAATAATTATATATACACATTATATATATATATATATATATATATATATATATATATATATATATATATATATATATATAAATGCTGTTGTTACAAATAAACATATCAAACATTTAGTATTTAATTGTTTTCGGTTTACACAGTATCTATTTTCATAAATTTATGATAAACATTCATTTACACTAATCAAGGATTGGGTATAAAAAGCTAATCTTATTTATGAACTCGTTTCTTATAAATAGCAGGGACTAATTGGTAATTTTAAGAAGTTGTTAATAGTGAGAAGAATGTGAACAAGTAATGTCGGAGTGATGTTTGAGAATGAAATAGATAGAGAGGAGAGTTTGACAGATTTGATAGAATGAGGAAAGGTATGTAGAAGACAATGGTAGTAATAATAATGACGTTTTTTATTGTGGATTACATAATATTATTTGACAGCAATATCAATTTTTAATATGGTACAATGGAAAAGAAAACAGACTAACAAATAATTAACAACAACAATGAAACATGCATGCATATATGTATATGACAATGTGCATAATAAACAACATATAGTGAACTACGATGATTAACAGTAGAATTTTACAGAAATAACACAAGAGTGAATTTGATTGAGCCCATAATACTGATAAGTTGCCCTGCGTTTCTTCTGATTGTATCGATGTGCTCATGCTAAGTTCCATCGTGAGAAAATGTCACCCCATAGATGTTTGTGAAACTTAACTTCTGACATAAGTTTACCATTCATATAGAGATTGGGTGAAATGGTTTGTTGTGTTTTCGAGAAATAAGCAAAGCTGTTGTTGTATTTGGATTAAAATCGACCAGCCAATTTTCAGCCAAGTTGACATAGTATACATGGCTGTATTGAGAGTATCTGCTGAATGGATTGGATCATACACCGTTATTTATGCTATTTTTACAATTAATTATCTGGTACAATGCGTATGCTTCTTTCATTTTTGTTACCAAATCATTGAATTGAATAGAGTTTTATTTAATTACAGTACATTGCAATTAAACTAAATCACAATAGACAAATCAGACAAGTTAAACTCCAATGGTTGGTAAGTGTAGATTTTTAAATTTAGCAAATCGCCCCATGTCTTTGTAGCGTATTGCACAAGACTAAAAGATTCCTCATGAAGCATGTTTGTCGCCTTTCAAAATCAAATAAAATCTAGCAATTGTCAAAGCACATGAAGTATTTAATATGCTGACGTAACTCACAGCGTAAATTTAATAGAATTGTGTTTTATCTACACTAGACCTACCTGCAATGTTGTTTTCCGTAGGCATCTTACTACCTGATGCAACATGTAGCTTGTACATTCATCGCATTGATCATGTTCAAACACATTGTTATATTATTACAAAAATGAAATGTATTAGCCACTTTTAAAACTGAACACATTTTTTCACGAAAGTGTCCACTACACAGTCTTCAGGGTGTAAAAACCACTGTTCAGTACTCACGGTTATGTCCATACATTCTAAATATACAATTGTATCCCTCAGACCTTTAAATTCATTATTATAGATGAATTGTTGATATAAATTTGCAATTGCATTAGGCATCCACATCACATGATCAGATCTGTTAGAAAATGAATATGCATGAGGTCCTTTAATCACCTTAGAAACATCTAAATTTCTATCCAGTAAACTGATGATTACTTTTCTCAAATCTTTTATAGTTAAGTAGAAAACGTGAAAGTGGTAGTTAAGAAAATGTGAATACAAGTGTATAACGATGACATATCGTCCGGGTCTTTGAATTTTATTTAAATATGCTTGGTGGGATTTGAAATATGCACGATGAGAGCTATTAGTTTGGTAGTGAAGTGAATGAGCTTTCCACATAAGTCCGTAATTCATCTGCGCGTTCGCACAATAAACAGGGGCGTGTTTTCCATTCACTCACTATGTTATAATGTGTTCAAACATTTGTCTTGATGCGGAATCACCGATTAGAATGACAATAGTGTTTCCAATTTTTCCCGAGCGAGGTTTGTTTTACAATGTCTGTTTTGATCCATTTGTCATTGTAAAGATAACTAGTTGGTGATATATAATTATTCCCAAGTCCTTGATCTGTTCATCTGACTGCAATCAAGGTTCCGTAAATGTTATTTAACTTAACCTAATTCAAAGTATGTTTTCCACCAAGATACTTTGCGAATAACAGCAAGAGGGGAAGTTGGGTGGAATATGATGAATATGTGTCAATCAATCATCAGACTTTGAGGATTTTAAAGTTTGTAACGATTTTTATTAATTCATACTTGGCGTAGATAAAAGTAAATGACGTTTTATAATACAATTTATTCAATATGAACGTTAACAGAACACTAGATCAATGTTTCCCTGTTGTCATTTCCCAATAAGTTGTGGATTTTGATATTGATATATGGCTGAAATATGAAATGGTAACATTCAATTATGAGCAGTATTATACTTCTTTGTAAATACCTGCACGTTCAAAAGTGCTTACCAATCATAAATCACAACAAAGTCTCGGTTAAAAAGATTTGAAATTGATAAAAGCATGCAAGTCAAATTAACGCATGATCATGTACAACAATACACTTTCACAACGGTACGAGAAGTTGTCTAACTTCTGCTGAACACATACGCCACTTAGGAGACGAGAACACTACAACTTACGATATTCACAGATGAAAGGATTCCGTCTTCCAATATCTTCAAATATTGTCTGTGTACCACATGGAACATTATTCCATAAACCAGAGTATGTACCACCTGCTAATATATCCACACAGTCAGTTTCAGTTACACTTGTTGTATCTCTGCCTGGCTCAAAGTTTGTGAATATCACTGGATCTCCTGTAATCACCAATGGTTATTGTATTGATGTACTATAACAGTGTGAAAGTTTGTCACCTCTATCGTACATTAAGTACCATTCATTCTGAGAAGGAACTGGAATAAACCGTACACGTGTCACAGAAAGGCACAGAAAGTATAAATGCTGAAGAAAACTCATATATGTTTAGGTGATTTTAGATATATATATTTACTACAAAGCCTCTTGTTCGAAATTAGAATCTATACATGCAGATAACTCACAGAAACAGTGTTGGCTTTAGAGGGAGTTTACTGTAACTCATTGCCTTGTAACATTATTAGCTTGACTTTTCGTATAAATAAGAGCTATTTTCGGTTGGGTGGCTGTGGGATTGTAAATTCAGTTTTTAGTTGGTATGCATGTCTCAAACACTATAAACTTGGAATACTTAATGACTTTCACGAGGGTATTTCATTACAACAATGTAGATAACCATCCATCTGATTGCCTGAGCAATTTGTTCCTTGTTTGGACTAAAAACTTAGAAATGTTGGTTATGCGTACAATTATATTTCTCAATAACCGTCAAATGTATTCACTTCACACTTGGACTACTTATTCACTATCAAAAGGGCATTCCATCGCTGCCAGGTAGATAGCCATGCGGTTTGTATTGCCAGTTTTTAGCCCTTGTTTGGACTTAAACTTAGGAATGTTGGTCATTTTCTTTCTAAACATACATTGATTTTACAAATTACTTTTATCTGAACATTTTCTAAAACACATTGCTTACCTGAAACCCACTGAAAATGTCCTTCTGTAGGAATATCATGTAAACCTATCCATACAGATTGGTTGTATAATATTGTGTTTATCCATTGGTAGATATGATTCTGTAATCCTATATGGTTAATGTGTATAAGATTTCCTCCTTTAGCTTTACAATCAATTGCTGCTCTTCTCCAAACTGCTTTTGTTGGGACTAGTTCATAACAATAGCTACCGTACTGAGTGAGCGCACCACCATCTTCCTTTGTGAATTGACGAATAATTGATGGACATATGTATACATCACCTGATATTAAAAATGCATTTCTGAACATTACCATGAACAATATAATAGCAGCATACAATTAGTGGTTCTGTGTACGGATATGGTTCTCGAACGTATAAAACTGCATGACTCAACTTTCGGACATTTCTGTACAATACATTTGCGTGAGGAGCATGGACGTTTTCAAATAATTCAATAGTAATATACAAATCTAACGTGTATGTATCATGTTATTCCTTGTATCAAATATTGTATTTGCACTGTCAGAGGCTGTGGTCTTCTTCCCTTCTTCTCTATCCGTCATTGCTGTGGTGTAACATTCTAACTTCCCTGAATAAAGTAATTAGTTTGGTGGCAAAGAACTTTAAAACACACAAACACATCATGATCATCAACATATTTTTTAAAGTATAGATATGTGTGCATTTATGACCTTAGTACATCGGTGGGTTTCGCATTTTGACAAATTGAATGCTGTTAGAAATGAAAACTTATTCATTTACCTACGATTGGTACAGTAGTAGCTGATGTTGTTGATGTTATGATAGTGGTAGGTGTGGCTGTAGTACTGGTAGGCGTGGTAGTGGAAGATGTGACTGTGGTACTGGTGGGCGTTGTATGACGCATTGTCGTGACTGGTGTGATCCAAATTGTCATATGAATAATACTAATTTCTTTGAACTTTTTTCATGATTGGCAAAGTTTAACAATTCATATGAAACGCTTGACACATACGTCATAAATTAATAAATGATCTGCATTTAACTATCAATGAGTCCATAAATCTGAAATATTGTGTTACCGATATATCAAGTAAAAAGATAGAATAATAACGAATCTTGCTAGCTTGGTACGGAGAGTGACAAATGTCATTGTCTGGAGGCTTTAACGTTTTACAATAGTCATACGGTCAGTCACTTGTTTACATTACAGTATGTACATAACATTGTAATTTATCTTATTAATGCCTTACTTAAAAAGATATGTGATACGTGTATTAGTATGTAGCTTAGTGAATAAAACTTTTTGTTTACTTACCTCCGTCAGATGGAGATGGGGAACCTCTACATGTTAATGCGTCTAATTTGTCCTGACCTTTTTCTACATATCCATACTGAAAAAATACTTACTTCATGGCATGTGAACGTAGTGATTATCAGTTATAATTACCTCCCCTTATTATATTATTATGCAGGGAAGGCATAGTCCACCATGTGTTATTCATTGTGGGGTATCATTGGCTTGCTTGAAATATACATATTAAGGAATATGGAAGGTTCGTTCTATGTCTGACTTTTGACTGCCTAGGTGCTGCCGTCGTTTCTTTGTGGATTTGGTTTGTCTCCGTACTACAGTATTCATTTGTACTAGCTGTTTCATTTTGTTTTCACTTTTCGGTTTTCCGTTCGGACTTGTGCTAATAAGTGGTCTGTCATTTTCCTTTGTTCATTTGTCCTTTTTGTGCATTCCATTCTGTGTCTGTTGAGTGCTATAAGCTATCATATATTTACGTGCGTTATGGTGCATGTGGGGTTTTTTTACGGTGCATTTATGTAAACGAAAGTGGAATCTATATAACTTAGAGAGTGAGTTATGACAGATTTAGGTTAGATGATAGTGGTTAACTTCAGCGAACGTGACGACGCCATGTTTTACCAAAATTGACGTCATATTTATGCACACTAAACTCATATTTTGTTCAACAAAGTTGGAATTTAGTATATTGGATAACAATTTGAAACTTTTAAGTACTACAATGTGTTACCTTTTTACATATTGCACAGTTTGAAACATCCTGTAGGTCTACAGCACTAGTGCTCGACCTCGTTCTTGTAGCCGTTCGGTTTCTTTTTTTTCTTTTTTTTTCCTGTTTTGTAGTTTTCCTTGTGATTTGTACGTGCAATCTGGGATTGTTTCGTGTTTGCGTATTCTTGTTGTGCCTTTCATGTCATGTTGACTGAGTGGTGTTCCCCTTTCTAACCCCAAAGTTGCGAATGTTAACATGAATTATTAGAAACTGGTGCTTAATCTGGTAGACTGTTATTTTGGCGTGGCATTCGTCCTCTGTTGTTTCTGTTGAGTGCTACTGGTTCTGTCCGATTTATTAACACAAATACGACTTACCTGGTGTTCAAATGCGATTGACCACCATCCCATTGCTGTATTCTGGGTTGCTATTAGTTCCTTACAATCAAATACATCCAAGTATCCTATTGGTTTAGAATCTGTGTTAGGCTGAAATAATGACGACTTAGTCACTAACAGTTGGATTGCATCGCGTGGGTTGCAATTGTCTCAATTCCGGAACGGTTATCCATGTATTTCACCTCAGTGTAGTTGTAATTACCTCCGTTTATAGTAATGGGCTTTATGTCAAAAGCCATGCAGTGTGTCATTCATTGTGGGATCAGTATATAAACTTGCTTACCGTATCGTTTCGTCCGTTCTGAGTATGTACAATATGTATCATGCGTGGGTATTAAACTACATTGACAGCTGGTGCATATTATTGGTGAGCCCGTTTCGTTGCCTTTCATACTACTATATAGCAATATGACCAGTGAACCATTCAGATTGTTATACAAAAATAGGATAAGAGAAGCAACATCCAACAGAAACAGCGGAGCAAACAGAAACACATGTTACAGGCAAAAACGAACACGTTCATAAAAGAACAACATCACAAGGGACACTCAGAAAGCACACTTAACCAATAACCGAAACCACAGATTGTTAAATGAAACACAACCGAAGAAAAATGTCAGCATACCATACAACAACGGAACACACATTCAACTCATGATTCATTATAAGGAAGCACAGAGACAGCAAGAAAACGTCACAATGACAAAGCGTTTTTTTTTATTGTACATGTATATACAAAATGTACTAGACAGTGTAAAGTGGAAATTACATCCATAAAATTGTCATTTTGGATTCCATCTGGAGATATAGGATAATGTGAGTAGTTTTGTTCATACTAAAATTGAGTAAAAGTGAACAACGAGTCATCTGTGTGAGTTTAAGTCTGCATAGGGTAGATGTTGTTTCATACTGGGTCTGGCTGTGTATGTCGTTCTGTTGGATTGGTGTCGGTAGTGTTGTTCACTTACGAAAAGTTATCAGTATATTACAGAAGAGTGAGCTAGTACTGGTTGGTAATTAGATCCTGAAAACATGTTTGCATATCGCTGGCTTAGAATTAGAAGGTCGTAAGTACAAAATCAATATTTTGAGAAAACAAGAAAAAAACTGTCTGAAAACTACTCTTTACGTATGGAAAAATAAGCCTTTTAAACGTCTGTTTGGTCAACATGACCACTTCCGATTTTCATGAAAATAGGGTCATACGAAGCGCCTTGAGATGCAGATTTCAAATATGCACGAGTCTTATAAGGTCGTAAGTAGTACCTACTAATTCTAAGCTAGCGATATGTATCAACTGACCGCCGCTATTATTGATGATCACCGCTAAACATACTAGAAAATAAACAATATAAAAATTGTAAATACCGTTGGATAAACCCCGGTCCCATCGCTGTAACTGCACAAGCAATGGTAGTACCCTTTTACTTGAACAATCCATATAAGTAACAGAAAATGTATCATTGCGTGATATTTTACACTAAATGTTAAGAGATAAGGACATGCACCAGGTCACATGAACATGATAAAGTGAAGGATACTTCATGCACTGGATGTCCACTGATGTAAAACTTAGCGCTTTAGATAATGCTACGAGAGTTGTCCAACTCGTATTTGATCGTTGCTGCATATCTGATGATGCCTTGCTTAGGTTATTCAGCTTTTCATAGCTGAAACTAGGACATTCAGCTTTTTCTAGCTGAAACTAGGACATTCAGCTTTTTATAGCTGAAACTAGGACATTCAGCTTTTTATAGCTGAAACTAGGACATTCAGCTTTTTATAGCTGAAACCAGGTCGCTCAGTTTTTTGAAAGTTTGGACTTGCACTTTAGACTTTTTGACAGATGAGAATTAGATTTTTAGCGGTTACGTTCATTTTCTCGTTCGGCTGTGTGTTGGGCATTGTGTCGTGTAATTGTGGTCTATGTTGTTTTTATGCTTTCTGTGATTGGGCTGTTTCCGTTGAGTGCTGTATTCCCTTTTACATGATATAATCTAAATACATGTAGCTCTACTCTACAGTGTAGATTAATGTACAGTACCAAGTACTATAACATATGTGCTCGATGTTTATCGTATTTGCCATACGGTAGAACCACAATCAACAATTTTATTAAGGGCACTGTTTTGGGCCGTTTGATACCATAATTGTTGTCCCATTATCACATGCTATTGATTACATTTATCTGTATTCTACACTTTAAAGCGTAATATCCTCAAGATTCCCAAAATCAGGTCTATTTGAGTGTAGGTATACGTTGGTATTTCACAATATTCTGGCGTAATATACTTTGCATTCGTGTTCTGGAAGTTTTGTATTGAGATCTGAAGATGAGCCTTGACCAAATACCATGTTGAGACTCAAGAAAGGGGTGTGGCAAATAATTCGACCAAATGTTTTTGAGCCTAATACATGAGGCGACACAATAGTTCTAGGATTTTTAGGGCTGTTTTTGGGAGGCGTTTAAGCCTCTCATTACTACCATTGCCCATTTCTTAATACAAAATTAACCGCCTTTAGGCTGCTATGTGAATCCGCATTCAAGTAGTTCCAGAAACTGTCAACATTCCCAATACTGCTACATATGTTTCTCCAAATTTTTAACTGATTTAAGCCAATCAGCAACATTTGTTTATTCTAAGATCAACAATTATTGTGAAACTGTTCGTTAAATCGATATTTTTGCAAAAAAATCACTACACCGGCCGATACCGAACTTGTTTCATAATACGAAAATGACGTGTTCATCAAATGTCCCGGCTGCAAAGCTATTTTTAGAAACTTCAGACTACGGTCAAGTGATGGTTTTATCAATGAATCGTATACGGTCTGCAAAATACTGTTATGCAATCATATGGTGTCGCTGTACTAGCTAGCCGCTTTCTATAGACTTTCTATAGACTGTCTCACGCTGTGAGGGAAGTGACGGTACTGTAGGATCTGATAAATAGGCGTGTAGTATTATTTTAAAGCCACTTTTGATATACGCATTCAATACACGTATTACATATATATTAATATGCACCTTTTAACAAATATTTAGATACCCAACATGCCTATATAGTCACATATGCCTATTTTGACATTCAAAACAAGATCGGCAGTAAGAAAACGAACATTAAACGTGTAAAGTCGGTTTAAGCTTTAGTAGCAGCAACCAGATCGCCTCCCATTAGTACTCTCAGTGCTTTGATTTATTATGTTCCAGAATATTGCATTATAATCTATACACACGTACTAATTAGCTTGGATATTTGTCACATTATTAATTTAAGATCATTTTGTACCAATCAATTACTTTGGTATTTCACAATATTCTGGCGTAATATACTTTGCATTCGTGTTCTGAAAGTTTTGTATTGATATCTGAAGATGAGCCTTGACCAAATACCATGTTGAGACTCAAGAAAGGGGAGTGGCAAATAATTTGACCAAATGTTTTTGAGCCTAATACATGAGGCGACACAATAGTCCTAGGATTTTTAGGACTGTTTTTTTATTATGTTCCAGAATATTGCATTATAATCTATACACACGTACTAATTATCTTGGACATTTGTCACATTATTAATTCAAGATCATTTTGTACCTATCAATTATTTTCCAATATTATAAGTTAAACATACATTTCCATCATTTACAACTTTTAGGTAGTTTTGGGTTATTATAAAAATATAATACCACGCGCGAAGCCAAAACTATACCATGTACATCTAAACAATTCATTTTTAAGTAAAAGTTAGAACAAATTAAGTAATGGCGACATATAGGGATTACTTTTGTCAGACAGGATTTGTTAATGTCTGTCCGTCCGCACGTTGCAAATGGTGGCAGCGGTGGGATGAAGTCAACTGCTAGACTGGAGTTGCCTTACCCATGCGTTGCCCAGGCCAAATCTCGAGATTTCTCAGATAAGCGGGTAATGTAACGGTCGCTGAATGCATAAAGGGAGGTAATTTGATTAATATACACATATCACCATTGTTCGTACGTTATAATATTAAGTTGAATAAATTATATGATATGAAAACAATATGTCTGAAGTACAGCCTCACCGTAGAAAAGAGCGCTTATTATTTCAGTTTTTGAAAGGACTTCAAAGAGTCAATTTTCATATTGAATTTATTATAAAATGCTAAGCTCTGAAGAGCACTTTTTGTAACTACTGTGGGTAATATAACTTTCGATGACTGAGCGGAAAAATGTCATACAAAAAGAACAGTCTAACAAAATTGGCGCAGTGCCAACTATCTTTTTGTAATGTTTTGTATTAAGTGTTATCCATAAACCATGCGTGTACATAGAAAAAAGGTTGCCTACCGGTAATATATGGCTTTGGCTACCCGACTTGGTACGGCCAGCGGTAGCTGTCACTGGGGGTCTTACAAACGTTTTGCGGGGCACCAAACCCCTCAATTATCCCTCGGACATAAATTGAACAAGACTATGTAAAAACAATTCCTCGCATTACTGACAGGTAAAACATGAAACATATCATGAACTGAACTCATCTAGTAGCACAAGCACTCAATGACCAATCAGATATCTGGGTTGGTAATGACAAAGCATATTATTAGAAAACTTTTAGACATTTCTTTAAAAAAACATAAACAATCCTTAAGTATGTCATCTGATCGTGATTATAAAACCTATGCATTATTTCCATAGGTTTAAACATTAATATGCAAATTACTAATTAAACATAGGTTAGTATTCAATGATTAGAAAATATACGCCGCATTAATGTTACTCATAGCATGTTTTCCACCAAGATACTTTGTGGATAACAGCAAGAGGGGATGTTGGATGGAATGTGTTGAATATGTTAATTATCTATCAGACTTGAAGGATTTAGAAATTGTAATGATATTAATGAATTCATACTTGGCGTAGATAACAGTTTTATTATACAATTTATTCATTATGGACGTTTACAGAACACTAGATCTATGCTTTCATGTTGTCATTTCCCAATAAGTTGTGGATTCTGATACTGATATATGGCTGAAATATAAAATGGTAATATTCAATTATGAGTAGTATTATACCCGTGTCGTGTAAAAACATACACGTTCAAAAGTGCTTAACAATTGCAAATCATAAATAAGGCTCGGTTAAAACGATTGAAATTGAAAGCATTTAAGTCAAAATAACCCCTGAACATGTACAACAATACACTTTCACAACGGTACGAGAAGTTTTCTAACTTATGCTGAACACAAACGCCACGTCGGAAACGAGAACACTCAACTTACCATATTCACAGATGAAAGGATTACGTCTGCCAATATCTTCAAATAATGTTTGTGTGCCACATGGAACATTATTCCATAGACCAGAATATGTACCACCAGCTAATATCTCTACACAGTCAGCTTCAGTTACACTTGTTGTATCTCTGCCTGGCTCAAAGTATGTGAATATCACGGGATCTCCTGTAGGCATGAATGATTACTATTTGATGTATTCTAACAAACAATTTGAAAGTGTGTCAACCTTAGTGTACCATTCATTTTGAGAATGAACTGGAATAAAAAGTGTTCACAGAAAGTATAAATGCTGAAGAAAACTCATCTATATTTAAGTGATTTTAAACACATATATTTACATTTTTTACAAAGCCTCTTTTTTTAAATTAGAATATATCTATGCAAACAAACTCACAGAAACAGTGTTGGCTTTATCTAGAGGGAGTTTACTGTGACTCATTGCCTTGTTACATTATTAGCTCGACTTTTCGTAGAAAAAAATAGCTATTGTCGGGTGGGTGGCTGTTGGATTGTAAGTTCAGTTTTTCGTTGGTATCCATTTCGCAAACACTATAAACTTGGAATACCTAATGACTATCACGAGGGTATTTCATTACAACAATGTAGATAACCATCCATCTGATTGCCTGGGCAATTTGTTCCTTGTTTGGACTAAAAACTTAGAAATGTTGGTTATGTGTACACTTTCTCAATAACCGTCAAATGTATTCACTTTACATTTGGAATACTTGTTAACTATCAGAAGAGCATTCCATTACAGCCAGGTAGATAACCTTACGGTGTATATTGCCAATGTTTTCACCCCTTGTTTGGACTTAAACTTAAGAATATTGGTCATTTTTGTTCTAAACATACATTGATTTTACAAATTAATTTTATCTGAACATTTTTTAAAACACATTGCTTACCTGAAACCCACTGAAAATGTCCTTCTGTAGGAATATCATGTAGACCTATCCATACAGATTGGTTGTATAATATTGTGTTTATCCATTGGTAGATATGATTCTGTAACCCTATGTGGTTAATGTGTATAAGATTTCCTCCTTTAGCTTTACAATCAATTGCTGCTCTTCTCCAAACTGCTTTTGTTGGGACTAGTTCATAACAATAGCTACCGTACTGAGTGAGCGCACCACCATCCTCCTTTGTGAATTGACGGATAATTGATGGACATATGTATACATCACCTGATATTAGAGGTACAATATAGCCTCTGTAGAGAAACACCTATTGCTATTGCTATTGTTCTGCGTCAAATCATATTTGTCGATATTGCTTATATGTAAATTTTGTAGTATTGAAGGATACAGTATGTTCGCTAAACTTTCGAACAATCCTCGTATTCTAAAAAGGCCTGGTGAAACAATACGTTCAGTATTCTCCAATGCTACAATAATTACATAGTACATAAAACCAAAACGAAAAGTGTTGAATGTATACAAATATCATTTTTATTTGCATATCCTGGACTCTGTTTGAAAATATAGATGACATTAGGTTGGAAAAAAACTGTCCACTATTGTCCAAACGAAGAGCAATCTCATTAAATTCAGATCCTAACCTTAATAATAATATCGTTTTAAATATTTTCGTCGTAATTCAGAATATTTCGGACAGATTAGTAAGAAATGGTACATGTACTCGTTTTCTACAACTTGAGAGGGTGTTCTAACCAACCAGTTATAACTTCTATTCCTTCTTTATTACACTGAATGTATTATCTTGCCATTTTTCACTAGCCATTGTGCGTATGACATCCTATCAACTGTCAAGTTGAATACAAACGATATAGAGTTCAGTTAGATATAGCTTAACGAGTGTCACAATTAAAAACATCTAAAGTCAGAAAAATTATACAATATTACCGATAACTGCATTCCTTTTTGTTCAAGTACATAGCGATTTTTCTATGTTTGCTTAGAATAAAAAAGTCCAGATTTGTGTGACCTTTAGTGTTTAGGTTGTCTCATTTGATCGTCTGATCTCAGAAAGACTAAACTGCCTGTTTACAGATAATGTGTATGATATATGTAAAATATGTGTGAAGTGTCAAGGAAAAATAATTTTTCAACTACCAGGAAAACCTAGAAAATATCACTGATCAGTTAGAACATGCTCTCAGTTTAGTATCTATCCTACATATATTGTGTTAGTAGATTGTTCACATAGTCAGCAATGGTCAGAAATGAAAGGCTTAGTATATTTTACCTATGATTGGTTCCGTTGTTGTCGTCGGCTTGGTTGTAGTAGTTGTGGTAGGCGTAGTTGTGGTAGGCGTTGTGGTGGTAGGCGTGGTTGTTGTGGGTGTGGTAGTGGTAGGCGTGGTTGTGGTAGGTGTAGTTGTGGTGGGCGTGGTTGTAGTTGGCGTGGTAGTAGTTGGCGTGGTTGTGGTGGGCGTGGTTGTGGTTGGCGTGGTAGTGGTTGGTGTGGTTGTAGTTGGCGTTGTTGTGGTGGGCGTGGTTGTGGTTGGCGTGATTGTAGTTGGTGTGGTTGTGGTAGGCGTTGTGGTGGTGGGCGTGGTTGTAGTTGGTGTAGTAGTGGTGGGCGTGGTTGTAATAGGCATGATAGTGGATGTTGTGGTTGTAGTGGGCGTAGTTGTAGTTGGCGTGGTAGTGGTTGGTGTTGTAGTAGTTGGCGTTGTTGTGGTTGGCGTGGTAGTAGTTGCAGTAGATGTGATTGTGGTAGGCGTAGTAGTAGTGGGTGTGGTTCTTATAGTTGTGGTTGTGGGCGTGGTTAACATCGTTGTTGTTGTTTTTGACGTACTCGTGATTGGTCTTGTGGTAGTCGCAATTGTCGTAACTTGTATCAACAAAATATAACATCAATTATTAAAAAGTCAACAAACGCAAACATATGCAATGTCAAAGATTAAAATCGATATCATTCTTAGTTGACTGTTACATTTCAGTGAGTTGGCACACGAACATCAACCTGCGCCCATAGACATAGACACGTAGATTCGAATTAAAGCCTTTATAAACCAATGAATAAGCCAGTAATTAGCTTTTGCTCAACTTTACTCTTGGAGTACTTTTAAAGTTAAAGACCTCCATGTTGCGTATTTTAAGTTTTTTGAATAGGTCGATCTATCGAAAGTTTTTATTAACTGAACATAAAAATAATTATGATCAACCCATTAATTGCTGGGTCAATTTTCGGTGTTTGCCATTCCGTGGTTCAATGCATCGCTGTGGTGAAATACGACAGATAGAACATCAAGTAAATACATGGACAGTCAATAGAACACACGCACGCACGCACACGCACACGCGCGCGCACACAACGTCACGTTAATTCCAGAAACCAGTAACGCGATTTTGGTCATTTTGAGAAAATCGCGTTTGAAGTTTTGAACAGCTATATCTTCGTGATGGTACAACGAATGTTCATGAAATTTTACCTGCAAGTGTAGTATTATATTGTGTTGTCACAAACGAAATTTCATACGTTTAAAACTATTATTTTTGCTAACAATTGAAAAAACAAAATTTACGTTACGGGTTCAACGTTAGAATGTGATGCTTGAATTCCAGAAAGACATAATTGAGTTACGGGGTTTTGAACAAGAATAGTTTACTTTAACCCAAATTACGGGATTATGGAACTAAAATTGGCAGACATTTTGTCTAAATGCACTAGTATTCGGATGGTGATATTTAAACTAAAAAACATAAATATATTAAGAAACGTTGTAAAATATAGAAACAGTGTTTGACAACACATGACGACGATAACTCTGGAGACTGATGGGTCATTGTGGTATACCGAATATGTACATGTATGTCCATCACAAGTATTATCTAAGAAAGTGTGGCATGTCAAGTTAGTAACTGAGAAATTCAGTATTTTGACAGGAGTTAGTCATGGATGTCTCATTTCTCAGTTCCTCTTTCTATTTACCACTGGAGGGATAATGAACAAGAGAACAGAAGACAAGATTAATATCATTCAATGGAAACTATGTCAGCAGTTAGATATTGATATTATATCGCTCATAAACAACATGCCAGAAAAAATTCTATCTTGGAAGCAATGGCATCACAGATAGGATGAATACAAGGGGTACAGACTCCACCACCACCGAAAGGGGATACAGAATTGGATAAAGATTTGACGACAGCAAGAAAGCAATGTTCAGTCTGTTATTTGATATGATATTCAGAAAATTGACAATACTATCTACGATCATCCGAAATTCGGATATCCGAAATGACGTAATATTGACACGATCGTATATTTCGTGGTTTGGCTTTAAAATACAATAAGAACACATATGTTTCTTTGAGTTTACCTATAAATCACAATCAATAGGCCAATGATAAACTACCTATTTGTTAAGATATCACCCTAAATGATGCCTAAACATTGTGTTTGTCTTGGAAAAGGGAGACAATCGTAAGTTTACAGTGTAACACGTGGTACAATACCGAACATTTCATTGGTTGCCTCATTACCTGCATCTGGAATTCAATATTGACGTTTATAAACGACTTACGGGGTCCTGGAATTGAAAGTTTTGGTCTTTATGTTGATTCCATAGACATGTAAGTTAGTTGACTGTATAGAGCGTGTCAAGGCGAAAAAAATGATACCAAACACTCAATATCGCCAAAGGTTGCGTTACGGGGTTCTGGAATTAGGGTGACGACAAGTCTATTAATATATAATAGAAATATAATAAAAGTTATCTTATCAAAGCAGCTAAATGTATAAGTATGTACATACCTTTGTCTGAGGGAGAAGCTATTCCCGTACATAAATTTATTTCTATCCGATGATCCGAGGCTTTGTCTACGTACCCATACTGAAACAATTAACTGTATACGTCATGTCCTGTAGTCTGTCTATACAGAGCCTATTTTTTATTAAAAGACAACTCATCAGTCTTCTTTTTGTCATGAAATTGTTTCCCTTCGCATTGTCACACATAGGTAGGTAATCAAGCCAAAAATTAAATCTAGCTAAACTTGGAAATAGAGTTATGATAATTGATTGACATAATAACTTATCTAGGTAGGTAGCCAGACTATAATTATGTCCTGCTGACCCTGTATATCGTAAAACAATTAACTCAATACTTAACTAGTATAGCATATGCTGTGTACAGTGCTACTCACCTAATCTACCGTAAAACATTAAAAGCTACTGACCCAAACTACCATAAAACAATTGATTAATTGTATACGTTATTTGCTACTCACAATATCTACCGTAAACCAATAAACATTATACGTTATGAGCTACTCGTCCAATCAACCGTAAAACAATTAACTTTATGCGCCATGTACTACTCGCCCTATCAACCGTAAAACAATTAACTTTATACGTTATGTACTACTCGCCCTATCTACCGTAAAACAATTAACTTTATACGTTATGTACTACTCGCCCTATCAACCGTAAAATAATTAACTTTAAACGTTATGTACTACTCGCCCTATCTACCGTAAAACAATTAACTTTATACGTTATGTACTACTCGCCCTATCTACCGTAAACCAATTAACTTTATACGTTATGAGCTACTCGTCCAATCAACCGTAAAACAATTAACTTTATACGGCATGTACTACTCGCCCAATAAACCGTAAAACAATTAACTTTATACGACATGTACTATTCGCCCAATCTACCGTAAAACAATTAACTTTATACGTTATGTACTACTCGCCCCATCTACCGTAAAACAATTAACTTTATACGTTATGTACTACTCGCCCAATCTACCGTAAACAATTAACTTTTATACATTATGTACTACTCGCCCAATCTACCGTAAAACAATTAACTTTTATACATTATGTACTACTCGCCCTATCTACCGTAAACGTGATACTTTCTGGAGATCATCACCTTTGTTATTGCGAAAGAAATGATTTCAACTTCGATTTATTACTACTCTCTCAATCTACTTATCACTGTTTCCTGTCATCAAGGACAATGTGTTGTCCGTCCTTACAAAACTATACCCCTACCTTTGAGCAGACACGACTCATCAAAAACTAGTATCTATTACTTAACGGCTGCTGCTGTTTTTGGTTCAGAAAGCCGACACATGGACAAGTATTTAAATGCTTCATTTTCCTTTCACTTCAAGCTATTACAGTTTAATACAGTTTATTTCATATATACATTGGACAATGTGTCCATGCGTACACAATTTTACATTCATATGTACGTGGGACGTTCAAAAATAAACGGGACTGGGGCCCTCACGGGTACAGTTTTAAATATTGTACAAATATTATTACATAACATTGAATCGGAATTCAATTGCGAAAAAGTGATACCTGATTTAAAGAGTTACACTATCACGGCCGCTTTATATAGTCAATTTTCAAACCATGGTAACACGCACCCGGCGGAGCCGACCAAATACCATGGATTGTGACTACGTAATAGGGTATATCTTTAATACTATCACATCGATAAGTTTCAAACTGTGCCATGACATTGCATGTTACATATTGGACGATGTCTGCAAACATAACGACATTCGAACGTTAGGTACGGAAATATATAGAAGTTGAGCTCCCGGAGTGACAACGTCGTGACGCAAAAGTAATGTCTCCAGAACGTAAGGAAAAACGGACAAACGCCAAGTTCTGTCAACAGCAAGATGACTATGAATCGTATGAAATTATCGTAACTACGTTGGGCCCTATTTCTCTTTTAGAATGGCATAAACGCTTTAGTGATAACTCTTCAGCTTTGAAAGACAGGGAAGTAATAGGAAATCATATAACGGTTGAGACTACAGTTACGGAGACATTTACAAAATATCAACGTTTCATGATACGTTGCCACGACCAGATATTCTATGTAGGATCTGGAAAAATGCATGTGATTCTCACCAACGCTTTATTTGAGTGGTTCAGTGTGGTACAAGAATGTATTCATCACCATATATCACAATAAACATCGTATTTCATAGCCCTATGCGAAGCACGAACGCCTTGTAAAATAGCGACGTCATTTTGAGCGCCGGGTCGGCGATAGTGGTTTATTAATCTGTAACTCTCGGACCGCGTATTTGTTTTAGTTCATAATTTTACTGTATGTAGAAAAAGGATTCCGATTTCTGACGGTATATAGTTTGATTGAATGTGTTTAACCATATGGGTTTTGTGACAATAGTCCTGTTTATTTTTGAACGTCCCACTTATATATACTAGTACATAAAATCTGATACTACATACGTAGTACATTACATAACAGCGCATGACAATGCACAGCCTGTGCCCACTTTGTGTTTGCAGACTTTCCATGTATTATAAGTGTGCACTGACCGCGTAAGGTTTTATGTAGTTGTGTGACAGTTTAAAGTGAAAGAACTATAATATAGCGTATTAATAAGAGGAACAGTGCTAATTAATTAATATGTCCGGACGTTACATCTTTGCAGATGAATCATTTAGAATATAAATAAAACGAACCTGGTGTTGAAATGCGATTTCCCACCATCCGTCCGGTGCATTATGGTTTGTTATCAACTCCTTACAATCGAATTCATACAGATAACCAATTGGTTTAGATGTTGTGCTAGTCTACAATGGATAATGCATTAAAACCAAAAGTAAAGACAAAGCCAATAATAAGACCACAAAACTCCTACGATCGACCGCCCCTATACTTAGACTGACTTAAATTTCAAAAATGAGACCATCTAAATAAGGCAACTAAATTTTGACATCAGCTCAAAATAAAAGCACTTAAATAATAAGACCATCTAGTAAATACTAATTAGACCACCTCTGCACGTGTACTAGTTCCAGTCCGGGCTTTTTTAGAACCCCGCCCCCTGAGAGACGGAGAATAATAATGACACATTGCTGAAACAAAAGGAATTTTATGTCGCGATCGTCATTTCTAGTCATGATTTACTGAATTGCTCTGTGTTGTAAAACCTTTGGCAACATGATATGCAAGTACGTACTCAACTTATAGTCTTAGTGTTCATGGTAGCATGAGCACTCATATACGCATGAGAGTCCCTGATAGTATTAAGTCGGGCGTTGAAGGCGTCACCGAACTTAACCAGCCGAGCACAAAAAATATAAAAACATACAATGCCCAACAGACAACCGTACGAAAAAAATGATCCGCCTAAGTCCCAGCTGTCAAAAAGCTGAATGAACTAGTTTTATCAATCAAAAAGCTAAGTCGAATAGAGTAACAACGAACTTTTTTCCACATAAATAAGTCACTCTGGTTCAATACTGACACGTAAGAGCTACACACCAAAACCTAATAACTAGTAAATACCGTAGGATAAACTGCCCTCTCCACATCATAACTGCATAAACAATTATATTCACTGTTCACTTTAACAATCCATAGGAAGAGCAGAAAGTATAGCATTGTTAAATATTAATGTCAACTAAATGTTACAGAGATAAGAAAAAAATGGACTAGGTCGCCTTTAGACATTCATTCCGTTAATGAGATAAAGTAGTAAATCAGGCATGATATTTCTGTGTTACTATGTATCATTATCGTCATCATGCTTAATTAAAATATATTCCCTTTGATATTAAGTGGTGAATTCCAGAATTTGCAACAGTATTTCATGTTTACGGCGAAACCATATGATTTCCGTGATTTTCCACTTGAACGATTCGTGATAGACTGTTGTCATTGTTTGAGCCTAAGGGTAAGAAACCTCGCGTAACTATAAGTGTAGATAATGTTTATTTTTTCCTAGCAACAAGTCCAATCGTTCATCAAGACACCGTAGTTCATATTAGTTTATTATGTCGTTTATGAAGCAAGTTATACGTACATCGACACTCCATTCCGTACAGTATCCGTCGCTACTATGGTATGAGAGAAAGGAAAATAGTTTAACCTATGGTATGCATCTTTTCTAGAAGAGATGTTGTCAGTCAATCTGACTAAAGTACACAATCTCGCTAATGAACAAATATAATTAAGGCTATTTATCAAAGTATAATTTGGTTAATATAAGATTTCTTACAGCTACTACTAGGCATTTTGGTTGTTTTGCTATGGGAACTGGGTCATTCGGGCTTTTTGATTGCTGAAACTAATTCATTCTACTTTTCGCCAGCTTGGACTTGGGCGGATCTTAGCTTGTTTAGTTGGGCATTGTGTCTTGTATGTGTTTTATGTTTCCTGTGTTCGGTTAGTTCAGTTGGGCATTGTGCCTTGTGTGTTTGTAATGTTTTCTATGCTCGGCTGGTTAAGTTGAGTGCTGCCCTCCCTGTCTGACTTAGTATGATCTTTTTAGCCATTTAGCATGAAACTCATCGTACTTACTTACATAATGCTCCCCTGAAACATTTGTTTCTATGATATTTCTACTAAATCTTTCCTGGAAGGAAATGTGATTGTGGTTTAATTTGTATTTACAAAACAAATGGATGTATAGTACAACTTCTCTGTCCCAACACCCTTCGAGAGACCAAAATTTTGGTTGTTGTACAGATGTTGTTGCTCAGAGTGATAAGCGGTGTGCCTAAATGGTATAGAAAGTGGTTACTTCTGGGACGAAATGATTCTTTTGTTTGCCCTATGACACACCGCTCTGGAGAGGATGCACTGTGTATACAATCCATTTCCTACCCACCTAACCAACATCAAATGACATCAACGATGGGAGGAGCAACAAACAATATGCTATTTTAGCCCCTGTAGATATATTTGTTGCAAATGCGGAGCGGTGACCTAGAGGTAGGGCGCGCGCTTCGGGATCGAGAGGTCCCGGGTTCAACCCCCGTCTGGACCACTGCTTAATTTCTCTGAGCACGAATAACCCACATGCTCCACTCGACCAAGGTGTGAATTGGTACCTGTGAGGGCTGTGTCTGAACATGTTCGATAGTCCTGGGCGCCGAAGATCGATGTTGGCTGCACATCCACCAGGAGAGAATTAGTCCCCCCATAGGTAGCCCAATGAACAGGGGAAGTTTAAATGTCAAAGGGTGGCTGAACGGCTGAACTGCTGAAAGCAGCCCTAGAAAATTGGTAACTTAACTTTTTAAATGCTATGTACGAGTAGGCCTACATGTTGTTAGGTTGAAGAGAGTGTCATGTGGGTCAAATCCACATGCCGAGCACCTGTGTACAAAAACAAACTATTGTTCAATGACTTTGTGGAAAAACATTATAGAGGAATATTTAATTTTAATAGTAACCAAATCTAGTATGGGCATTAATACGTGCAAATAGACGTAATACTTTAAACATACGAAGTCTTGTTGGAACACTAATCCATAGTAAGTTTTATTATCAATATTTCAATAGTTTGTATCATTTGAAATTGACTTACAAAGTTAAAACAAACATTTGCTCATCGCAAACCATAGAAACCATACCAGTCTATTTGTGTATCACAGTTAATATATATCTTCATTGTTGTACCGAGTTTATTCAATGATTTCGAAAATGTCAGTGGTGGCCGCGACAGCTGTTTCGAGGAAGTCAAACGTTGCTGTACATTGTAGATTTAATATAGGAATGACTGCTACAGCTTCCAACTCCGTTCCTCGACAAGTCATCGATAACTGTAACTCAATCTGTTCTGCAGCCAGATCCGTAGGCAAGGTAACGGCTAGTTTACCGAGGAATTTGCATCCTGGTTCGTCGCAAAACATCGGATTTCTCTCTTCTGATTGGTAGACGTTCCAATGGACGCTGGGGTTCCGTTTGTTAAAAACGAGATATGTCCGTTCCCTACTTTTCCCGCCAACATATACGTGCTCACCATATTCAATATGTTTGTCAAATGCATTATCAACAACAAATTTACCTTTAATGGTTCGTTTGGATTCAACCGGGTGAATTGTGGGATCAAACTTTTTCCTCGTATGTACACCGTATGAGTACGGACTAATTCGAGCGGCAATGACTTTTGAATCACTACCGAACATTACCGCGCCTTTCAAAATGGCGATACTTCCGTTTGCAGGGGCGATCACTCTTAAGTTATGGAAATATTTTCTCATTGCAGCACTGACTGTTGGCGATTCAGAAAACCCTCCAACAAGAAGAATAGTAGAAACCTGTTTAAGTTCTTTCTTTTTTAACAGCTCTTGAATATGCTGCTTTATCTGTGCAATGGCGTGATCAAACAATTGTTCCATTACTCTCGGCTTCAGTATCAAACTATGTTTTACAAGTTCTACAGTCTTTTTGTATTCTTTCTCCTGTAGCCTTTCGCTCAGTTCATATTTCCTTGAGGCTCGAAATATCGTTTCTAGATCAAATGGAAAATTCAGATCTAATTCTTCTGTATGTGGGGAAAACTGCCGCTTCTTTTTCTCGAACTCTTTCTGCAACTCAAACCAGTAGCTCGGACACTCCCGTACGAATATATCCATTACCGGCTTCGTTACCTGCCGAGAAAACAGAATTATGAACAATATTATTTGCAAATACTTGTTTGAAGCATATACATTGTACAAGTATTTTCCGGAAACTCAGCCATAGTATCCGCTTAAAACACGATAATCGATCTTATACCGCCTAGTGATAGAGCATCCATATACCGCCTAGTGATAGAGCATCCATATACCGCCTAGTGATAGAGCATTCACTTTGAATGCCAGATCTATGGGGTTAACATTGTACTACATTATATATTATACAGACACCGTCCCAAATGAGGTTGTCAGGAGTAAATCATAGATAGTTATAATCTACTGTTATAGCTACCACAATCATGGCAGTAAACGTTTTTCTAGACTTAAACTATTGTCCGGTACAATGAAATAAGTAGACTTGTTTTTAAGAAAGATGACGAAGACTCAATACTTGACTAGAATAAGAGATATAAAAATAATATATATATAATGAAAGCTTATGTTGTGAAGGAACACTTGTTGCTGGAATGCACATCAAGCAATTTACGAAAAAGTAATTATAGTAGCATGGAGCATGCATGGCATAAGTTACTGTTACGACAGGTAACTTTAAAATAATAAGAAGTAGGGATAATGTTGATAAAATACCGGTATTTCGGATGGTACCGCGGTATCGTACCACGGTTACTTGTAATACCGCGCGCCTCTAGCATTCAATGCCAAAAGTTTAATTATCCTTTTGACTTTCAAGATATCGTGTGAACTTGCCCCGCGGAATATCGTAACCAACATCCAGCCTTACCATTTTCTCAATAAACTGTTCGAAAGCTTTGTTAACAAGTTGACCACCCCATGGTCCACCGGTAGCAGCATGCAGTTCTCTTAATGTACCGTCCTGTAATACCTCATGTCCTGTTGTATCCACCGTACCACCTGTAAGAATAATAAAACAATGTATGTAATACTTATGCACAAGTCTATATTATGCCAGCCCGGGAGCGGCGGGGTTAAAGGGGGAATTAGACAGACGAATCTTCAAGATATTTCGGTGGGGATTTAGACAGTTAGCATTGTCTCCTGGTGGGTATTTAGACATCAAAAAATTGAAAATGTCTAATTCCCCCTGGGTCGCCCACTCTGGGCGGGCAAAATATTGACTGGTGCATTAACATACACTTTCACAGGGTATACACCCTGTAGGACCGTTGTTCCAAGCTCCACATGTGTGTATTCTATACTTAACTCTTTTATCAATGGTTGACTTTTCGTTGCCGTTACCTTACATGAAACCAGTGGATCCTTTAAATGATCAGGAACGATTTGTTTATCTACTTTTTAATAATGAATGATAGATCTATGTTTGAAAATTCTTACCTGGAGACACTATAAGTTGTATTATTTTTAAAGTACATTTTGCTTCGTACATGTGGGTGGTATACGCTTAAAGCATAGACCTTAATTACGACAAAGAAGATTATAAGCATGCCCATTGCTTGTCGGACGTCGTTTATCAGACGTTTAAAATATGGATATTTTGGTTAATGGAAACGTAAGCAATGCACTAATGAAGATTACAACCCCAAAATTAGATCCTTCTTATGGTCAACTGAACAAACGAGTTATGTAAGGAAGTTAAAAGATACAACAACAATGTAATAACAAATCGGACTGTGAAGGCAACACTCGACAGAAACACCAGGGTACTGTTTTATCAAAGCACTTACGGAAATCGTAAACTTACGATCAAATTTAAATTCTTTATAATTATTTCACAGCTACAAATTGTGGCTAAGGGTTGTTCAATATAAATTATTATTCAGTCAAAGAACCCCTACAAAAAATAATCTTCCCCTATGCTTAGGTCTTGAAGAATTAGGAAGAATTAAAATTTGAGCGTAAGTTTACTATTTCCGTAAGTGCTTTGAAAAAACAGTACCCTGAGCACGAAAGGTTCAAAAACACACGAAAACGTAAAACACATACTAAAGTACTTAGAAGTCACAAGGACAACCATAAAATTAAAAAAAAAACCTGAACAGTCACGGAACACACCGAAAGCCTAATCTAAAAGTCTGTCAGCTAAGGCAGTAAATTAGTCAGGAGTAAGAGCCAGCATACAAGAACGAATCACGAAGGACGATTACACACAACTAGGACGTCGAACCACAAAGGGTAAGAAGAATTTGTATAATTGTTGCAAACCGAGTAGAACAGAGGTAATAGTAAGGTGAATTGGTTTAATTGTTGCAAACCGAGTAAAACAGAGGTAATAGTAAGGTGAATTGGTATAATTGTTGCAAACCGAGTAAAACAGAGGTAATAGTAAGGTGAATTGGTTTAATTGTTGCAAACCGAGTAAAACAGAGGTAATAGTAAGGTGAATTGGTTTAATTGTTGCAAACCGAGTAAAACAGAGATAATATAGTAAGGTGAATTGGCATAATTGTTGCAAACCGAGTAAAACAGAGGTAATAGTAAGGTGAATTGGTTTAATTGTTGCAAACCGAGTAAAACAGAGGTAATAGTAAGGTGAATTGGTATAATTGTTGCAAACCGAGTAAAACAGAGGTAATAGTAAGGTGAATTAGTTAAATTGTTGCAAACCGAGTAGAACAGAGGTAATAGCTAAATGTACCTCCACAATCCACCACAATGTATCTCTCACCAGGATCAAATGCTCTCAGGAAGGCACCTTCTACTCCATCTACACGATTCAATGCAAGTTCCTTACAGAAAATAGCCGCTGATTCTGGTTCCAGTGCCAAGGTTAGTTGATCATTTGGAATACCCGCCTGAAACATTTACAATGTTTGACAAATAAGGGTATGTACGTGTTTCTTTGTTTGTACCGTGATTATGTTTTTTTTCAAAATGTGCAGTAATTTAAGTTAACCTGACCAGTTTTCTTGGAATGTATTTTAGAAATGGACACAGGTCCTATACAATGAAGCTATAGCTGCCGATCTTGGTCCAATGCCAAGGTAAGTTGATCATTTGGAATGGTTGACAAATAAGGTGCGTGTTTCTTCGCTTCTGTCGTGTTTAGTGCCGTTTTTTTCAACATGGTTCAGTCAGTTGGCCTAACCAGATTATTTGGAATGTGTCATTATCCAGACCCCGGGATAAAACCAATACTTACACTGAACACCCAAGTCTCAAATACACAAATTATACGCTGTATATACGATTAAATATGATTATTTTGATCTAACATTACAAAATGTACTATGAGGAAATTGTATGGACATGTTATAATATTATGAGTGTTGAAAATAGAGCTAGTATTACTTTGCGAGAGTCTGTTGTTTACTTTACTTGTTTATCTGCATAATTATAACGTCATAAACGGAATACATGCACAACGTAACGTCATTTCCATAGGTACATCATACCAAAGGAACTTGCATAATTTAAAAATAAATAAACAAAATTTCACTACAGTAGAGCCTGTATTAAAGTATAGACAGGATATATTATAATACAGGCTCTACAGTAGTTATTCTTTTTTTATTTTTCAATTTATTTTTTAAATGATGCAAGTTCCTGTGATCAAACGTTTTACAACGGTATGTTTTGTTCTTTCCCTATATAGATAAAATCTTCTGTCATGTTAGAATTCTTAAAAATACTATCCTGTTATGGAACTAAAACCAACAATAAAGGCTTATCCTGATAGCTATAACTTCAAGGTATGTACTTTACCTGTTCAAACAATGGTTTTAATATTTTGTGTACGCATTAAATTATACGTCACTCTCACATTATCCTAACTGGACAGTACCTACCCTTGAAGCTGATTCTCGCATGAATTGTTTAGCTGAGTTTCTCCATATTGCTGGTACCGTTATCACCCAACTTATTTCCCTAAGCGACACATCTTCACGTAAACCCTCCTTCAACTTTGTCAACAAATGTTTCTGGATAAAGAAATTCAATACTTTAGTATCATTTCAATGAAGCCAGCTATTTTGGCAAAGTAGTCAGTTGTACTTAGGTGCGGTTTGTTTCATACTGAAGAATACTCCTCAAGCGGGTATCGATTGAAAAAATCAATAATCATGGGACGCTAATGCTACAGTGTGTCTTTTGTCACGCTTTATTTCCCTTGTCGTTTATCGATTACGTATATTGGTGTTTGGTGTTGACAGGTTTAAGTGCAGACAGGCGTTATAAAAACGAACACGAATACGAAAGTTAATTTTGCATAAAGCATAGTACAATGCTTATAACATATAACAGAGATGAATAACGATGTTTATAGTGATAATGTACAGACTACCTTAACATTTTAAAATGCACAAACTAACTTAACATATTTGATAAAGCACACGCTACCTTAACATATTTGATAAAGCACACACTACCTTAACATATTTGATTATGCACACACTACCTTAACATATTTGATTATGCACACACTACCTTAACATAGTTGATAATACACATACTACCTTAACATATTTGATAATACACACACTACCTTAACATATTTGATAAAGCACACACTACCTTAACATAGTTGATAATACACATACTACCTTAACATAGTTGATAATACACATACTACCTTAACATATTTGATAAAGCACACGCTACCTTAACATATTTGATAATGCACACACTACCTTAACATATTTGATTATGCACACACTACCTTAACATAGTTGATAATACACATACTACCTTAACATATTTGATAATACACACACTACCTTAACATATTTGATAAAGCACACACTACCTTAACATATTTGATAAAGCACACAGTACCTTAACATATTTGATGGCTTCTGTAAATACTAACATTGCTTTCATCTTTTTACCTCCAGCATCTTCCAGCAGCATGTCTCGGTTCAAATCCTACAATATAAGAAGCAACGGAACATGTGTTATATACAATGTATATCCCGAACCAGATGACAACCAAAGTTAGCTTGATCGGAGATTGGATGCAAATGGAGATGTCGTATGTGAGCTCATCGGTGATTGGTTGCAAATCGAGAGGTCTTTTGTGAGCTCATCGGTGATTGGTTGCAAATCGATATGTCGTATGTAAGCTCATCGGTGATTGGATGAAAATCGAGATGTCGTATGTGAGCTCATCGGTGATTGGTTGCAAACCTGGGGTCCGTGTCATAGACATATATCTCTTAGCTAAAGTTCGACTTTTTGTATGCCGTTTCAGGAAGACTAAGATAGACAGTACATTCAAGCAAAGTTATTTGAACAAGAATTATCATAAATAACCATTTTAATTTTATAAATAAGTAAGTGTTTACTTTGTATGCTCTCAACAGAATATAGACAAGTCACATCCTTGGTCAGAGTATGTCTATGAAACGGGCCTCTGGAATATATAAATTTATCGGCGATTGTTCGAAACTTGGAGTCTATAAGCTTATCGGCGATTGGTTCGAAACTGGACCCAGTATATATGTTAGCTTATCAGCCATTGGTTACAAACATGGATATCAAATACATGGCGCATTTTTTGTGAAATTCTACATGCGTTTGTATCTTTAAGCAAACATCTAAACAAATTATCACTAATGCGTTATACATTTTTATTGAAACCGCGAAACAATCAGCAGTGTTTAAATATGTTCATCATAAGCTCGTGGAACAAACCTTTTCATGGTGAAGTCGCATCTTGAAATGTTGAAAGAAGTACCACTTTTGGTGTTCATTTTTCAAGGTCAGTGTTTTATACTTGGATTCCGCTTCAAAACCAAATGAATGAAATCGTTTATCGGCGTCGATTAGAACTGTAGTGGGAGCCTGAAGCCCCATTTCTGCGCTACCTATCCACGCTTGGTCAATGTTGATATCCGCTAGTCGGGTATCATGGTCTCGGCGTAGATAGTAAGCATATCCGGTACAAGTCGTACCGAAGTCGATGGCTGCTATGACTACCGGACCCCCGGCGACACCTGATCCGCGCCCTGATTGGTTGAAAGTGCTGAAAAAGTAGAAAGTTTCCTGAGATAGATTCGTGTATTTCATTGTTTTACCAAACATGGGCATTTGCCTCTACTTCTACATTATTTCTAATTTGAACCAAAATGATTATAAATTCAAAATAGATGAATAATGTCGCGCTTTCACGATTAAGAAAGAAACGCTGGTTTCGGCACTTTTCTTAACTTCATCATGATCTCGTCATTTCCGTTTTAAAACTAAACTAGCAAGTGAAAGAGATTTTGACAAACAAAATACATTTAAACAAAATGTAACAAACGAACGCACTATGATTTCATTTAACGTGATTTTTTGCAAAA
Source organism: Spisula solida (assembly GCA_947247005.1). Classification (NCBI taxonomy): domain Eukaryota; kingdom Metazoa; phylum Mollusca; class Bivalvia; order Venerida; family Mactridae; genus Spisula; species Spisula solida. Next base: position 20,821,882 of record OX365957.1, read on the forward strand.
CTTTACAATACAATACTGCAGAGTCATGTGTAATAGCCTACATGTTAAGAATCCAATCGTGCTGTGATATTTAAATTTAAAAAAAATAACAAAACATGAACAACGATATCTAATATGCATACGTTTTGTTGTTCCACAACGACGAATACATATAGAAAAATACATGGACATTGCCGTAATATGCAGATCTATGCATTGCAGCCTTAAGTACAACAAGACTAAGTACGTCAATGGTTTCAAACATGAGAACAATAGAGAGTAAAATATCGACAGGGAAGTCATCGTTCAACTGAAACAGCCGAGCACAGAAAACATAAAAACCACACAGACCACAAAGACACGACACAATGTCCAACATTTAACTAAACGAGAAAATGAACCTATAACCGATGAATGTCCAATTAAGTTTCAGCTATCAAAAAGTTGAAAGTTCAAGTCCCAGTTAAGACACAGATTCAGCTGTTAAAAGGGACATAAAGGCGTTGTTTCAACCAACAAAAGTCCTATAAAGTTCAAGAGTAACAGTAAAAAATGGTAAATCATCTCTGCAGCCGCATGAACAATTGTTGATGATAGTATAGAATAGAATATGTTTATTCAGAAAACCACACGAAATGGTGTCTTCCTTACATAGCTGGGTATTGTCGAGACAATTCATGCTATGGGATAATACATATAACAATACAATATATACATTGAAATAAACATTCAAAGTAATATAGAACATGAGTGAACATTAGTGAAACATGAAACATTATCGAAACACTAAAACACCTAGAAGATATCTGGTCACCTTGTTTTTTGAAATGAAATTACAGTAAACAAAACAATATGAGTAATTGAATACATGTAGTGGATGAAAGGGAACAAGAAAATGAAAAAATAGCAACTAAAAAACTACACAAACTAGTATAAAAAAATAGATACAAAAAAAAGAAAAAGCTTCTCACCTTTTCTTCATTGGGTCCTTAATAGAATAGTGGATATATAGTAAAATATCATACACATATTTTCTCAAGATTGTACGAGTTGGAAAACAAACCAAATAACTATAGTTTTACAAATAGTTAAACCGTCTATGGTTAGATATTATCGGGTATTAGGCTAAATAGACAAACTACATTGTGACAAAGTCATTTAATTAAACATAGATTTAGCACCCGCCGGTTGAATATGTTATTTGTCGATATAACACGGCGTATTGTTTCTCTCTACCACTGATCATCAGATAAATTTCGAGGGTTGGCTGCAAGACTGCAGTACATCGTTCTTTAACAATGAGCAGTTACGACTGTTTGGCGGACGACCCTCATAATGGGGGTTAGTATCAATACGCACAACTAACAAGCCGGCCAGTATATAATATATCCTTTATAAAAACATAGAATAGAACAGAACATAATTATCTATTCACATTTCTTATGTGCAATCCAACTCGTGTTAAAGGCCACCCTTGAAGAATGACTGCTATTACAAAGAATATCTACAAGGACCATCTGTGAAGAATGACCGCTATTACAAAAAATGTCTACATTGACCAACAATTTTATCTACGATCAAACAAGTTCAATGATATTCACCACATGCTAACAATGACCACATTGTTGCTGTACCCATCGGTCGTCCTTGCAGACAGTATTGACTCTACATGTGGTTCAGTCAGTGACTTAATAAACGCACATTTTATATCATAATGGCAAAATGGACTGTTTTTATTCATTATATTCGTTTGCAGATCGCATACTTAAGCATTCGTTATCAATGAGGTTACTGCAAAATATTAATCGAAATTGGTCAACAAATAAGATTTTAACAATGGTGTCAATGTATAATTCCAGCTTCGCACAATTCACATTTGGATTACCTTTAATGCTCCTTGGACACAGCGGCATTCTATACTAGTATATATTTCGCTGGCTTAGAATGAGAAGGTCGTAAGAGACATTATAAGACTCATGCATATTTGAAATCTGCATCACACGGCGCTTCTTATGAGCCTATCCTTATGAAAATCGGAACAGGTTATGTTGACCAAACTGATAAGTAAAGAGTAGTTTTCAGACGGTTGTTTTCTTGTTTTCTCAAAATAGCAGTTTTGCACCTACAACCTTCTCATTCTAAGCCAGCGATACATATGTCTTGTTGATGAAAATAGATTGTTCTGGTAAAGTTTACCACTCTTGGATAAAGAATTTCGCTGTTTCCAAGAAACATTAAAAGTAACCCAAAAACAGGACATCACAACGTATCCACCATGAAACTTTAAGCTTGAGACTTGGAAGAACACATGTTGTATTCTAAGCAGCTGATTCAATGTAGTCAACCATTGTACTGTATTTATATATGGACCACATAATAAAATAGATTTCAGGCCCTTCCCCAAAAAATCTTTTCCAAGGGGCTGGGGCAGTGCTGGGTTTTGTGCTGAATGAGATCGACAAGAATGGCTGGAATGTTTAAGAAGAAAAAAATACATGGTTTTCGCTGGAGGAAAGCCAACTCTGGATTTAAGGCGCTGGGGTACCACAGAGCCTTCTGACCAAGGGGAAAGGCCTGGATTCTAACGTGGGGGTACCACAGAGCCTTCTGACCCAGGGGAAAGGCCTGGATTTTAACGTGATCCTCGACTTTCTAGAAGCATGATTTAACAGCAGATATCTTGTCAAAGCCGGAAGTATCATGAAAACGTTCGAGGTGTCATACCAACACTAATCTATAGGACCGACATTGCACAATTTACTTGCAGAAATGTATATATTCATCACAGGAACCTTATATTCATGCATAGGCATGCAGTACTGTATTTAGAACAAAGTTAGTCAATTCGGATCCAATGCCGTTTCTTAACAATGTTCAGTTATCTACCGCAACAGATTCACCAAGTAACCAGTTTTCCTTGACTGAATATTAATCAGTACTAACTTGCCCTTCCACAAGGTACCGGCAACTTCTCAACATGGAGGAAAATCAACATTGTTTTCAAATGTGCATGGAACCTAGAAAACAAGCTGTGTCTTCTTGTCTGGTCTCAACCTTACTCCTTACACAGTTCCTCTGAAGAAAAACCAACACAATAAAGAACAAACTATTTGTCTCGAATGTTTATTTTATTTTGCCTTTTTAATCCGTACATTTCTCTAATGTACATCCAACCAAGATAAATCATTAAAGAAAAATAATGCATTTTTGAAATATATGTTATTATTTACAAGAATCAAGCTACGCACTATAACTTTGTTTCAACATAAGTTCCTGTATGCACATAATACAGACCATTGAAAGAGACCAGACCTTGTTATTAATGTGTACACAAGTTCTCTTATTTTGAAATAATGTGATATAAAGCAATACTTGACTTTGACGAACACAATTGCAAACCATTATTCAGAATCCTCACTTATCGCACTGATTGTGTATTGTTAGATACCCCCCTAACCCCGGATCCCCCCCCCCCCAACCCCGGACAACACAAAATGATGGCAACCTAAGGACCCATACCTCACCGTAGAAGGTACAAACCTCAGGCATCATTTCAAGCTTAAATTAAGGTGCCACGGACACTTCAATACAGTTAACATCCGAGATATTTCCGAGTTCTGAGACAAACGGTGACTTTCGGACAGACAGGACAGCCGGACACTTGTCCGGTCGGACAGTACTATAACTAAGCGCCAACCTGTGAGGGGCGTTTAATATTCATTATACTCAGTAAACAGATGCATGTTTAATATTACCCAGAAAATCGATGCACAATACACCATTATTACCGACGAATACAAATCAATAACACATGAATCAGAAGAAGGAAGCTGCATTAATTCAAGTGTTGAAATCACAATACAACACATTTTGTGAACTATTTACAGGTAAGAAGCTTCAAGTTACATAATATACATTGTACAATCATAAAACAATTTCGACAAAACTGCACAATGGGTTACATATCACATTTCAATGAACCTAATTAGTGGGGAAATCCGTCTAAACTTTTCCACACAGATACATACAAGGCATGACATGCATGTTATGAGCTTATTTCATTTTTATACAACCTTCATAAGTTTTCACACAATATGAATCACAAAAAAAACTCCACCAATATTTTAACGTGACAATAAAATCAGCATTTTTATCTTTCATTCAAGAAAATCAGACAGTTTGACAATTACATTAGTGAACATGTATGCATACAAAGACTCATATAGCAAATACCCAGAACAACCAACAGTTTGAATAAAATCATGAGTATAGGAATTAAATATGGGGGGGGGGGTGTTATCAATTTAACATTTGATAACAGGTAAACAAGGAGTCTAACTAAGAACCCACTCATCACAAGCATGCTCTTTTTATATTCAAATCAAGATTCAAAGAAATTTGAACATTTTTGTAAGATCCCCTCCCCCTTATATAATTCCTACACAACAATTATCAAATGACAAGTATTTTTAAGTTGTCACTATACCCACAAAAAGTATTGACTAGTCCTACGTTAAATGAAAAGAGTGATATGGGACGATGACGAAGGGATGTGTATAAAGTTTAACATGATCGGAGGAAATTATGTGAAGGACAACAACAACAATGAACAGAAAAAAACATATCTGCAGCCCACGTTCCCTGAAGCTACTAAAAGAAATATGTACAATTAGAGATATTGAGACCAATATAATATAGAACAATTTCATTGATAAACATACGATATTATTACTAACCTTGGTACACGGTCAAATAAAAAAAATCATTAATCACAGAATAATATTGACAAGATTTCAACCATCAGACACACTGCTGCGCTATTTTACTTTTAAAACTTGTAAGCGTATCTTATAGAAAAAAAATCTTTCATCACAATTTTATAATTTATTAATAGCTGATAAATTAAGTGCTAATTAAATAAAATCTTATAATTTAAGTGAAAGGTGATGTGTTAAGTATTTCCTTGCCATAAATTATGCTAAAATATTAAATTAACAGATAAGCAGAACAGTAATGGTGCTGCATACACACTTTCAGGTACATTTTATAACCATGTTCTAATGTAGAAAAAAATGGTGCAGTTTGTTAAACACATTGAACAAAGTGCAAAAACAGTATTTCACTATTGTGTCCAAATTCTTGTTATACTATGTTAAACTAAAGATATTTTCTATAAAATATAAATTTAAACTGTAGTATATTAACTCTTATATTCAATAGGATCTATTAAATAATATATATGTGTGTATAATCGAAGTACAGCCAACATAGTTTTTACATAGATTAACTTGCACTTGGCAGGGATTATAAGCTAACATAAAATCAAACAAAACAATGCACTAACAATAAAAAAATTGCATTTTAAACCAACACAGTTGAGCTAGCTTCTATCACTAATGAATCAAAATGCCAAATACACTAGGTTTTTGGCAGTCTACGTTTAATTTCATGATTGTAATGAAACATTGAATTCAAGAAATTCAAATTGACTGAATGTCGCAAAAAATTTCATTCATTCCTGATTGTTTACACTCAACTGATAAATTAACAAATATTTAAATCGCAAAATATTATTGCGAGACAAACATTCGAAAAATTGCTTCCGAGAAAACTAAACCATTATACGATATGAAAGTTAACATTCATAGATTAGAAATCAACAGTCGGAGAGAGACAACCCACTTCTCAAATGATGCAAACTATAACAATTAAGGCGATAAAATGCTAACAAAGTTTTCCATAATCTTATTTCATTGAGGTATTGACGGGCTTCATATGAGTAAAACATTGCAATAATCTTTTTATAAACATTGCACATAAACATAAGTTGTGGAACAAAAAGATATTCTCTTTAACAACTACATTAACAAAGTCTTTAATATAATATAGTATACTCGAATAAATGAAGAATAAAATGACAATAAATGAAATTTAAAAAAAATAATAATATGGAAGACAGGGTCTTTATACAAAAACTCAAAAGTTTACATTCAGGGAAACTCAAAGAATGAACAACAAAGGACAAAAATGTATTGAAAATAATCATCTGCACAAAACGTTAATCAGGCACGCAAACGGGCAGTCACACTTATGTATTAGTGTGGACACAAGAATTATAACAGATTTTCTTAAAAAAATAATTCCATTATTTTTGTACAGATTGTTAATGAAACTAAATAAGTTGTATAAATATGCGAGCCAGAAATTATCACATAAGACTTAATGCACAAACGTCACTGAATTTAACATGGTAATAAAACTAATATACAATACCCTCTATTAAAACCCAATGACTAACTCAAGCAATTCATTCAAACAGAAGAAAATAAAATTCAACAATAAAATGTGATACAATTTCTCTACAAATTACCCATATCATTAAAACAACATTCATCCATCATCCTTCAGGTTAAATAATTCCACCAGATATTCAAAACCATCTTGTAAATAGTTACATGCTTACGACAGTTAAGAAACCCTCAACCTATTTAGCAACAGTTTTTTTAAACAAGTCCTTATGCATGTTAGAACTTTCTTGGACCCCAAGCGTGGTTACTATTGGGGGCCACGGTACTGCCAGTAGCTCCTGGGAAGCTAGGGAACTCAGCAGTGCTGCTTGTATCTGGGGCGTCCCAGGGTGCGTTGACGACCTTGAAAGGTTTTCCACGTGACGGTTGTGAGTCCTGGCTTCTGCTTGGTTTAGTAAGACTCTGAATATACTCATTGTCGAGGACATCTTGTAGCTGTGAAACAAAATAAGGTTACAATTAAAGAGGGATGCTACGGTTACTATGAAATCACAGAGGTAGAACAAGACTGCGTTCAATAAACGCTTATGCCCCCTGTGGAAGCCTTGTCCATAAATAAGTCTAAGTCCAAAATTAGGTCACGGTGAAGGTCAAAATGGAGTTAGGTGATACTGGCGTGTGGAGAGTGTTCATACACAACATCCATGCAAGTATGAAAGCTTTGTAGCAAGCCATATTAATACTAGAAGAAACGGTCAATTTGGGTTAACCAGGACGGACGGACGAACGGACAGACGGACAGGTGAATCACTATATGCCTCCCCATCTATCGATAGGGGGGCATAAAAAGGCCCTCGAAAACTGGTAACTTTTTTTTACTTGTTAGTTTATTTGGTTTTACTTAACACTGTTTCCCAACAATTTTTCATTTATATACGGTGGCCGATTCACCTAGTTGCAACTAGTTTTCCTAGACTGTATCCAAACCAGTACTAACATACCCTTACACAAGGAACCAGCAACTTATCTTGACTTAATGCGGAGGAAAATCAACATTGTAGTCAAATTTCGGGCTAAACTTGCCCGAGAAAACATTTTATTATAATCAACATATTACAAAATGCATCAGTACTTACAAACTCTTCCTCAATATTAAGGATATGATCTTTACAATCATAAACATCGTCTTCAGCGCCAGTAATCATGATGATATCAGGATTGTCATTGCCACGTGGGAAACGAAGGTCCACCTTGAAATCATCCTGTATCTTTCTAACACCGCGTCCTTTCTGTCCGATGATACGTGGGTGTATCCTCTGATCCACCTTAGCTTCTATGGTAACCATGTCTTCCTGAATAAAGAAAATTCAATAATAACTACATGAAATTTATTTATATTACATCATGGACATGATTCAGAAAACTCCTTCCCTTCTTCAGAGTAATAATAGGATTTTATTAAAAGACTACAAAGAGCAGAAAAGACCAGAAAGAGAAGCACAAAGAGAAGAAAAGACCAGAAAGAGAAGCTAAAAGAGAATACCAGAAAGAAAAGACCACAAAGAGAAGAAATTACAACAAAGAGAAATAAGTATTTATAGTTTATAATAATTTTTTGGAATTATTCCAACATGTGCAATATTTCCAAATGCATTTACAACCACAATTCCATTGGTCAAGTGAACTTTCTTTTATGATTCTCATGTATACATCTTGCGTATTGTCAACTTCAAAGCAAGGTATATCTATAAATAAGGCAATACTATTCTAACAGTATATTAATAGACACTGGCCATACTAGATCACGACGATATGGTGAAAGGTCAAAGTCTGACATATATTCCAACACAAAGTTATTAAATTATCTCTGATAATTTTAACTACTTATTTGCCTCGCAGACAGGCACAAAGCCTTGCTTTTATGAATGCCGGGGACAGTAGCTTTCCATTAAATATTCAAATATTGTATACAATTGAAAAATTTTGTGAGTCTAAACTAGACAAATAATCTTCGCATTAAAACCAACAGAAAATGCACTTACGTATTCTTTCACCATGCGTAGAATTTCCTCTTTGGCCTCCTCACAATTCTTTTCATAACCGATGATCGTGATGCTACTCTGATCACTTTTATCGGGCAGCTGTATTTTGACATCATGATCAGCTCGCATTTTATTGATCACTTCTCCACGACGACCGATCAGTTTAGGGTGATACATGGGATCCACATCCACCATAAGCTCGAAGCTCTTCAACATGCGATCTTCCTTCTCAGATTCCAATGTTTTACATTTCTCAGCGAGCGCGTCTTCGGCACGTTGAACATTAGCTGGTGGTCCGGTGACCTTGATGATGTCACTCTGTTGTTGTTGTGGGGGAATGGAAATGTTCACGTTGTAATCGTCCATCAGCTTACGCACGTCTCGTCCCTTCTGACCGATGATGTATCGGTGGAAATCAAAGGGAACGGTAACTTCCTTGGTGATTGGTACAAGGTCCTGGAATACAAAATGTTGTTAGGTTTAGATATTTTTAGAATTTAGACGCTGGAATACTGATTGTGTTATGTCTAAAACTCTTAATGAACCTGCCCTTTTGGTATTGCGTTTGTCTTGGGATGTCTGTATAAATCCACAAGTTGACAAACGCCATAGTTATAGAAACTAGTAATAATCAAACCAAATACGTATATTTGAGGGCATAATGCTCAATCCGGAAAATAAGACAAAAGTCTGTTTGGGTTGCCATTAGCACACATCCCTAAACCAGAACTCTGTTTCAAACATTATTCCATTATTAAAATTCAACTTATGAAATTTGAAATGACCATAACATAATTACATAGTCGAAACATTGAATTTTTTCAAGTAACTATTTTCAGCATGCAAAAAAATCTTACAAAATTAAGTTGAAAAGCTAAAACTTGAAATATTTTCTTCTAGTAAAAGTAAGAACGTACCAAAAGAGCTTTCTTGGCCCTTTCACAATTTTCCAGCTTTCCAGTGATGATGATGGTATCATTTTTGGCTGGGTTAGCAGTCTGGGTGGGTGAGCTTGGTGGTTCATCACCATTCACCATATTCTCCGAAGCATCTCCGCTACCTTTAGCAGCAGCATTAGGAGAACCTCCAGGAGCACCTATCAAATATACGTTGAGAAGTTTTGTCATGGTATGCTGAACAGTTTTTCAAATATATAAAGCAGACAGTTGGCCTTGTCTTTTCTTTTTTTTCATTTATTGTAGGTCGATTGTGAAATAAAATCTTACAACTTCTTTGTATCTAAGGATATAATATACAGAACAGCTGCCAATAAAATGATCATTTTAACAAGTAATTAAGAATTGCAAGCAATACAGAAGTCCCCTACCAGTTTTAAGCCATCTTCAATGTTTCTGTTACCATAGCAACCTAAATTTTTGTCAAAATATTTTTAGACGTGCATAATCCCCTCATTGCCCCCTATCCACATATCAAGTTTTATAAAGCTAGCTTGAAAACTGTTTGAGTTATGGCAGGATCCAGATTTGGGCATATTTTTACTCTTTCTGTCGCCATAGCAACCACATTTTTTGTCAGAATCAAAATATTTTTAGACGTGCATAATGCCCTTATTACCCCCTATCCACATACCAAGTTTCATAAACCTAGCTTGGAAACTGTTTGAGTTATGTCAGGATCCAGATTTTTTGACGGACAGACTGACTGACTGACTGAGGGCAAACCTGTAGTCCCCTCCGTCAAAAACTGGTAGGGGACTAATAAAAACTTATATAATTCAGTAATTATTAGCACCACATTATGACATACCTCCATTTGCGACTGGTCTATCTGGAAATTTAATACCAACATCAAACTGTTGAGTGATTTCTTGTACGTTTGCGCCACGACCTCCCATAACTGTTCTATGGTACTGTTGTGGAATCACACACTCAACAGTTACTTGAGCATCCTAAAACAATATACGTAATAAATTATACTTTATTTCCTTGTTAGGTCTAAAGTAATAAAACAAAGCAAAGAAAATGTCCACATAAAACATATTGTAATATACAGTGTTAATTTTGTGGCTACTAGAATACAGAAACTATGCAGTATTTTTCAATATTATTTTGCTAACAACTTTGCCATTTCCTGAGATTTTTCATCAAATAACCTTTACTTTGGTCAGAAGTCATTGCTCTTTTAAGAATGATAAATCCGGAATTCCGGATAAATCAGGAAAATTGACACACCTGAGTTATGCTTTAGTTAGTAATAAACGGGAGGAATATGATGTACTCACCAAATCAGCAACAATTTCAAGAATTCTTTTCTTAGCCCCTTCGACGCAATCCTTGGCACCCTTAATCACAACACGTTCACTCTTGACACCACTACGTGGGAAACTAACAGTAACACCACCATATTCCTCTCCTATCTCTCTCAATACTTGTCCACGACGAGCAACAAAGTGCTTGTGATGTTTAGGGTCCACATTAACCTCCCCTTCCACAATGTTATCCTGAAAAAATATGAGAACATTCAGTTGTTTTTTCAGGGTTCATGCTACTTATGTTTAACTAAATTGCCATAGCATATGTAATTTATCTTTTGTTCAAGGTGAAAAAGCGGTTTTTATGCCCCCGTATCGATAGATCGGGAGGCATATAGTGATTCACCTGTCCGTCCGTCCTGGTTAACCCAAATTGACCGTTTCTTCTAGCATCATTATGGCTTGCTACAAAGCTTCCAAACTTGCATGGATGTTGTATATGAACACTCTCCACACACCTGTATCACCTGACCCCGTTTTGACCTTGACCTAATTTTGGACTTAGACTTATTTATGGACAAGGCTTCCACAAGGGGCATAAGCGTTTATTGAACGCAGTCTTGTTTCTAGCTAGTTTCAGTCGCGAAACAACTTCTAGGCATTTTGCTCATATCAGGAGCTCTACTGAGCCAAAATGACCAATCCTGAAAATGAGTCGCGAATCTGTTTTGTGTGCCATCAGTAAACCACCCTACAACAAAACTCTGATTCAAACATGTTACAATTCAACTTATGAAACTTCAAATGACTCAATACTTGTCTTCAGATATATCCATTATATTTGATACACCTCAGACCAATATGACAGCTCTAGAATGGAGGATTAACATTTTTGGGCAATAGGCTATTTTGCAACACAGTCTGGCAGGGTACACTATCACTAAGGAGGTGAGAGAGAAATGTATGAAATACATGTTATACATACCAAGTCTTTGATGAGAGATAAGATTTCAGTTTTAGCAGTAGCCACACCTTCCTTGGTTCCTATGATTGTGATCAATTCTTGGTCAGTGTCGTCTTGTGACGGGAATATTATTCTTGCGCCTGTACTTTCACGTACCTACAGTAAATATGGTAATTATGGTCACAGTCTAACTCACTAGGGGCCAAATCTCAAGTGTTGATACGATAATGTTGGACAGGATTTTACCAAATTTTATTTTTTTTGGGCTCTACAAATTTTTGTTTGATAAGAGTTGCCCAGGACAACTGACCATGACAAGATACAGGGCTCGACACTAACACTGGTCTGAGACCAGTGAAAATCCAGAAGGACCAGTGAAAATTCTGGTGGACCAGTAACTGTCCTATTTACAAATTTGGCGCTTTTGCCCTGTCGGACCAGTGGCCAAAATAGTCTAGGCCTGCAAAATAAAGTCTAAATTTTAAGTTCAGATGTAATTAAAACAAGCAAAGTTGGTCAAGTTAGTACTTGTAATTACAACCTGTCACGCGTCCTGTAATAACTCATTAGGGCTTTAAAATATGTGCTACGACATCATGCAGCCATAATTGTCATGCCTTGATGTCCCAATTTAAACATGATTTTTTCCAATAAAGCAAATTACTGTACTATTTTAAGAAAAATTGAAACATATGATAAACAGAAGTTTGGTACAAGATAAAATTTTATTCCACAGGACTGGTGATCTATGTCACTCGTAAAAATATTGATTTTCTTTGATCACTCAGTAAAATAAAATTCTATCTTACACTGAAATCAACAATATGCTCTATGTAATTTAATTTAATATAGAAGTTACAAGTGTCCTATGAACAGTAGTTATTGTACTAAAATATAAATTGAGCTGTGAGAATGTTAAAGTAAAATCTTTTTTTTTTTCGAGGGAGTTGAATTTGCGTCGATTTCCTTGTTGAACTCGGCCACGAAATGAATGTATTCCCTACAATTAATGGACCTTACAAATATGAAAGATAGGATTACCCTTCCATGTTTTGTAATCCACATTTTACTACCCCAAGAAAATGCATTTTTATCTAAATCCCCTAAATTTATACCCACGAAAATACAAGATTTTACAGTACACAATATATATAGATTCTCTTACCTTTCTTATTTTACTTCCACCTCTACCTATAAGGAATTTATGATATTCTGCCTTAGCACGAATCTCCTCGACATTGCTATTGGTTTGCTGAAATGCAAGTTATCATGTTTTAAAGCACACAACTTATGTATTTTCCATGATCAGCGGACTCATTTTTGCTTTTACTATTCACTTCACACAGGGATCAAAAACATGGCACTTTGCCAGTTCCTAATTTTATCCACCCTGGTGCCCTTTTTATCGCCCTGATCTTTATAATTTTGATTTACTATGGCTTCTAATAATCGCCTTAATAAAACATCAAAGCACCAACTTCAGAGTCACAACTTTTGAACAATGATCAACAACTACTTTCCATTTCAACCCTTGAATTTCATGGAGAAACTTTCAAATTCAAGTTAAGGAAAACTGACAATTTTTTTAAACGAATGGAACACCACCTAACAAACTGTACTCACTATTTGATTAGATAATTCCAATAATTGTTTCTTGGCTTTATCTACGTCTTCAGCTGGTCCCCGTATCGTCACCTTGTCGCTCGTGCTGCCCTCGGTCGGGAACCGGATTATAACACCGCCACATTCATCCATGATAGATCGAATAAGACGACCCTTAGCACCAATTATGGAGTTATGAAGCTTGTGTGGTACATCAACTAATAATTCCTTGATGTTTGCCTGAAAGTTACACCATCATAATTAGCAACAACCTAAAACAACAACAAACATACAGAATGAAATACTTTAAACCAATTTACTTTCGCAAATACTAACTTTCGCGTTTTGCTGATCGTGGGCATACAGTGCTCCAGCTAGGATTTAAAAAGGGCAGGGTGCAACTTTGTGAAAAGGGCACTTTGGGGGAGGGTTCGGGAGGGGGTGTCCCCCGCCCGGCTGAGGGGGGATTGGGGGTCCTCCCCCCAGAAAATTTTGAAGTTTTAGTGTCTGCTTATGGCATCTCCTGTGTTTCCTGACAGAAATTGTGGTGTTTCTCCAGTAAGCAAATATACCTTTTCATTAAAAGGAAAAAAAAAATTGTAAAAAAATTAAGCATAGATTTCTAAATGATCACAAAACATTTAAACAGACAAATGCCCTATGCCAAAGTATTGATCTACTTGTAGTATAATCAACACTTAAATAATCAACTCTGATTGTTCTTTCAATTCACTAACATCATAGTAGTTAAATGTTTATTCTTTTGACAGCATTCCTTTACTGTTTAATTGTACGATGTAAAACATAAAAAATACGATTTTCTCATCGAATTTCTCTTGCACAACGGTACGGACGGTGCGCGAGTTTTAGCACTAACAGAAAACGAAAGTAATTTCCATGCGATATTAGTATCATATCACGGAATCACCGATTTAAAGAAGGGAAAAGAATGTATGCCAAAAAAGTTTTTAGATCCTACTCAATGAGATCGAAATTCGGCCAACTTGCACGTACGGCAATTAATCGACGTGGGTAATACGAAATTTTAAATCCCGGCCCGTGAATCTTCATAGTTTTCTATCTATTTTCTACATCGATCTGTATTTGATATCAAGGTAGTATAGACTTGCGGAAATAAGACTTTTCGCGTAAAAAATTATAATCTAACATATTAAAGAACGAGATTGGAAATTGTCCAACTTTAGAACTTACGCGAGAATTGTCAACGCTGGTGGATCTTCATTATATCAGTGAATCTTGTGAAAATCCACGTCAATAACTTTCCAATGGTCAAAGACTAAGGCGCGATTTAATTCATTAAGATTAATTCATCATAAAAAATATAACGTGTACACTGTGATGCTTTACAGTAGGCCTACGCCCAAGTCTCTACACGCGCGAGTTTTACACACCGTATGACGTCACTATGTAACTCACTGAGTTTACACGTTTCTCTGGTGAATTAACGCCTTATATGGCGATGCGTCGAGGACTTTAATAGTGCTATGTGTTTTGAAATTCTTTTTGGATTCACGACGTATTTTTTCTTGAGGATTAAACATGCTAGTCAACGAGTTACATTGGTATATAAAGGTTAGTTAGAGTGATTTAATAGCGCGCGTTTATTTCCCCGCAAGATCCTGAGAAAAATGTGCGTTATTAAAACTTCGAAATTTAAGCATGAATTCATCATTACTGTAACTTATGTTAAACATTTCTGTTGAAATTGACAGGTGACCTCTAAGTTTTTTACTTGACTTGGTCAAATTCACGGACAATCTCGGATAAATGCCAATTATCTATTCACACGTTGATTATGCGTGAACGTGAGACGCGATCTCATTGGTTGATAGCCGTTGCAGATGACAAGCCCCGCCTCCGATGTTATCAGTTTAAGAGTGTTTTATGGATGATTGACGTATCAGATTAATATACAACTTGTCACGTTGTTTATTACTCGTTTGACCCAGTTTTTTACACACATAAGAAATTGAAAAGGGCAGGGCGGATTTGACAACAAAAGGGCACAGCAGGGCGCAGGAAAAGGGCATCAGGGCGTTGCGCCCTGCTATTAACGTCTAGCTGGGGCACTGGCATATTCACGACTATAAATGTTTGCATTGTTAAGTTTCCTGCATTGTCCATATCAATGTTGTTAGCACTTTCGTGATAACTTAATTTCGCGAAATTCTACTATTCGCGAAGTCCGCGAAACTAAATCGCGCGAAATAATTTCTAGGTTTACAGTATAAGCTTGTTTAATCAGGTTCGACGCCGTTTTCTCTATCATTGTTTTCTCAGTTATATAGGGCAGCTGTGTCACTTATCCAGTTTCCTGGAGTGTACTAGTATTCTAACCAATACTAAATTAACCATCCACAATAAATCAGTAACCTTTCCACATATGAAGGATTATTGACATTGACATCAAATATCATTAAAATCTTAACATGCCATAACCAGGAATACAAGCTAAAACCTGTCATAAAGGCCTGTCACCACCAAAAATGAAAACTACTTTCACAAAGTTAGTTTCGAATATAACAAAATACTGCAAACCACCCCCACTACCACAGCTACATGGTTATACCCCGTCCCCTAAGTTTGTCAAAATATGCCCTATAAAACTGAGCAAAACATAAAATAGAGGTGTTTTCTTACCAAATCTTTCTGAATTGCCTCGATTTTCTTCTTAGCTGCATCAACATTAGGTTTTTTCCCAGTAATGAGAATAACATCAGAATCTGAAGCTTCTGTTGGTAAATCAATTCTGGTGTCAGTTTCTTCACGAATCTATAACAATGGAATAATACATGTATACGCTTTCTAACTACTATAATTATGACCATTAATAAGGAAAGGAAACACCATTTTCAATATGGCAGTCGATTAACCGTTCAAATCGATTTCACACTAATGATTAACCAGTTTCAGAATTTTGGAATCGCTCCAGATATAAGGGCAACCAATGAGACTGATAAATCAATGAGCTAGTTAAGTTACTGATAAGAAACTATTTTGTTATACAAACACACGCTCTTAGACACATCATGACACATGTGGTGCAAAGTAATGCACACTGGGTACCATATTATACATTTGAAAGCAGTTATGGAATTCGTAAATTAAGTTCAAATTAAAATTCTTTATAACTTGTTAAGAGCTACAAATAGTGGTTAAGGATTGTTCCATATTCATTATTATTCAGTCAACGAAGTCTGTATGTATTAAAATAATAACCTTACCTTTCTAATTGTAGCACCACCTTTGCCAATAATGTTCTTGTGAAAGTCTTTAAAAATATGCACCTGAGCTTGGTAATTGCTTAAGACCTGTAAACATAAACATTACATACGTGTAAGATGAAACCCCAATTAACTGTAACAATATCTGTAAAATGAAAACCACACTTTAAACTTTGTTATTGCATACTGGGAGATATTAACCTAAGGCTTCTATTAGCATAATCTAATGTCAATATTTAACCCAAGTTCTAAGTATCTATAAGCAGGAAGTATTACGAATATGCACATAGACTAATATTCACTTAATAGCATTATTGAGGAATGTAATGAAATTGAAAGTTTGCCAAAACATATATTTTATGAACAGTTAAACAAACATAAATACTAAGTTGTGTAACGTAATGAAATTAAAAATTTTCCTGTAACATATTTTATGCACAATTGAACACATATATATAATACAGGGCTGGTAATTAGCAATTATTCTCAGGCCTGAAAATCCAAGTTTCAGAGCCTGAATTATATTTTTCAATATACACAAAGAAGGATATTTCAAGATTCAAAAACCTGAAATCAGGCATGGGCCTGAAAAATACCAAGCCTGATAATATGACAGTAAAACAACAACTCACTAAGTCTTGTGTAAGTTTTGTTAAATGCTGGTGACATTTATCTACGTCATTCTTTGGTCCTCGAAGTGTAACAACATCACTTTTCCTTCCCTGGTCTGGGAATGTAATTTGGACTTGGTTAAATTTGTCCCGTGTAGCTCTAATACCCTCTCCCCTTGCGCCTATCAACTGCCGATGGAATCGTTGCTCAATGATGATATCTCGGGTCTTCTCATTTTCCTGGTAAGAAAATATTGAAATGCTAAAATTCAACATTAGAGGCCTAAATCATACCAATATAAAAGGAACTTGACATTTGGTCAATGAATATTTTGATTACTCAAGCTGTTAACAGTAAATTATAAGCTATGGGTGCAATGATTTCGCTTGAAAGCCTTCGACAAACAACTCAACAAACTAGCCAGTCTGCAAAATAAACACTTGTCGGGTTGTCTGGGACGAGTGATTATTGATTCAGACAAGTAACATCTGCAGGAAATATGTATAGAGTATAAAGGAAAACTATTCATGTTTGCTGATTAGGGTAAGTAGTTCCAAATAACAAATCCACAGACTGTCTAACGGAATGATCACTGCTTTGGCGTTTTGTCAATTAAATCACTAGTGCTTGAACAAGCACCAAATTATTCACAAGGGCATGAATACCTAAAAAAAAGTCACACAGCATTCACAAGTACATGAATAACTAAATTAAGCCACAAACCATTCTGGATGACATCTCCATCAATTCTTTCTTTGCTTTCTGTACGCCCGATGGTTCACCTTCAATTCTAATGGTATTACTGTTCTCTTGATCTGATGGTATGCGTATTGCTACACCGGTTTCGTTTTTTATCTTGGTAATATTTGATCCCCCCTTCCCAATAATGTGTTTGTGAAATCGCTGGTCAATCTCAATTTCCGCAAAGTCCATACGGCTTTGCTGCAAGAAAACAAAATTTATGTCATTAATAAAGATACTAATTTTACTTTTACTTAAATAAAAGATAATGTGATGTTTACAAACATGAACTGATTTGGTCAACTGTTGCAAAATTTGTTTTTCACATTAATAGAGTAAACAGATATGGTCAGTTTTGCACTAAAAAAAATACTGATAAATCGTGCACATCTGATTAATCCACCATTAAGGAATATACCAAATGTTCCCACCTTTCTCATTATCATGGGTGCACTATAGTCATTTAGTGCCCATTTAAAATGGTAATAAAAATGATTCTCAAATATAAATAATTGGAGAAAAATGAAGGAATGGGAAATCCCACTTTCCTAATGAGACGAAATACATTAAAATAATACATACAAGGTCCTTGACGAAGACTTCCAGGGCTTTGACAGCCTGGTCCACTTCCTCAGGTGGTCCTTCTACTTGGATCTTGTCTTCACCTTCAGTAAACTCAATGTGTACCTGTAAAACACTTATATAATTACTTGTAGCCATGAATGTGAGATAAGATAGATGAGCTTATTTACTGTAAACTAAATTGTATAATGCTGCTACCAGGATCCCAACCTGTTTTGTATTCTGTTATTATAACAGTGTAATCTGATAGTTTTACTCTTTAATCTCAGAGGCACTTCATCTCCAATGAATATCTTCTAATCCTTAAAATTATCTTTTAATATGGCTAACCGAAGATGATAACTCTGAACTGAGGGATGCCCAAGTCCGAAAAAAGTCCTGCTTTGTTAGAAATAAAATTTGAATCACGGAATAGTCAATATATGATCAGTATTAATATTCTATGTCTAACTTCATTGCATATAATATACAGGCCTGGTAATTGGCATTCTCAAGCCTGAATATCCAGGTTTCAAAGCCTGAAATTCCACTATTCAATATAAACAAAGAAGGGAAATTCAGGATACAAACACCTGAAATTAGACACAACCCGGAAAAGTATCAGGCCTGAATATATGAACGTAGCAAGCTGATTCTTACCTTAGGGAAGTTGGATGTAATATCTCGGATTGTGCTTCCTTTCTTGCCAATAATATATTTATGTAACCAATCCTTGGCTTTAACATCAGCAAACACAACGCTGTTAGCCTGAAACCAGAAAACACTAAAATGTTACAGCACAATTCATACAAATTATCACACAAAAAATATCAAAGAGTGGCTGAATGGATTAATCGCTGAAAGCGGCCCACGAAAACTGTAACTTCAACTTACTTTTTGACAGCTGGGACTAGAGCAGTTCATTTTCTCAATCAGTAATGTGTGGGGCACAGTGCCTTGTAATTGTGGTATGTTGAGTGCTGCCTTCCCTGTCCGACTTTATATTATCTTTTCACCATTAAAACGGCCATGAGGTCAAAAACCAATAAAGTGCACAATTCACCAAGGACAAATAACCCAAGTATAAGATAACTTATCTCTGCTAGAAAATTAAACCATCGAAATTTGAATTTTAACAATTATTTTATTTGCATCAAATTACCATATTAATTTTCCAGGTTTGTAGGTCTCCTGAATATGCAGCAATACCCAGATTAGTAGCTAAACATGAACTAGCATCAAAGGGATGAGTGGGCAAATTAGACCAAAAACAGATAGGAATTCTCAACATAAACATTTATAAACCCTGATAGTACCTTAGAGTACACCATGGTTAGAGCTGGTCCAAGTTTGTCTTGTTCACCACGTAGAGTGATAGTTTCAGAAGGATCGTCTAATGGTGGAACTTCAACTGAAACACCGGTAGTAGATAGAATCTCCTGTAAGCTGTTTCCCCGGGGTCCTATCACATACTTGTGCTGTGATTTCCTTACTTCTACAGACACTGTTTGACATTTCCTCTTCTGTAATACAATATGGTTAAAACATGTGAACTGAAATTTGTGTGTTTTTAAAAATCGTTTTAAGTCCAACTTAGTGGTCAACAGTATTCAGTTCATATGCTGCTGGTTTGGTCAGTTTAAGGAAAATACAACTGAATGTGCAGTCTCCACATGATTTGGATTTTTATGAGTAATTAGGGATACTCTAAACTGAAAATTTTGTTAAGGACCAGGGCTGGTATTCACAAAGCATCTTAGCAGAAAACTTAGAAATTTCTTAAAATCTTATTTTTTTCTAAAGTGTATCAGATAAGCAAGAAAATCAACATGCTTAATATATTGCATAGTTTTGAAGCATTATGTAAACAGCTATTAAATTCACTAAGAAAACAGGGATTATTTTTCAAATTGTGGGAAATATGAGCTGGACAAATTATTGACTTAAGTCAAAATATTTAAGTTTTCACTTAAGATGCTTTGTGAATACCAGCCCTGGGCTTACTGTGAAATCATTATTTTTCAAGGCAGTTGAATTTTCGTTGTTAAACTTTACCATGAAATTTAATGCCCACGATTAATCTACCTCCCAAATACAGGACATGAGTTTAGTACCCTTCCATGTTTTGTAATCCACAAATATTCGACCCCCACAAAAATGCATTTTTATCAAAATCCACACAAAAATATCCACGAAAATATGTGATTTTACAGTAACAGCTAAAATTGTAAGAAAATGACACATCTAGATAAACGCCTTATTAGAATTCCACGACTGTAATACAGATGACATCTATGAAATAAAAAGAGACTCACCTTTTCTTCAAAGATTGCCATGATGGTAGATTTACATTTCATGACTCCCTCCTTCTCACCGGAGACAACAATCTCGTCAGATTGAACACTCGGTGGTGGAACGTTGATCTTAGCTCCGGTCTCTTCCATTAACTGTTTCACTATGGAATTGTTAGGTCCGCACACAAAGGGATGGAACACTTTCTTAACAGGAAGTCTCTCATATGCAAGTTTAGACTGAAAGTACATGGGTAAAAGTGAGAAAGTTTGAAAATACTGAAATACTGAATGTTTACTTAGAAAGAGATGGTAAAAGCAATTTTGCAAATACTGAAAGACTGAAAAATTGCCAATTTACATAGAAAAAGATAAAGAAACCTATTCTTGGACACTTAAAATTCCTATAGGTCAGATAAAACCGGTAAAATTTCACCCATGCAAGTAAGAATTATTTGCAATCCCATAATTAATCCACTTTTTGCAATTAGCAAAACATGTGCTAACTGTAATGGAAGCTCAAGTTTTTACTTAAAGCATGGTCATAATTGTAGGAAAGGAGTTTAGACAATATATCGTTGACGCATAGATATAACCATTATCAATTACAGCTTTAGTCTAGTATAATCTAATGAATTAAGACTGGTTTAATCGAGTCAAAAACTGATTCATGAGTATTAAATGTACCTGTATGTCTGAGATGATTTGGATCTCATGCATGGCTTTATCGATTCCCTCTTTGGTACCAAATATCTTTATGACATCGTTATTGTCTTCCGATCGTGGAATGGTGATTTTGGTAGCTGTTGCCAATTCAAGGTCCTGTAATTTCTTGCCTTTGGATCCAAGAATAAATCGGTGGTGTTCTCTGGGTATACGCAGTGAGTTGCTTGCCTGTAGTAGAATATTACATGAAACAATAAAATATCAATAAAATCACGACAAGGTCCTTTACGGAACAGAACCCGGAAAACCCCTGTATTTGAAATAATAAAATATCAATGAAATTATTATATTAAAAAAAAATGCCAATTTCTCAGCATGGTCCTTTTCCCAAGTAAGCCAGGCAAACCAGATAAGGAATCAAACCCAGAGCAGCCAGTTACAAATCCGAAACACTAACCGTGACTGAAGCTCATTATTTGAAAACAAAGACTATGGTACCTGTGTTTGTAATTTGGTCATGACTTCACGCCTAGCTTTCTTGGTTTGTTCCTCCTTTCCAGTTACAACAACGGTCAGGGTCTGATCCTTGGCTAAACTCATTTCAATAGTCACTCCTGAAACAGCAACAAAATACACCATTAAACATTTACAAAGAGTACACAGAACATTGCACACGTGATAAACTGACTTAACCTAACCCCAAATTAGCCCTGATATTTCCAAACAGTGCTTGGAGAATCCATTAAACATTAAAACTGTATCCTATAACTATACCACTACAATTTTGATGCAGTTAATAACTCTATAACATAACTGATAAATGACATCATAGTCTGATTGATTTTATCAATTTATCTATAGCTCAGAGAATTTGACATGATCCTGACCTTTATGCATGAATATATTACAAGGTTCTTGCGTTGAATATATAAATTTCCGTGGACAAATCATGCAATATCGGTCCTTTAGATTTGTGTTGATATTACACCTTGAGTGGTTTCGTGGTACATCCCGCTTATGAACACATACAACCAGGGTTGTAAATATAGACAATATATCAGCTGTTAAATCCAAAGGGATTCGACCCGATAAAATATCTTTCCCATCTATACTATGAATACATAAGACAGGGGTCTTTCTTTATGACTGGCCCTCATATACCCAACTCAACATTATGTCCAATATTTTAAACAAGCCGAATACAATCATTTAATTTGTACTGCACACTTCAAGACAATATAATATTATACATAAAAAATACAACTTTTATCAATACACGTACACAATGTCGCCTGTGTCGAGCATAGAATGTTCGCAAAATGCATAAAACCCGGTTTGACGACATAACCCTGCACAGACAGAAACTAGAAAACGGCCTTCGATAAAGAAGAGAAATCATTATTTACACACAATCTCAGGATATTAGTACGACGATTTGATAGTGGGACATAATTCGAGAGTCGTGTCAAATTCTTTGGACTATACCAATATAAAACCCACTTGTTCTATTCACAAATGATGCCAGTAAAGGCATAACTGACTGAGCATGAGAAACAGAGAACAAACATAGCAAGTAAGGCACCCTAATAAAGGCTGATATGTTGGTCAACAGTAAATTCTGACAAACTGAACATTTGATTGTGTTGACCAACATTACACTTCGGTGTCTTAGTTGATAAGTACAACAGTAAACGAAGGCCACAAACAACAAACCTGTCTTTGCCATGATATCCTTGCAGATTTCCGCCTGTTTTCCTTCATCCCCAAAGGTTGCTTCACCAAAATCATCTTTGAATCGTCTCTCTTCCAATGGAACAGTGAACACCTGAATTATATGAAAGATATTAATTTTATAAAGGCACAAGAAGACCAATATAAAACAGGACACAATAAGACCAATATAAAAGTTTAAACAATCAGTTTTTTCATATATGTAATGCAGTTTGCGAAATTAGCACACGTTTGTGATAATTTCTTAGACTATTTCTTATTGTGTTGACAGGAAACCAAGAACTGCAATATTATGCATAGTGTAAATTATGAGCACTTTAAAATCACCTCTGCTGTTTTGAACCTGTCAAGTATTAGTATATTCTAAATTCCTAGGCTAGGTAACATATATGAACACAATTAGACTAGATTATGATGTATATTTAAATTTTACAAAAATAGACTGAAGTCATTTTCTGTCAGTAAACTGACTTCAAATAAAATAAATTAAGAAGTTCCATTTACGAGATAAGTGCATATCAAACTATGCCAATAGTACCCCCAATACCCTAACAGTAATCCCGACTTCAATCGTGTGTTGCATACCTGGGTACATTTTGAAGTCCTAAGAGAGAACTTGTTACTCCATTGTCCAGACACAGGCGTTGTATTATTCTTAGCTCCTTCAGGCAAGGCAGGGAAAGCCTCCTTGTAGTCATAAGCCTCATCCTCTGCTGATACTCCAGTAGTCGCCATTATGAACTCGTCGTCAATTTAACAGTTCCGAGTCGAACAGTACAGTCTGTAACAGAAGAAAGCACTTAAGTATGGAAATTTCAAGTTAGAACTGGATCAGTAATTGAGTCAGGAAAGTTACAATTCTAAATGACAACAAGACTAGTGGCAGCTATGAAATGAAAGGAGGAGTGAAGAGCTACAAGTTAGATAATTATGAAGACAGTAAACTTACAATTACAATTTGCAGCATGACATAATGACCCAAACACTGGTAGTTAACCAGGACAGTCTTTTATGAGCTTTTGTAGGGGTGTCTTTGCACTGGCTTATGTCGAAAACAAGCAGATTGATTTAAAATCTAACTTTAATCATGCAATGACTATGTAATTCAGTTTCACATATAAATTTCGTACTTGATTATCTTGGAATATCTCCACCTATAAATAATGCATTTATACGGTGTTGATTTGTTTACCGTGAAGTTTCTAGTGACATGACTCTAAAACTATGTTTAGATCTTTGGATTGTGCACATACTGTAGACGGGTTAGGTATTATGACTTGTGAACCATTCTAGACCGTCTGCTAAAATATGATTATGACGCGGTCTATGGTTTCATTAAGGAAACGAAAACAGAGACAGTCCCTGATCGAAAACAAATAACAAAATGACGACAGACACTTAGAAGAGCAGTAGTAAGTATCCAAATGGGCTACCACTTAACAGCTATAACAATTTTCTTTATTAAGATTATACTTTGAAAAAGGGGGCATATTGTTTGCAAAACATAACAGCGCCAGTCTTCGAACTTAGAATTGAAGCTCTTGAGGCGTTTAAGTGATTGCGCAGTTTGGCTACCTAAAATAACAGCCAATAACCCCCAAACTTTCGAGTCCATGGGGTAAGTTTACCCCAAAAAGAGAACAAGTGGGAACAACAAACTTGAGTAATACCTGTTTCTAAAGTTTGAAACAAGTCCGTAAGGCAGACGACTGCTGCTGCAGTATAGATAGCAATATGAATTTAAAGCAAGCAAAATGTGGATTCCCAAGAGACCGTTAAAATGGGTGAGCGCTAGGTAGCACTTTCCCCGGGAGGTAATCCTTGTCTCCCATATTTAAGTGATGGGAGATAACTGAATAAAGGCGCTCGGAATCGCTTTGCTTAGGCAACGGACCCCTGATGTGTAGCCAGCCTGCTGCCAAGGTTGGGCTGGTTGTGTCTTCAATTAATTTCAAGTTGAAATTCAACATTTTTTACCACTTTAGTGAAAATTAGTACCTGATCTTTCCAAATTAATATAAACTATTAGATTATGACATTTTCTAAATAAAATCAAACTTTACTCGTTTAACTCAGTTAACAACAACAACTTTGTATAGTCAGTCTGTGGCACTTGGACGGTGTAGGCGAGTGGGTGGGGTTCAATATTAATTATGGTCTCCGGAATCAAATTTAAAACATGACATTACGAAATGTTCTCATCAATCTAATTTACACATCACATTCAAACAAAATTATAAACAAGGAACCCGTGACTGCTCTTAATGCGTCAGGGACGATAAAAATATTGTTGAAAAAAGTCCACGTCAACACGCTTTTGACGTGTCGATGACAGCTGCAACTTACAGTACTGCGTCCGCAAAAATCCGGCCTAAAGAATACGAATGGGTTCTGTCGACTCCAATTTGGATTCTCTCCCGTTCTGAAAAACAAAAAAATAACAGTTTTGAGCCACTGATTAAGTTAAAAACATTAAAATTTATAGACAGAAATAAAAAGCAACTGTAAGCCTCACCTCCACAAGAGAAAGTTGCTTTGCTGTAACGTAATCAAGTATCACTACGCCTGTACACCCGAAGTAAACGGACGTTTGATTGGTTTAAAGTGTCCAACGTAGACAGAATAGGCAAAATTCAGCCAATGAAAAGCTGTTTCCTACCAAAATAATAATAAACATGTGATAAGTAGTTTTTGCATTCAGTGTACGAGAATCGATTACACGTTTTAATAAATAATGTCAAAATAATAATTTCCGACGTAAAAAGAGGGGAAAATCTTGCAATTGTGGTGTTAGACACAAAAAATAGGAACTAGTTTTCGTCCAAAGTACGGAAAGGATAAAGGATTGTATTTCCGTACCAGCACGGACAGACTACATTTTTAATCTCCCCTTGTTCTTTTAGAAAAAAACATGTAATGTATCATACCGACAGGTGTGTATGTTATTACTGATATGAATTTATAAAATGCAATCTGTTCCATAGCCAAACTTTTCAGGAGAAATCCCTGATACAATTTAACGGTTAACACTACTCAGGGACCGTACGTAGTATTCTTCTTCCCAGCACTACTTTAGCTCTGCATGCTATGCTATCATGAACCTGGTTTGTTTTGGTGTACTAATGTTGCCTCATGGCTCGGGGTCATAACGTACGGCTGGTCTGATTGTGATCGGTCTTTGATTGTGTCATTCACCAAGTATCGATCTAGACGCATGTCATACATAGATCTAAGGCGTTGTATGGGCCACTTTAAAACCGGACAGATACTATTTTACTGCAGAAAGGTGATTGAATACCTGTAATAATCGATCACAGACCATGTTACATTTTTCTAGAATACCTTTCTAGATGGTCTCTACCTGACTGAAATATTGTTGAATAACAGGAGAATATTAATACTGCATCGTAAACATATATCGTACTGCAACGTTGAAAGGGGATGTGCATGCAAGTAATTCAAATACTCTTATTATGAGAACTTCTATCAAGTGATATTGTATAATGAACGTCAAAAGTTTCGCTACCCTAAATGTTTTGACTGTTTTATTGGGATCGCAAACTATTTTATGTTGGTGCAACTACCAATGTGTGTAACGTGCAATCAATATAAATCCATAACAATAATCAAAGAAAAAGGGTCACAACTGGCTTATTTAGGCCCTGTGAGTTTTCGAAAAATGAAAATGCACGTTCCTATAGATATATCCTATAATTAACACAACCTGTGTAAAAATGAGCATTCATATCCCAATTTTCCCAGACTGAGTATGTGAAGAGTATGTTCGTTTCGGGGCGCCGTAGAAATGACGTAAAACTTCAAAAATAACACCGAATGGTTGTGTTCACGACGTCATAGCAACGTCATAGATGCATTTAACGCCATACAAGATGCGCCATTGAATTTAAAGTTACTTTAAGTTTTCAAACGTACTAAATACTAATACATGTATTATTACCAAACACCAAAAAGATTATATTAAGTCAGACAGGGAAGGCAGCACTCAACTTAACCAGCCGAGCACAGAAAACATTAAAACACACGAGACACAATGCCCAACTGAACCAACCGAGCACAGAAAACATAAAACACATACAAGGCACAATTCCCGACTAAACACATAAAGATCCGTCCAAGTCCAAGCTGGTGAAAAGTAGAATGAATCAGTTTCAGCAATCAAAATGCTGAATGCCCTAGCCGAATGACCCAGGCCCCACAGTAAAACGACTACGTGCAATGCCTAGTTTTAGCTGTCAGAAATCCTTAAGAGAAGAAGAGCCCAACACAAAGCCGAACAAGAAAATGGTCCGCCCTAGTCACAGCTCTTAAAAGGCTGAATGGAACAGTTTCAGCAATCAAAAGGCAGAATGACCACGCTGAATGACCTAGCTACAGCAGTAAAACTGCTGAAATACATAGTCTTGGCTGTCTTAAGCCCTTAAAAATTAAATAACAGTATTAAAATACTAAATGGTGAATGGCCTAGTTACAACAGTAAAACTGCTGAAATACATAGTTTTAGCTGTCTTAAATCCTTAAAAGTTAAATAACAGTATTATTTACGAAATGGTGAATGCCCTACACTTAGAGGCACCTATAATAACTGTATTAAAACGCTTAAGGGCATGGTTTCAGCTGAATGACCTAGTTTCAACAATAAAACAACTAAAAGCCTACAGCCGGATGACCAACTTAGAACCCTTCCCCATTAAATGTATTTGGCAAATTGCTAAGAGTGCTTTTAAGTTATCACATGTTCGAAAACTAGGTGAATCATGTAATTTATAACTGGAAGAAAAAGGGAAAAAGTTCAGATTGTTTATAGATAACTCTAGCTTATGGACGATTTGAAGATTAAATGCAAAATATTCAATCAACTTAATAGCGCTTGGTACAGAACACTGAAAGTTTTATCTAACAGCGTAATCATACTATCATTTATTCCAATTAATATTATGGAAATACTACAGTATTCTCTACCGTGACACGACATGACAGTCAGGTCCACCTATGGAAAGCCTTGCCTGTCTTATACGTACAAAATGAAATATTATGGAGTCAAAACGACATTATAAAATGCTGATATAAGGATGGTTTGGAATAGTACATTGATAATTGCACACCATGTAAGCATATTCACTTAATATAAGGTCACATTGGCATGACATAATGTCTTGTTGAATCCATATAAGGATTGTTTGGCATAGTATATTGTGTAAAGAGGCTAATATATAACAAATATATAATATATCTATATTTGGACACAAAAACATTCATTTTGTACGTATAAGACAGCCAAGGCTTTCCATATTCATCATCACATTCGTCATTATTAAAGTTCTAGCTAAATACTGTAATCTTTGGAGACGGGAACTAGACTAGTTCATCATCTGATAGCATCCGTTTGTCTGGTAACTTTTATCAGTGTTGAGTACGCGTGGATGTGTATTATATCGGTGAGTCGGTGACTGACTTGTGAGGCGAAGGAACGTGTGAACGTGTTTACATTATCTATTGTCTGATTGTAATTTACGGATTATTTAATGACGGTTTGTAGTTTTTAGCAATTATCAGTACAATGTATTATTAGTAATAAATTATTTCTACCACGTTAGTTTTTTTAATAGTTAATTTAAGTCTCATCCACATATACATGACAATTATTATAAAACAATATATCACAGATAAAAATACATGTATATGGCCATTCTATATAGAATTATGTACAAGAGACTCAGTATGTGAAATCGCATAAATACATTAAACTCACAATTTCATACACATATAATTTTCACACATGTCAAAACGATATTAATTTAAAACTGAAACAACTTTGTTAATTTGAATTAAGAGAAGCAATAAAATGATTTGTAACTTAAAAAACTGAGAAAAGAATTTAAACGCATATATAGTTAAAAAAACAAAAACAAAAACTAGAGAGCCGATGATCAGATCATCGCGAGCTGGATTAACAAAATTGTTTTAGGCGATATAAAATAACTCATACGGAACAAATAAATTAATAAGCATTATTTACAATAGATAAGATCATTTATATGTTAAAAACATGCGTCTTTGTAAAATTTGAAAGCAGCTTTTGGCACAGGTTCTTATCATTTCTGGGTTGGAAAACAAAAATTTTAATTTCTCAACCTCGGGGAATGTCACAAACATATTATTGCACAAATCGGCTTGCATATATAACTGCTCTCGTATATCACAATATGCCGGACATCTAAATAAAGCATGATATTCTATTTCAACAGTATCGCAAAAAAGACATAATCGTTCATTAATGTCCAAGTGTTCATAACGTAAGAGGTGCTACACCAAAACGAAACTTACTAAATGCTGACCTATGTCTGGGTGGCATAATAATTTTACAATATTGCTCTGATGCAAAATTTGATTTCACAAGTTTAACAATCGCAGTTTATTACCGCCTTTTCTAGGTGGACCAACATCACTATTAATTCTACTGTTCCATCTAACAATATAGTTTTTTAAAAATATTATCAGTGACCTCGTCAATAAAATATTTTGGTGATGACTGATCTATATTACTAAATACAATGTATATTCATATTATAATCACATAACACCTTCTTGATCTTAAAAACCCAATTCTTACATGAATTGTTCGATTTAGAGCCAACCGAGAGTGCTATACGCTTACTGACTCTTCTTACATCAATAGAGGATTGTCGAGCCCAATGGAGTAAAACCGCCTTCCATTGCCTTACGACCGTGGGGCTCCAAGCCATATCCCGTGATACCCCATCATTAGGTGAAAATTTACCAACCCCTAGAAAAAAACGCTGAGCTCTATTATGTATAGCATCAATGCAAGAGTATGACTTGGAACCCCATAATGGTGCGCTATAACCTATACCAGGCCATACAATAGAGTCATGATATAGCTTGGAAAAAACGTTAAAGGGTACACCACCCATGATCTTGCACTTTGCAATTAATAGACCTAAAGCGCGACTAACACTCTGTGCCACAGCTTTAACAGTAATATTGTCATCAAGATGTTCATGTAAAACAACACCCAAATATGTATAACGGTCAACGATAGGTAGTCCATTATCACCGCATTTAAAAAACAACATTGGTACGTATTATAGAGTTGGGGCGAAAATGAATGATGTTACTCTTAGATGGGTTAACCGTCATGTCATTATTACCACACCAGTCTCCTAACGCTGTTAACAAACATTGTAGTTCTTTTGCGCTCTCGGTAATCAAGTGTCATCTGCATACAGTAGTATACAGATCTTTTCATCTCCAATGTTAATACCCACATTGAATGTTTTAAGAAATACTATTAAATCATTGATGAACAAATTAAAAGTAACGGTGATAAAATACATCCTTGTCGAAGACCACATTTAACGTCAAACCAGTCAGTTGTAAAAGAATTGATCCTGACACAAGACATGACAGATACATACAGTGACTTAATTGCAACTAACATTTTGACACACACACCTGTCTCTTTCAATCTATTCCAAAGCATATCTCTATTAATGGTATCATAAGCTTTATTGAAATCAATAAGAGCACAAAAGGTTGATAAACCAGCCTTCTTTCTTGTATCTATAACATTATGCAACGATATAATATGATCCACAGTACTACGACCTTTTCGGAAGCCATTTTGTTCGTCAGCAAGTTTTGCATTTGATTCAACCCAGGTACTTAACCGACTATTCAAAATCTGACAGTAAAGTTTGTACATAGATGGCGCAAGTGATATATCACGGTATGACATTGGGTCCCTTTTATCTAAAGTACTGTAGATGATTTAGGTATAGGGTTGATAATTGACCTACTCCATAGGAAAGGAACGATGCCATTATCAAAACAAACATTGAATAATACATGCAAGAAAGAAACAGCCGAATCAGACTTTAAAACGTCCGCAGGAATGTTATCTATACCGCAAGCTTTGCCAGTTTTAGCTTTGGACTATGCTTTCTGCACTTCCGTGATGGAGATATGGTCATTGAAACTAACATGACCAGATTGTGACACGTTTTCAAAAAAGCATTTGCACTGCTGTTATGATTATCTAAAGAACTAAAATCATGTTTCCACATATTCAGCACGACATCAGCGTCAGTACAGATAGATCCATCAAAGGTTCGTTAAATGATTTGACCACCTGGTCTTACCTGGACGTCTTTTCTTGTTACATATCCCAAAGTTTATTTGTTTAAAAGGCAATTGTCTATACATAGATTGTTTTACAACATCACACCAATCCTTGTACACATCATCTATATCAGCCTGGTTTCTAGAAATAGCACAGTTGACATTATACAAAGTATCATGATCCAACATAAAACCACAAGGTACATTTCTAACATCAAATGTAGTACAATGAGAGGAAGGTAAAGTATTATTACGATTAACATATTTATCACAATGAAACAATAAAGTCCATGTAAGTAGTGAGTGATCAGGCATTGCAATTAGGCACTATCTGACCAAGTGCTCCACACCTGTTCACTATTTCAGAAACTCTCACTACCTCAAACTCAGTAAATCTATCTAACGATTGGTGATCTACAAAGCAGTAATCTACCACAGATATACCCTTTGTTGATATCGAAGTAAAATCATTACAACGATTATTTCTTCCATTTAACATACACATATTCAAATTAATTAAAAACTCTAGTAATAAATTACCATATGAGTTACAAGTAAAATCTATAACTTCTCGGTCCACAATATCATCTACCCCTCGTATAAAATCATCACCATCTCCGCATCTACTATTAAAATCTCCACATATAACATGACACCTTCATCTTTATATAAGTAAAACAACGACAATAAAGAATCATAGAAATTATTAACATCAAATGATCTAGATGAATTTTCAGGTGGAAGATAACACACACATATAAAAAATACAGTATTATTACACTTATGTGACAGTTTCAATAACAAAATTTCTTCTGTATTACAATCAACAATTGATACAATAAAATCTACCAGTAGAGAGTTCTTAATAAAGAATCCCACGCCGCCAGAGCCTGCTCTAGCGTTTATGTGTATCCGAGATCTGTTGTGTCCAAACCATGTGTACCCTTCCAATGATAACGTATCATCTCCAAGCAGATGTGTCTCTGCAACACCTAAAATGTCAACATCAGACCATAAAATGCACTGAGATCTAAAAGCACAATTATCAGAGTTTGTGTCCGTTTTCCACCCGCGTACATTCCAAAAACCACATTTCACCTATGCCCTATTGAAGCCACTGGAATTACCTCTGACGTTATGTTATCATGACTATCTCGCGCACTTTTAGCAAAAAACGCAGATTATGCTAAAATAAATGTACGTCAACTAAAGCCAGAAACATAGTACATGTATTAGCAATTCGACCAGTGTAGCATTATTATGTGACTTTTGGCTACAGGTCCAAGACGAAATTTGCTTTATTTCTAAAACAAAAGGTATTTTATTTCTTCATCGATTCAATGCTATGAAATATACACCACGCTATGGAGAACATTATTTGCTTTCCATGAAATATGAGAAATTTTAAGCACCTGTGTCGTTTTGTCCATCACGCTGTGAAACCTTGGAAAAGAAGATGATTGCAACCGGTTTCATATGGTGTTCAAAAACAGCTTATATTTCACGGAAAGCAAATAGCTTGCCCCTTAGCGTGGAGTATATTTAATAGAAATCGATGAAGAAATAAAATATTTATGGCTGTTTTTGTTTTCGAAGTGATGCACATTTCGTCTTGGACCTGTAGCCAAACATCACGTGGTATTGCTACACTGTATTTATATTTACAAATATTTATGACTAAAGATCAAACACAACCGTCTTGCGTTCTTCCGAAAGCAATTGACAACATCTCGACATATACAGGACATGGCTATAATCAATGTTACACAAGTGGACGAGATACGTAACAAAACATATTACATATTTTTTGTATTTACATGTATATTTGTTTGTACATTGTATTGCTAACATGGCATACGTAATTAAATGAATATAATTGTAGGTGATACTTTATATGATTATATATTTAAGAACAACCTTAGTATCTTTCTTCCCACATGTTGGCCAACTACAGACAAGCCGAGGTAAAAGGTGGCCCTATACATGATGTATACGAGTATGCGTTAGGATAGATTAGACAATACTGGATTTAACGGGCTACAATCCACATGAGACCAAAATGGGGTTAGTACACAATTTACGATCATTTGCAATTATCTATCGATTTTAACGACTCTCTGGTGTATACATGTGACGCTTATAATGTAAACGCTTTTAATAACTGACCGAACACTAGAAGCAATTGATTAAACGTTAATAAATAACAAACCCTACTTTGTGTCATATGAATTACTTCAATAACTTTGTTTATGTTATCGGCAGTTATAGTAATAATTATGCTCCCGATATATTAATTAATGGAGTTGCAGACATTATTAAAGTGGATATATAGTTATTAAGTATTCCATTTTATTCGACAAATCGCCTTTTGGTAAGTTCAGAAAATTAAGTATCAAGGAACAAAAGTATTATCCATCTTAATTGTATTTATCACAAACTCGTTCACCAGAGTATTCTTCACCGGTAGTCTGGGAACTTGACTTACCACTGATGAATGAGGATGATTTATCAAGGCCATTATAATAACAGTAATCAGAATTGATAAAAATGTGCATGCATTGAATACGACTAAAATATACATCCTGCCTGATGCCGTTGTCATAATATGCTGGATGGCAATTATAAGACAGGGTACTCATTTTCAATTGCATTCGTACAATTGAAGCAATATCGTTCTTTAAATCTATGATATTTCCAAGGTCACTTTCAATTTCATTTGGTGCAATACCAGTACCACAACAGTTCTTTGCCAGCGCATCTCCACGACTTCTTGGAAGTGTAGTGTTGTTAACGTATGTTTCAATTTCATATGAATGTTTGAATAGTCTGTATGTTCGTAGTTGATTAATTCCATTACCTCCGTTTTATCTGATTACTGTTAATAGGTTTTGCCACCAAACATTTTTATATTTACCAAACACTTTTCCAGCGTCGTCATTTGTTACAGTACTCTATGTAGAATACATTCTGGACCGTCAGTCAAAGTCTATCATACATGTGTATCTAAAGAAATAAAATTTGATACCCGAGTTGTGGGATTCGAAACCAGAAACCTTATTGCACCAGTGTATATAGTCCTAGATATTTACCGATAACTAACATTTATTTTGTAATTGACAATTTGACTAAGTAAAATCTTACTTATGTCAAATTACATCCCTAAATAACGTGGGTAAGTCTAAAATTAAAATACAGTCACGGCTCAATACTGGTTTCCAATCAAATTATCAGCGATAGCCTAGCGGTATATAGTGAATGTGATTAAATCATTTTATATTGTTTCATTTCATCCCATGATATTTCTATATCGACGACTAAGTAAATGCATCACCTTATTAATCTATTGACTATATATATCAGATTCATAATTGATGAAATAGTCTATAGATAATGTATAGCTTACCAGATTATAACAGTTGATGATTGTTGCTCGTTCTGGGAGCAAACAAATGCACTAAGCAGCGTAGGTAATCATTCTGCTGATTTGATGTGAGTATAAATTACATTTTATTTATTTTAACAGATTATATTTTAAAAATGTATCAAGGTCTTTATTAAACTCGCGTGATTAACACTTTAGGAATGCTTTTATTTTAATTAATATTATTTGATGTTTGGCACACATTAGTTACATATATTTTATACATCAGTTGAAACATATGTGACGTTATGACTATCGAGCAACACTTCTTAGTTTTCTGAGAACTCAAAGATGATGGGTCGGTTTAGTACACATGCGTCATTTGCCATAGTACGTTTTGCGACTTTGTTCATTTTGTATATGTGATCTTCTGCAATTTCTTTGTCAAGCATAAGACTGCTTCGTATCTTTCAAAATTGCATGTACACTGTACCTGTTGTGGGTTGTCCTTGTGGTGTGTGCCGTCCGTTTTTTTTTCTTGTCACCTGGTTCTTGCTTCAGTTTAGTTCGACTGACGGAGGTGACATATTTTCGGGGTGGGATGTTTAGGTTTGTGGTTTAATTGCGTTGGAAATTGCTTTTTGTTGTCATGAGTCCTTTGGTGTCCTACTGTTTCTGTTAGGTGTTGCTTCTGTCCGCAGTTTTGTGTTATTTTTGTTCAAATAATTAGCATATGGTATTTTAGCTCCATATCCGTTTATAGTGGTGTAGTTCAATCTTAGATAATCAACAATCAACGTCATTTTTAAGAGGCCAATTTTATAAGAGCTAGTTTTTGTTTTCGCATTCACTATTTGTCCCCAATCTGATTAGTTCGTGCTTTATTCGTCCCCTAAAAAGTCCAAGAGCTGAGCGACATTTATTTACAATTTTTGTCCACATCTTACGAAAATCCATTTCTTAGATAGACCTGCTGTCACAACGCTGATAAATCCCAGATGATCGCCAATTTTTAACATTTCACACCTGTGACATAAAAAAACATGCATACTGTAAGTACCAATTCTGTCTAACATCATGATTTATAAGTTATTTTTATGGGAAACATACGAATCAAGCTAAATTGAATATTTGAAATTTATGCTTTTATGAAGAAAAATGACGAAAAATCGGTAAAATCTGTCATATTGTTTATTTTAGTTAATATCATTGTAAAAACAGTTTTGGTCAAATAACTATCAAAAATAGTTCTAATAATAGTAAGACATCACATTCACTCTACTATGGTGCGGTCGTGAGATTTTGAAGCAAGTTTGTATTAATGTGGGTGGGGTAATTCATTTAACCCCAAAATGGAACTATAATGTCGTTCAGCTGAGGCGCTCGGCTTGTTGAGACTGAGCCATTCAGCTAGGACATTTAGCGTGTTGAAACTAGATAATTTAGACTTGGGCTTTCAACCTGTTTATTGCTGAAACTAGGTCTTTCAGCTGAAACTATGACAACAGTCCATATTTCCCATCCAACAAGAGATGAACTGGTTGGAAACCCAGAGGTAGTATCGCGTGTATCGGTGTTATACACTGGAGACGTTAAAGAACCAAGGAGTCTATTCGGAACGAGCTAGGGTAACGCACCCGGGTTCCTTGTATTACATCTTTTTCTCTTCATTGATTTTAAGTCTGCCAATGCCAGACACACCTGCCAATAATACCCGAAAAGAGGTATTAGGCAGTATAAATAGATGTTGTTTTCTATTTGACAGGTTAAAAGAAGACAACATCGTATATTATACAAGCTAAATATAGGGTCCTGAAAACAGTAAGACTTACGACAAGTGGTGCTGAGTTATATACTAGTACATAAAATACGTATGCTACAATATGTATATATAATGTATCAAATAATAACTAAACGAATGAAAGCAATGGATAACATACTGGTTCTGTTCCTTAGCTTGACAATTTATACTGGTTTAAGGACATCAGATTGCGCATTAAATAATGAAGTGGATACATTGATTGAGCTCCAGGACAAGTATTGCTACCAGGTCATTAAGTGTCAACAACCAAACACCACACATATGACAACATTGACACCATTGTCAACTTCACCACCCACATCAGCTGCAGGTGCCATCTATGTTAATATTTCTGTGGAACCTCCAACCGTCCCCGGTTTAGGTTGCTGTGATCCATGTTCATGTGACACACAAAGGTGTGACTTGTTCGATACATGTTGCCTGGATACGCTAGAATATATACCGTCAGTGGAGGAATCTAAATCAATAATTCGAATGACATGCGATGATCCACAATTCCGGCCACGTCAGGATGAAAAGAACATTGCCAATGCAGCCATGAAAATAAAAATGTACCAAAAGTGCCCTTTGGACTACCAAAACACGACGGTTATATCGGCATGTGAGAAACGAGGTAACCAAACATCTTTTAGTACAGAAATTCCTGCAACAGATCTGACAACTCAAATCACATATCAGAACCAGTACTGTGCTCTATGTCACGGCGTTGATGAGAAAAGTATAAAGTTTTGGGAAGTTCAGACTGCATGCATGAAGGGAACATTCCAACCAAACAGTATTGACTCAATATTTGACGAAGTACTGAAGACAGAAACATGCAATCTTATCTACGTATCTCCAACGTTAGTGCAATTTGGCTGCGATGATATAATTGCACAGTGCAATATAACAGGACAATGGCAAACATACGATCCGCTAGTAGAAAGAGCATGTTTAGCATACACGTCAATCTATGACGAGAAGTACAAGAACATATACTGCTACTTCTGTAACACTAACGATGTTCAGGCTCAGGTAAAGTGTACGAAACTACCAGCTCCACATTTTTTCGTCTCGTTCGTTGCACTCCTAGATATTGAAACTGACGGAAACAGCAATACACTTTATGAAAATACTGGAAAATGCGGAAGACACGAGTTTCACGACAAATGGAAGGTACTTCATTATGTTTTTATCTGTTTTCAGTTGGATGATAAGGTCAAAGCTATAGCCTGGACCTGTAGTTACAAAGTATCTTTAAAGTTATTGTTTTATCAAGGTGTTAACAATTTAACTCTTGTGTTTACTTCGTACCCACTGGAAATGTTAATTAATTGACTTCAAACGGTTTTAAATTAATTGCTCCTTTCATCTCTTTTTCAGTGTATCTGTTTTTGTTTAATTAATATACTTTAGCAGATTAATACAGTCGAATAGGTTACACAAACTTTTGTCATTTGGTGCCAGCTGTATTTTCTTCGTATTCTTTTTATATGATGATAACTATAAATATAAACAACTATACAAATATTTTGCAGGACGTTTGCAGAGACAAAAGTTGTCTGTTTCCCAAAACATTACGAAACGGAACCTGCGTTTACATGGTGAATGTTATGGGTGGAGTTAATTATGGTGTTTTCGTAACAATGACAACGGATAAAAAGACAACATTTGACGACCAATTTCTATCAATTTCCGATATAGAACCAGCTATTTTATCACGACTGAATTTTCCAAATGAGGTAACAGCAAAGACGTACGTTAATGTCTACGCGGCGATAGATGCCTTGGTGCCTGCTCAGGACATCAAGCAACACGAATATAGTATCATCGTGCATGTTGAAGTAGAAAGTACTATATTGTCTCCATTTGACACAATGACAATTGATCGCATGATTGAACTTGACGGAATGAATTTAGTAGTCGGAAATGTAAACCCAGTTGAATACAGCTTAGCTATTAAGGAACTTAGCTTCGAAAATGATATGGAAACAAGAGTGTATGATTCAACAACTGACACTATGTTGGTTGCAGTTGGAAATGATGAGACAGTACAAGGTAATCCGTCATTTGGTAAAGCACCGCATCTGGACATAACGATTACACCATTATTTCAGTGCACGTTGATTACTATAGACTGCTCGGAGTTCCATCTGACGCGTGTTCCTAAAGGCATACACGTGCATAACCTTAATACCACCCTTAACAATGAGGACATGATTATGGAAACCTACAACGCTAATGGAACATGTATCAACTCGTTTCGTATGTGTGCGACAAAATATGATTCCCTAATTAAACTATCGCCGGAATACAAAGAAATAAACAAATCTTGTACAGAAGTGCACGTTTCCATGAAAGGTATTTTATCCTTAGTGTGTACAATTATTTCTATGACATTCCTGACAATCACCATTGTAACATATTTGGTATATAAACAATTACGTTCTCAACCTGGTATCAATAATATCATATTGTGTACAAGTCTTTTTGTTGCCCAAGGATTGTTTCAGTTCGGTAGTGGACAGGCATGCATTGTTTCAGCGTTTGTGTGTAAACTGATCGGAATTCTTATCCATTTTTCTTGGTTGTTTGTACTTTTTTGGATGAATGTTTGCTGTATTCATATGGTCAAAGTATTCCGTCAAAGTTTAGTCAATTCAACAAAGAAGGTGTCATGTAGACTGACGTCATTTTATCTGATATATGCTACTGTGGGAGGTGCTGCTTTCGTAGCTATAAATATTGTCCAATCACAATTTCAGAATAGTGAACACAGCTTAGGATATGGCGGGTTAATGTGTTACATATCGGATAGTCACATGGTCACTTACCTGTTTGTTATTCCTGTTGGAGCATTGGTTCTCTTCAATACGACGTTGTACATTTTTGTCATAATGAAAATAAAACAAGCTTCAAATGTTCACTCCGATAGTAGGCCAATGGTTGAGAGAAACTATTTCAAGATTTATACTAAATTATCAACCCTTACAGGTGGAACATGGGTGTTTGGGTATATTTACCTGTTGTGGCAAATAGACGTTGTGGAATATATATTCATCATTCTAAATGCATTACAGGGAGTGTTTCTGTTCTTCTCGTTCATTTTTAACAAACAAAACATCAAACTTTGGAAAGATTCTTTGAGGTCCACAAGCATACCGGAGTCCAGTAAAAATATGAATGATCCTAGATCACCCACAAATGATCAGATTTAAATCAAACAATATCGCGATTATTCATTTCACTAATATAAGCGTCATAGTAATCGAGTATCCCACTTAAATGGTAGCATCAATTATGAGTCTGAAGAGATATGTTCAATTATTCAGTGTCTTCATAGTACACTTAATCCAGATTGAGTGCTAATATCGAAATTCTACGAAGCAACATGGTTTTTGACAGATACTTTACATTGACACGTAGTACGTTGAAAATGGAAGTGATACAATGTACACACTATATGTATTTTCCTTTTCGCACAATCTGATGGACGACAATAGCAAATAAGTGATACCTATGCCAAGTTGGTATGCTGGATGTCATCACGAAACGTTTTTTCGTTGTTCATTGTTGGACCTTTTGATTGTTTTTTACTTACAGTTTTTGGGTTTATTGCATGTTGAACCACAAACGTAAGACATCACTGCATGACTAATGCTTGCATATTGCGTCATTGCATTTCGTGTCCCGAGGGACGTAAACTTTTATATTAAATTTTGTATTATTATCGACATTAATGACATTTTGACGCGATATTTTGGGACGACGGCATGTACACAAATGTTAGTTTTCCTGTTTCTGATCAGACACACAACAGAAACGAAACCCAAGAAGTATTCTTTCCATGATGTATGGACAGTTCAAGCCTATTTGCACATGTTAAGGAATTTGAATGCATTCAAAATACCGATGGTTCTATATCGCTAACAATGTCGATTGCCTAAAGGTGAGCGATATAGTCCCTCTTGTTTCAGTACATTGCCTATAATAATAGTGAGATGAAGTGCAAGTGCAGATGTTATTCATATGTTTTTATGAAGTCATTTCTACATATGTGTATATTAAATGTCCTTTTTAATCAATTATGCACGGTGTAAACGTGTTGTAATATTTTGTGTGTGTTTTATGTACTATATTTTGAAATAAAATATATTAAACACTGTTTAAAACTTGGTTTTAAATTATTATATCCATCTGACTTTATTAATGCATAATGCACAATGTCCATATGCAAGTAACTAGCGTTTATCAGTCAGCTTGATAAATTGGTCATCTAAAAATTCCTGACATTCCGGTGGTATTCGAATCGGCAACTGTGCACTGCTTGCCATCAATATTTGTGATCTGGGTGTTAGAGGGGAGTGGTGAACACATCAACAGAACAATTCCATAAATAGTTAAATACACTAACGATCCTTGGGAATCCTTCATATGGTCACAAACCCATCGAGTAGTATAATCTAATTTTATTTACGCGATGCTTTGATAAACATTCAGTGAGCATGGCAAACACTCCTGATCTTGACCACGGCGAAAAGGTACCCTTTAATCTGACAAACAGATATCCGTGCTGCGCTTCGGTTGCAATTGGAAGGGGCTTTTTATTAAAATCATAACATTTTAATAGTACCCTTGATTCCGTGTACATTGTATCTTAACACCACAGTCATGACTGTCACTTACTCCAGACTACACAGCATCACATTTGAAAAACATCCGACACTAACAGGAAGTGTATGTTCTTGGCCGCCCAACTCCCATCTAGACGAAGTTGGTTCGAATCCACCTTTAATCAGGATCTTCACAATCAATGCAGTAATCGCAAATATCGGTAGCAGTATTATTATGCACCTCTTTAGTCCTAACGACTGCGCATGAGCGGCTACCAGTTTGAATTTGACATTGTATGACAAACCGCAGCCATTTTGAATTTAGAAGTTTAGAATTTATGAGTGACATTAAAAGTATTAGCATATTAACATTCTATTAAATAAGAACGAAGAACAAA
The DNA here is from genome assembly GCA_947247005.1 of Spisula solida. Classification (NCBI taxonomy): domain Eukaryota; kingdom Metazoa; phylum Mollusca; class Bivalvia; order Venerida; family Mactridae; genus Spisula; species Spisula solida. The sequence goes on from OX365957.1 coordinate 20,863,109, forward strand.
TCGCACGTATTAAATATTTATTTCCATAAATCACCATTAGTGACATTGAACAATGTTAACGTCCGCGATGTACACATAACTTCATTTTGTAAAATTGATGTACTCTTGGGTCCGCTTACGACTGAATTGTCCATCTACGATCAGTGGTTATAGTGAATGTGATTATAATGACTATCCCGATTATCCAGTTTTCCATTTTCTCCCAGGGGAGTTTTAATCAACGGGTTTTGAAATTAGTAAGTGCATTACTTGATTCATCTATTGTCTGATATTCATAATTAATGTAGTATCTAAATAAATAACACGTAGTGTGCCAGCTTATAACAGTGGAGGAATGTCGTTTGTCCAATGCGCAGTTGAACATCCTGCCGGTTTAATGTGAGTACATAAATTTATTTTTAACTTTTTTACTATTTTAAATGGTTGACGATCTTATTCTCATTAAGGTGCATTTGTTTTCCAACAGACAGAGGTGTTTGTAATGCTATGTTTCTAAACGGAAGGACAGACAGACAGACTTAGCGGTAGCTTTATGCTCCCAAAGAAATTTACTGGAGTATAAAACATTAAAAAGTCTAAATTCGTGAAAATCGATCCGAGCATAACATAACAGTATATTATGCCTTTATATTCTAGCATATTGTAACATTTGTTTCCCGTCTGACAGATAACTTTTGACTCGGAGAAGACCACGCGGATACTGATGTTCACTTTGAATCCAATACGACATACGACAAGCTGTGTTGCAATGAAATCGTAATGTATACCTAAGTTCCTTTATATGCTTAGACTATATCAACTGTGTAAAGAAAAACGATGGCTAATCAACTGGATATGTTTCTTTGTCTGTCAATCTTTATTCTAAAACAAACATTTAACGGGGCGAACACTGATGTAGATACATTGTTGGATATCCAGGATAAGTATTGCTATGGTGTACGCAGGTGTCCACAGAAACAAATACCAGGAACTTCAACAGATACTATTACTGCAGATGACATGTATGTTAATAGTTCGGTGGCACCCCCAAATTACCCTGCATTCGGCTGCTGTGCAGCATGTTCATGCGACACTCAAACTTGTGACATGCTCGATACATGTTGCCTAGATACGCTACAATATATTCCGACAGTGGAGGAATCTAAGTCAATTACTCGAATGACATGTGGCGACCCGCAGCTCCGCCCACGTAAAGCTGAGAAAATGGCAAATGCCGGCTTGACTATAAAAATGTTCCAAAAGTGCCCTTCGGACTACCAGAACATGGCGGTCATCCTTGCATGTGAAAAACGTAGTAAGCAGACATCTTTCAGTACGGAGATTCCAGTAACCGATGTGACAACTTCAAACACATATCAGAACAAGTACTGTGCTCAATGCCATGGTATCAGTGAAAATGATATCATGTTTTGGCGAGTTCAGGTCGCGTGTATAGACGGAACATTCGAACCAAGTAGTACGGACTCAATTTTTGACGAAATATTGATGACAGAAACATGCAATTTGATTTATATCGCACAGGGTATTGAATCTTATGTAGCAAGGAGGTGTGAAGATGTTATTACGGAGTGCAATGTTACCGGACAATGGCAAAACTATGATCCAAATATAGAAAAAGCATGTTTAGCATACTCGTCAGAATATGATCATAAGTACAAGAACGTATTTTGTTATATGTGTAACACTAACGCTACGGAAGCCGAGGCAGGGTGTCCTCAAATTCCGGGTGTGCGAGTTGACGTCTCGTTTGTTGCACTTCTACGTATTGAAACAGACGAGGGAAACAGTATTACGCCATCTGAAAGCATTGACAGATGCGGAAGACACCAGTTTTATGACCATTGGAAGGTATAACTTTATTTATGTAACTCGTTTTCCTCACTTTATTAACTGCCAAAAGTCTTGTCTCATACTTACACCTGCATATACAATGTATCCACATTGTATTTAAAACCAAACGTATTACGTTTAACACTTAATAATATGTAATGTGTTTCCTTTTTACATATAACAATAGGTCTCATAAACAGTCAAACGTATTGCCTGTTACACCGGTATGTGCAATGCATTTATTTTAAATTCTTACATATGGCAATTTGCATTAAAGCACTTAAATTTGCAAAAGTTACGATGTAGAAATGAATCGAAGATTTTAATTGAGCCCAACCTCTGCCATTGGCAGTATACGAGGGGTGCCCAATGTATATTTGATTAACACGATATAAATGAATTAGCCCCTTTGAAATGCGTAAAGATAACATATACACATTTTAATTTGTTTGCAAAATATTAAAACTAATATCACATGGATTAGATTGTACAGTCAATTTCACTAGCCACGAAACCATCGAGAATTTAACCCCCACAAAATATTTTACATTACCGTATTATTACTCGTATGTTAAATTACAGGAATCTGATTTTTAATATAGAGTACATGTATATACGGTTTGTATGGCCCAAAACACTATCAAATACTCCGCAACTGACAAGGACCCTTTAGAGAATATAGAAGGGGTGCTAGTCAGTAACGGGGTCATTGATAGTGTTTTGGGCCATATTTATATATCTTAAAATATCAGATTCCTGCGGTAAGATTAATGTATAAATTACCAGACAAACATTTTTCAGGATGTTTGTAGAGATCTCAGTTGCTTGTTTCCAAAAGCATTAGACAACGGCACATGTGTTTACATGATGGATGTACTAGGTGGAGTTAACTATGGTATATTCCTTAATATGACTGCGAATGCCACAACAATGATTGCAGACCACCGTCAAATCGTACCGAATATCGGAACGGCTCTTTTATCACAACTAAAACTGTCGGAACAAAGTGAGAAAATGACTGCGTATTTCTATACGACGAAAGACGCGTTCCACTCTAGGAAGCAGACCAATCGCCAATATTTAGAAAATAGTTTCATTGTATATATTGAAGTAGAAAGTCCCGTATTGAAACCCCTTAATACTTTGACAATTGATCGCATGGTTGCGCTTGATGGAATTGGTTTAGTAGTTGGCGATATAACTCCCGTTGAATACAATCTAGATATGAAGGTTCTAAGCTTTGGAAATGACACAAAAACAAGAGTTTACGACTCAAAAAATAAGAAAAGGTTTGTTCAATTTGACTTGTATGAGACAAATCCGGTATTTAGGCCGCAACATACTACACCTCAAGAGATAATGATCACACAATTGTTTCAGTGCACATTAGTTACTATACACAGCTCAGAGTTCAAGCTAGTAGATGCTCCTTATGGTATGCACGTTCTTGACCTTGATGCCATCCTAGACAATGAAGAGGTTATTCTAGAAACAAACAACACCAGTAGTACCTATTCCTTTCGTATGTGTGCGACAAAATATGATTCATTAGTTAAATTATTACCGGAATCTACAAGCAAATACCAATATTGTTCAGGAATGACCGTTTCTATAAAAGGCATTTTATCCGTCGTTTGTACAATCCTGTCGATGACGTTCCTGACAATTATTATAGTAACGTATTTGGTATATAAACAATTACGCTCTCAACCTGGTATCAATAATGTCATATTGTGTACAAGTCTATTTGTTGCACAGGGGTTGTTTCAGTTCGGTAGTGGACAGGCATGCAATGTTTCAGCGTTTGTGTGTAAACTGGTTGGAATTCTTATCCATTTTTCTTGGCTGTTTGTTCTTTTTTGGATGAATGTTTGCTGTATTCATATGGTCAAAGTGTTTCGTCAAAGTTTAGTCAATTCGGCAAAAACGATGTCGTGTAGGCTGACATCATTTTATCTGATATATGCTACTGTGGGAGGTGCTGTTTTCGTGGCTATAAATATTATCCAATCACGGTTTCAGAATAGTGAAAACAGCTTAGGATATGGCGGCGTACTGTGTTACATATCGGATAGTCACATGGTCACTTACCTGTTTGTGATTCCTGTTGGAGCATTGGTTCTCTTAAATATGACGTTGTACATTTTTGTCATAATGAAAATAAAACAAGCTTCTAATGTCCACTCCGATAGTAGGCCAATGGTTGAGAGAAACTATTTCAAAATTTATACTAAATTGTCCACCCTTACAGGTGGAACATGGGTGTTTGGTTACATTTACCTGTTGTGGCAAATAGACGTTGTGGAATATATATTTATAATTCTAAATGCATTACAAGGAGTGTTTCTGTTCTTCTCGTTCATTTTCAACAAACAGAACATTAAACTTTGGAAAGAGTCAATAAATTCGTTTAGGTCTTCAAGCTCACGAGGGTCCGGTAAAGATATAAATACTCCCAATTCACCCACGAATGAAAAGATCCAAGATTGAGTGTAATAGTGATGACCATGCTCCTGTTTCTTAGTTGCTTTAGATATTGACAAAGCGCCAGAAACATCTGTTCCAGGAGCTCGTGCTCCGCCGAAAGGTGGATCAATATACGCCGGAATGAAAGGTGGCTAAGATAATTTACCACCACAATTATGTCATTTTATGCCTATAGAGTCTAGGTCATGTGTCATTGTAGTGTATGTTAATTTAGAGGTCATGTCACAAGAAGCATCCCTCATATACCTAGGTAAATGTCCATTTTGGTACAGAAAACTGCCTAAATTTGAAGGTCATACTAACTTGAGAAATTTAAAAGTTGTTAGTCAATTTCAGCACTCAAAACGAATACATGTAGTACTACATAAACACGCATGTGATCCAAATATGAAAATTGAAATGTGCAAGTCGGACATCAGGTCAAGGTACCACAAACAATAAACATGCATGTTGTTCAAATTCGAATGATGTAGCTTGAGACGTACGGGCACTAGTTTCATTTCGGCAAAACTGTTCCAGGGATGCCATCTGGCACTGGTTGAACTCATCTTTTTTAGAAAAAGTTTCTTTAATTGTTTGTGTTCTGGACAGAGAATAAAAAACCCAACTTAGTAATAGTAAATATACAACTTAAAACTTGTGGTTCTAAAACGAGTATTGCCCTTAAAAATGTGAAAGTAGGCTAATTGGTCAATGTGAAAGTGTTTCCAGTATAAAAACGGAAGCAGCATATGGTACCAAGATGAAAGGTATAGATTTGTATTTGATTTGTGTTAGCTTTGTGTTTTTCATATCTCTCTTGTATCGTATGTAGTACAGTTGATATATCGTATCGTATAAACCCAATACCGGTAGTTAATTTATCCGTCATCAGCACATGATGACAAAGATCCCGGTAAGGGTCCGTTCAGAAACTGACCGGTTGATGAGTCGCCAGCTAGTTAAATCATAGATACTGCATGGTTGCTTACCTACCTAATTATGTATTTTGGGCCGATGGTCTCTATTTACGTAATGAATTTGTGACTTACCTAATGTTTTGTATTAACATTTGGGGAACGGACGTATACTAATATGTGCTTAGATTGTCTTGTCATTTTTGTTTCCCGACAAGTTTGCAGTTATATACGGCGGACGATCGCCTAACCAGTTTTCATGAACTGTATTCAAATCAGTACAAACTGACCCTTAAACCAGGACCTTCTCGACATGTTAAGGAAATTGTACACCTTGAACGCATGGTGTCAAATATTATGGAAGGGTATGGCCTGTCGCGACTATCATACTCGGATCCAGCGCTCTGCATAACCACTAGACCACGGTCATGGCTAGATGACTTATAGATCAAATTGACCAATTCCTTAAATGTCGTTGGCAAATTGTAATACACATTTCACTTTTTATTAATTAAAATATTTTCTGCACAAGTTAGTTTTATTATGTTTTCTTTGCGTTCCTCAACAGTTTGATGTAATATGTACGGCGGGAATTGTGTGTACAGTAAAGCGCCGCTAATAAGACGACTCGGTCAATTATTTTGAAAATATGCGGGCATTTGCAATAGTAAATACACATATAACAAAGTTTATATAAAGTCAGACAGGGAAGGCAGCACTCAACTTAACCAGCCGAGCACAGAAACATAAAACCATACAAGGCACAATACCCAACACATTACCGAACGAGAAAATAAACTGAATGAGTCCCAGCTGTCAAAAAGCTGAATGAACTAGTTCCAGCAATCAAAAGGCGGAATGCCCAAAGTGAATGACCAAGTGTCAGATGATCACAAACAAAGGTTCGCAATGAAGACCAAAATGACTGATTTATTAGCGGAACTTGACCTTATAAACAAATTCATGGCATACACAATGTACTTGAGATTTAGTCCATTCCCAAACAACAAACAGCTTATCCAAATTTATCATTGGCATGTCCGATGACAGTATACCCACTGTCCAATTTGCCATCATATTTCTCCTGTTGTTGAGCGTCCGCCCACGAAATGGTAACTGGGACGGCAAAAAAACATAGGTTGACCAATTTTTGTTGCGCAGATGAACACTCCAATAACACTCCCTTCATTTAGACGTAACTTTCAATTCTTATGGGAACACCCAACGACACCCCTTCATTGGTACAAGGTGCGTAACTGTCAATTCTTATCGGAACACCCAACGACACTCCATTTATTGGTACAAGTGACGTAACTGTCAATTCTTAGTGGGACACCCAACGCCACTCCCTTCGTTGGTACAAGGGACGTAACTGTCAATTCTTATCGGAATACCCAACGACATTCCCTTCATTGGTACAAGTGACGTAACTGTCGATTCTTATCGAAACACCCAACGACACTCCCTTCATTGGTACAAGTGACGTAACGGTCAATTCTTATTGGAACAAGAACAATGACACTGGTGGTATCCAGGCATATCGTTTCATATACTTACCCGGTAATGTGTTCTGAACAGGGAATAAAACCTCAACTTAGTAGTAAATATACAATTTAATATATAGTCATGTAGAATTCAAATGACAGGTGGATTATTGGACTATCAGTACAATGTTATTTGTGCAATATGTTTTTGGTTGTTCAGTATTCGTCCCAACACCACTATAGGTACAAACTATAAGTATTGTTGGTCCAGGAAAATTGATTATACAGTAGACTCCAATTTTTTTTAAAACTGTGCCAAACAAATATCATCAAATGAACAAAGAGTACCCAGACCCACTTTGATGGTTTTATTAGTGGTAGATGCACCACAGTGTATAAACAAGTAAACTTCCGGTTATCGCAGTAAGGCATACGCGTCGAATTGTATAGTACTCCAATAAGTCATACAGTAATCGGAAATCACAGATGTTTTGCTCACTATAAGTCATACCTGCTGAATTATATAGTATCCCAATAAGTCATACAGTGATTTGGTTTATACGCTGTGTGAGCGGTAAGTTCAGAGATTGAGAAGATTTGTCAGGTTGTATAGTATACACTACCTGCCATGTACTTGACACATTACGCCATGTCGACAACTCACATATAAAACATTATTCTGTTAACACAAATCTGAAAAAAACAAGCATAAATATACAACCATAAACAGTATTCTGAGTTCTACTTAATAGTGACTTTGAATGAAGAACAAAACTAGCCGCGTCATACCAAAGACGAAATAAAAATGGTACCAGAAATTCCCTTGCTAGGCGCTCAGCATAAAAGGGAAACTGGCTTCTCTTCTCTCATACCCTCGTGGCGATGGATAACATCCGGAATGAGGTGTCGAGAGTGATTGATATAAGTTGGAAAAACTTGTTTCACAATCGACCTTAAATAAATTAGTATAAACTAACTAAACTAAATAACACATTATTAAAATTGGGCCTTTTTTAAGTTATTATGGTAGAGTGGTACTTAATACTGTTTTATTTTATAATTTCAATTATTGGGGAAGTACCAAGTTAAAGGCTGTTTTCAGAATAAAAAGGATACCTTGAACGCACACTACTTGTATTAAGTTGGTTTGAATCGATTAAAAGAGGGAAGAGTGACAAATAAAGTGTCAAATAACTTGAGTGAAATAGATGTATTTCATAACAGCTGCTTAAGAAAAATCAATAAAACATTTTGGCCCAACAAGATTAGAAACATCAATCTTCTCAAAATGAGGCAACTCGGTCTAGAATAAAATGAGCAACTCTAAGAATGCAACAGCAACCCATTGTAAAACAGCATTACTTTGGACTCCATCCATCTGGAAAGGAGAATCAAGGAAGATCTCGAAATACCTGGCGAGGAACAGTCACATCAGAGCTATCCGACTTGAAATACACCGGGGTACTGTTTTATCAAAGCACTTACGAAAATCTTAAACTTACGCGCAGATTTAAATTCTTTATAACTCATTAATAGCTACAAATTGTGACAAAGAATCGTTCAGTATTAATAACTATCCAGCCAATGAGCCCCTACAAACAATGCTTCTCCCAATATGTAGGTTTTAAAGAATAATTAATAATTTAAATTTGAATGTAAATTTACTGTTTCCGTAAGTATTTTTGATAAAACAGTACCCTGGACCGTGCACAGTTCGCAGCGAGGGTCAGAGTGAAATGGAGGCAATTTATTGAGGCCTTTTGTCGTATATATAGGTAGGTTATTCACTTGAGAGACACTTACCGTTATCACCAAATGTAAAGAACCATTTCATATCTTGAGCACCAAACTGGACACCTATAGTCCTGCAGAGTTCTGTCGTGATATCACTGATAGGTACATCATCAAGGTTGTCCAGTATATATATACCTATAAATGTTTGTATTGGACTTGGATTCGTTTATTTATTTTATTTTATGTCAAAAGAATAAACATTGATGTCTCATTCTACAATACTACTGCGCACAGAGATACAGCTTTCACAAAAAAAATTGAAAAGTCTACCGGCGGCTTATGAAAGGGTTTAAACAAAAATACGATTTTTAGCCAAAACGACTTATGAATGCTAGCGATATACGAGTGAATATCTACGGTATAATTAGAATGCGTGTATATTAGCTAACATAATTTACTTGATACGACTTACATCACTATTCAGTCGCATGTGATTTTGGTGGACAATCAACTACAGTAGCATTTTGAATTCATACAAGTTTCCGGTACCGGTAAGCACATTGAAAACGTTATGTTCATCCTGAAGTTGGCTACGGTCACGTTTTCAATTTCCTCCGACAAAAGTTCATACAACAATATAATTATACGCTACCTATGAAACGTTGCTTTATTGGACATCTCCTCCTGGTATGGTCGTATTGTGTACAGCGCATACTTACAATATAGGATGCGGGGCATTCTGACATGTATACTTGTAATGTAGTGTTATCTGCAGGTAAGAAATAAACAAAACAAAAAAAGTTTACTTTTCATCTTTAGCGATACATAAAGTGTTCATTTATTATACATAATGTAGTTCTACCTCTATGTAAATGACCAGTGATATTGGAGTATGAGATACGAGGCTTCATAACAATTTCCAGAACTCGTTTAATATATGACTAAAAGATTATGTTAAGTCGGACAAGGAAGACAGCACTCAACTTAACCAGCCGAGCACAGAAAACATTACAAACATACAATGCACAATGCCCAACTAAACCAACCGAGCACAGAAAACATAAAACACATACAAGGCACAATGCCTAACTAAACAAGTAAAAGATCCACCCAAGTCCAAGCTCTCAAACATTAATAGTAGTAGTAATATATGACAACTCTTGATAGATCCTCTATATTATATATTCAAGATATAACAAGCACTGTGTGCATTTATTTCCCAGCCACAAGACAGGACTGGTGGATACAATGTCACCTTAACTTTCGAACAATCGACCTACAGCTCTGGGTGGTATTCAATATTGATCTTATTTATAGCCTATTAATTGGAGAATAAGGATAGCCAATCACATCGCCTGCTACTGACCACGAGTTTAAATTGGTGAGATCTGATTGGTTGTCCTTAAGTCAAGTAAGATCAATATTGAATACCATCAATGGATACTGTTTTATCAAAGCACTTACGGAAATCGTAAACTTACGATCAAATTTAAAATCTTCATTAATTGTTTACAACTATAAATTGTGGTAAATAGAGCTGCACTATACTTATAATGATTTAGTTAAAGAAATCATAAAACCATATCCGTCATCAATTTGCAGTTTTAAAGAATTATTAAGAATTACAAAGAATTTAAATTTTAACGTAAATTTACTATTTCCGTAAGGAGAATTAAACAGTACCCTGGACACCACTTGACCATAGGGTTGTATGTATAAGGTGTGTCGTCTACATAATGTAATCAGACGGTTAGAGGCCCCTGTCCCTGTCGCAAAATATATTTAAAAAAAACTTACTGGAAATTTAAACATTAGAAAAGTACAGTAAAACCTCGTTATGACGAGCATGGATATCACGAGTATCCGGTCTATCTCGAGCAAATTTCAAAGTCCCGGCGAATTTGCTCTATGTTGTATATTAATTTACCTCTTTAAGACGAGGATCATTATTACGAGCATCCGGTCTATCTTGAGCACAGGTGATGGTCAATTCAACATGCCTTGTACTATGTATGTATTTCCCAACGATACTAGTATGACTTTGTAAAATAAGTGTCGCATGGCATTTTATGGTCACCGTTGTTATTGAACTATTCTTACTTGGATAAAAGAACATGGCCCGATCCGTCAGATAGGCTGGTCGCATAATATACTCGGTAAGGACACATTCAGGATTAGCCGCCATCGTCCTAATATAAATTGAAAAAAGTTAAAATGAATGCTAGCTATAATGACACAGGTAACTGTATCATTAATAAAGAGTAAACAAACAAACAAAATTTTAATAAAATTTATAAAATCTAAGATAAAATAAATTAAAAAAAAAGGATTTTTTGGTTTTACTCTTTATCAATGATACAGTTACCTGTGGTTAAATGTTTATTCTACGAAAGAAATAGGTGCATATTCATCATTTCTTAATTAATGGTGGTATCGGTAAAGAAAGTATTTCATATTACACACATTCTGTCATTGTTTGGCACCTCTTATAAAATGTTTGGCCATTAAGCCGATTTTCCATGCGTTGGTTCGAAGGCAGAGGCACGCAAATCACATTTCTGGGATTTTTAACTATTCTGGATGGAGCAAACACGTAGTCGGTGATAGTTTAAAACGTACAAATGTCTTCAATATTTGGTAACCACGGTCGCCTTGTCATTGCTTTAAGTTACTATTTTTTTAAGAAAACGTTTAATTAAGGTGTTTTATCAAACAAACTTACACTCCTTTGTTCTTGAGTAAAAAGGTTCCAGTCTCTGGCAGCGGTGTTATTGTCGCTTTATAACTTAGATCTGGTACGATTGTTGGTGGTCGAGACAACGCAAAGTACATCTCGTGCAGCGTTCTACCAACAACCTTTACGTATGTAAACAAAATTCAAAGAAAATAACAAATGAGCATTACAGTCGCATTAAACAACATATCAAGTATGACTTATTCCAACACCGCAGTTTTACCTATATGAATGCAGACGGAGCCACACGGTTAGAAGCACACAATATATACCAGCCATGTTTCAGCAGAAAGCTGATTGACAAATAAAGGCTATGCATCGGCATAGGCATAGAAGAAACGAAGGTGACCTTACATTAACGTTAAAGAGCAACTAAGCAAAACAACGTTATTTAATTTCGAGGGAAGAAAACAATGCAACGGCTACAGTATCTTTCTATGTAAGTTAGTCAAATACAGAATATTGGCTATGTTAGTTCTAACTGAAATTATGAATACATACTGGTGATTTATCTTTAATAATACACGGTCACAAATACGTGTCATGAACATGACAACTAAACTCAATGTTTTTACTTACGTATTCCTGAAATGTATCCAAAGATAGAATTTTATTTTTATCCGGAAATTTCACATCTAGTATTCCTGCTGGACCTCCGCATTTGTGTTGATGACACAACCCTCCTCGCATAAGGCATAATAACAGCACCACACATATACAACGAACGGTTTCCATTATTTGCTACTGGGTACTGTTTTTATCAAAGCACTTAAAAACGGAAATGTTCAACTTACGTTTAAATTTAGAATATTTATAATTCTTTAGCAACTGCAAATTTTGGAACAGATACGGTATGCTGGAGTTCATAAATAAATCATTGTTAGTTATGTTAAAGCAGATCACTTTGCCATACTTCGTAGTTGTAAAAGCATTACAAGGAATTTAAGTTTGAGTGTAAGTTTAAGTACATGTATGTGCTTTCATAAAACTATACCCTGGTGTATGTCTTTATGATCTACTATTCCAGGTACATGCCTTTGTTTAAAGCCAAATAGTATTGAAATACACACAAAATACTGGGTATACACGAAACTGCAGTCACTGGTAATATGGTCAGTTCAAACAATTTCCATATATAGTCATATTGTTGTATAAATACCTGGGCCAAAGATAAAATGGTGTTTCCCCTTCCCATCCCTATGCATGGGTAGGTAGGTAGGTAAAATATTTTTCGAAAGATATGGTTTTTTTAAATATTTTATCGTCAATAGTGTTTGTTCTTGTACTCGACTTTTTTATAAAAAAAAATTCAGTAGGGCAAAACATATTTTGGGCAGGGGTCTGTTTTATGTAAGAAAGGAGAAACAAACATTTTTGGCCGTTGTTAGCGTTAAATAAAGTTCGAATTGATTTATCTCCAATGAGCCATTTATGTTCTTCTTGCTAAGTATAATATGTTTTATGTGTATATAAAAACCCTGATTAGTTCTAATCTGGTACTGATACATGCGTCCAATTAGCTCGGAAAATATTTTAAATAGCGGATTAAAACACTCTGTTCAAAAACACTGTGTCACACTTTCTAATGGCATTTTGTTATAGAATACAAGTATATAACGATTTATCATCATTAAAATATACATGGAGGTATTAAACGCGTAACACATCGACTTGTAGACCTATATTAATAGCTGTATTACTCGGTCATAGTAGGGCGAATTTATCGGTGACGAACCGGTTTTGATTTATTGAGGATCTTATGAGCCAGACATTTTTTCAGTTTCAGTTCAGTTTTAGTTTATTTCATTATTGCAGAGTCCTGTAAAATACAGGATACATATGCATAACACATTTACAATAGCAATTTAGCTGTCACAGTGACACTCGGGTATACGACCATAAACGGCTTTTTGGAATATTTAAAAGAAGTTACTAAAAATGAAATAATTCATATAATCAAAGAGAAAATTAATGTTAAGGTTTGAAAATATTTTAGTTTTCTATTACACGAGAGCATTTTGAAATGGTAGAAATTAAAATGTTGTCGTTTTATTACACTGACCATTTTTCAACAAATCAGGACGCAGCTGATTTCGGTTTACCTTGCAGTTTTAACCCAGTTTGTCTACTTTAGGAAGGGGGATTTTAATGTTTAATGGCCAAGGGGAATTGTAATATAATGATTAGTTTTTAATTTTCATTGTATAGGCTGTTTTCAGATTTTGATTGTTGGGATATAAATCTACATGATGTAATTGTTTTTGAGAGAATTTATTTTTCAGAAAGGGGAAAATATACTTTTTGGATAGGGTGAATAGGGCCGCATTTCGGCCATGCAATAACGTAAAGCTGATATATTTGTCCGTCATTTTGTAAGTGTAGTAAACCACATTAGTTTGAAACCACTTCAAAACCACCAAACCAAAACCGCTTTGTTGCCGATGCATTCCCCCTTAGACATGGGTGAGCATAATGGCTTGTCGCTTTTTACCATACATCTAAAAAAGATAATATTAAATAAATCGGACAGGGAAGGCAGCACTCAACAGAAACAGCAGAGCACGAAAGGCAAAAGTAAAAAATACCGAAATAAAACTTGAAAAACAGATGATAAGCGCACATGTCCCACTGATCAGGGGCGGATCCAGGATCTAGTGTTAGGGGGCGTGAAATGAAAACTGAGCAGGGGGTCCAGGGGGCCGCAAGGGCCCCTGGTGGGTGCAGGGTAAAGCCCTGCTAGTGGGTCCAGGGGGCGAATCACACCGGTAGCTCCTCGATTTTAGTGATTTTTAATGCTTAGACAAGCACTCCTCGAGCATGTCGCGCCTTATGTGCTTGCATCAAAGTAATGCCCCAAAGTGTCTGTGGTTAGTGGAAAATGTTAATTGCGCGCTGTGCGCGCAGAAAGCAGAACAAAAATGACTTTAAATATGTGATTTAGTGTGATACAACAAATGAATTGACTTTACTTTGGCGATTTTAGGGGGGGGGCGTACGCCGGGTCCGCCCCCCCCCCCCCCTTGGATCCGCCTATGCTGATAACAAACCCAAAAGTGAACACGAAATAAGAAACTTAGTGGCTACGCAGTCAAACATGGAATACTTATTGTGAATATCTAAGTACAAATTGTGACCAATGATAGTTTTTCCTGATGGCCGAAACTCATTTAGCAAACTTGTACGGCTAACCTGTGAATCGTCTGGGTCATCTTGCTTGCAAAGGTTAGCCTACTAAGAATGTCTGGCCTCATGATTATAAAACTTTCATGCTTAATCATGCTCAAACGTTTTAAAAATTCTCCAGACAGTAAATTGTAAAATAATTTATCGAAACTTTTACAAATGTATATTGCATGGATTGCCTAAAAGAAAGCATACTAATATTTTCCGGTATATCAAAGATTATGTAATTGTTGGACTTTCTAGGCGCTATAGTCAAGTTGAGTTTACCATGATAAAAGCTTTATAAGCATGATGTCTAGTCTCCAGGTAGTTTAGCAACACCGGTTATTTGATTAAGAAATTAAAATGTGTTCTTGTGTTTAGTCGGTGAATAAAACATGGGCAGGAGTTCGGATGCGGAAAAATTAAATCACGAGTGCTGTGACAATTTAAACGCGACACTGGTTTTGCCCACCCCAACTCTGGTCTCCAGTGTCCAAAAAACCCAGACAATATTTAATCTGGTCTAAAAAGTCGGACACAAGCTACACATAGCTGTGTTTATAAATGGTTAACCAACAATGAATAAATTAATTTTATTATTTGATTGGAGACGATGGTGTCAATACAAGTATCCTGATCTGTCCTTTATATGGCGCTTTTTGGGACCGCATAAAATTATCGGACTCCGGAATATAAACATCAAATAGGTCAATAATGGCGGATTTTCAATCGAGTGGTCGATGAAATTGTAAACAAAGGAAGTTATCACCGGCATATTGTTTATATTGGGTAAACTATTACATTAATTTTAGGAATAATGTTGTTTTAACGTTTTAATTCCAATGACAACTTGTGATTTGTCGTTACTAGGGCACACTGACCTGATGAAGTTGAATTTTCTTGGAAGTAGAAAAAAATCATGGGAAAATAGGAAAAACAATGATCATATGTTGATGTCACCGCCTTCGGACTCTGTAAGCTCAATGAATTCGCATTACACTGTACATACATCTCGTTCATCTTTAGTCGCTGGTCAATTAGCTCAATCGTTCTAAGAGCATTGGGGGGGGGGGGGGGGGCACAGGCAATGGCATCCGTCATGTTACCCGGGCATTACTACCCAGGTACTGAAACGCTATCTGCATGCCATTATGAGAAACCGTTTACCTGCGTAGACCGTACTAGCGACGGATATTCGGGCTCTATAGCCGTCAACAACAACCTTACCAACTAGATAGGGTAAGGTACCTGGGTAGTAATAGTATTGGGGTCTAGAGGGGGGCATAACATGACAGATGCCTGTAAGGGGGCAGTTTGACCAACTTGATGCACAGTATCACTCTGTACTATAGCGTCATACCAAGGTGGCTTTTTGCGGTCAGAAAAAAATGAGAACTCATGTTTCATGAAATTTGCATTTTACGCCAAATTCGGGAATTTTCGGTGCTGTACATTAAATATTATATTTTATATATTTAATTTAAATATATAATAAAAATAGACAAATACCACTGAATACCTGATAATATTGGTGAACATTTTCTGTTACTGGAGTGATCACTCTGTACAAATTTGGTGTCTTATACACCCAGGCATTCAAGCATATATTATTAAATAGAATGGCATAGCTATTCACACGATGCTTATGCATGAACGTGAGACATGATCTCATTGGTTGATAGCCGTTGCAGATGACAAAGCCCCGCCTCCGATGTTATTAATTTAAGAGTGTTTATAGGTGATTGACGTATCTGATTAATATACAACTTGTCACATTGTTAATTTGTTTATTACTCGATTGACCCATTTTTTTTACTCACATAAGAAATTAAAAAGCGCAGGGCGGATTTGAACACAAAAGGGCGCAGGAAAAGGGCAGCAGGGCGTTGCGCCCTGCTATTAACGTCTAGCTGGGGCACTGTATGCGATAGTAATCAATGTACAATTAAGACAAAAGAAACATTAAGATTGTAAAAAAACAGCTACATCATCGTTGATTTATACTTCCTCTGCATGCAATCCTCCGAACAATTCCAGGGCTTTCAGCGCTTTGATTGTTTGTCGTTAACGGTAAACTTTACTAGCAGTTTTTAAAAAATCTTCTTAATTTGCCAACAAATATTAGTTAATTTTCAGTTCGTTAGTTTCATGTAAGCTCATTTGAGGCAGTCTAAGTGCTTGACCTTTCAGCTCCATCCCCACCTAATTGGCAAATGACTTGGTTTGAGGGAAAAGTCAGAAAGTTTGTGTGATACAATGAATCCGGATGCGCTACACTAGCTCTCTCCAAGTAGACTACTTGGCTCTTTGACGTGCCAAATGTAAAGCACCGATATGTGCTAGACTGTTTCAGACTCAGCAATTGATTCATCTCTAGTTGGGTAATAATGAAGTGTCTGACTCTCTGAAATGTCCAGTGCCCCATCGGAGATTCGAACTAGGGACCTTTGATATCTAGCAGTTGATCGATTGTAGGCTTAAATCTTTAGTACTCAAATATTAAATGTCAGACCTACTGTCAGTCATGTCAGTCACATATGTATTTACCCCTCCCCCCTCCAAGTAATTTGGCATGTTTTGTACACGTATACTTATTTTACAGAATGATATCGGTCTAAAGATTCGACGATGACGGAAAACCAGCAGGCATCCTCTCAACAGGCGACCCAACAACAACAACAGCAGCAACAACAACAACAACAGCCCCCAGCAACAGTTGCTCCTCAACAGCAGGTACAGAGACAAATGTCTCAGCAACCAAGTCAGAATCAACCACAGCAAGTTTCACAACCTCAACCCCAACCTATTCAACCACAGGTAAATTATTGAACAATGAAAGTTTTTATTTTTTGTAATTATTTATTCATCGCTGATATAACATTTGACAATGTGGTTACCATACATACAAACAAGGAACAAACATTAGCTCCACAATTTTAAGATAGATAAGATGTTAGTTATTTAATAAGCTGTAATTAAGTCTATACAGCCCCTTTGCTTTGTGTCATAGTATTTTTAATTGCCCTGGCATATACTGATGTGGGGGCATATATATAGTGATTGTCCTGTCCTGTTCATTTGTCCGTCCGTCCATTCAGTTGAAAATGTTAACCAAAACTTTCAAAGTCCATGAAGGCATTGCTTTCACACTGTGTGATATTCAATTACTCATTCTTGTTTATTGCAGCCACAGCAGAGTATCCAACCCGCCCAGCCTCAGAGTATACAGCCCCAACAACAACAAAATGTACAACAACAAAATGTACAACAGCAACAACAACCTATTCAACAAATTCCACAATTACAACAGGTGAGTGCACTGACTGTAATCCTACATTTTGTACTTAAATATATATTATTCCATCTGGCTTCGACAAAAAATTGTTTGTTTCCAGTATACCTACCTATCCTAAAATAAGTGTTGTGACCCTAAATGTTTATTTTTGATATCTTTTATATTCCTTTTAAAGGATAGTTGCTATAAAATTAATGAAATTTGGCTTCTAATAATCTATTTATAAATTTGATCTTATTAGTTCGAACTTGATTCAAGCGTATGGTGTTATTTTTATTTTAAAAATTTCTATATTCAGTTTAAAAGTCATATATCCTAATAAGAGGGACCCCCAAACCTTGACATGTTGTTTATCTTTAAATTGTTTAGCTGATCCATTACTGAATGTTGTAATATATTTCAGATAGCACCGCAACAACAACAACAACAACATTTGTTGCCCAACTTACAGAACATGACATCTGTGCCTATCAGTATGACAATGGCTACCAACCCTATGAATGGTAATATGACGTCCAATAATCTGCGTCCCCAACTTAACCAGATACCACAGGTAGGTGTACCCGTATATAGTTATACACCCAGATACCACAGGTATGTGTACCCGTATATAGTTATACACCCAGATACCACAGGTATGTGTACCCGTATATAGTTATACACCCATTGAAAACAGGATGTATTGAGAAAACACCCTTGGCGGGTGGGCGTCCAGTATTTTGTCTGTTCTCTAATTAGTCCCCTACCGGTTTTTGACCGGAGGGGACTATAGGTTTGCCGTCAGTCTGTCCGTCAAAAAATCTGGATCCTGACATTACACAAACAGTTTCCAAGCTAGGTTTATGAAACTTGGTATGTGAATAGGGGGCAATAAGGGCATTATGCATGTCTAAAATATTTTGATTCTGACAAAAATTGTGGTTGCTATGGCAACAGAAACATTGAAAATGGCTTAAAACCGGTAGGGGACTTCTGTATTGCTTGCAATTCTTAATTACTTGTTTAAATGTTTTTTTCAAAAAAATGTAAACTTAGCTTTTTCCGTAATCGCTTTAAAACAGTTTTCATCTGATCAACTTCAAACTGGGTGCCAATGTGTACGGGTTCGATTATAGGTCCAATCAGTCAAGCTACTTGTGTTATGGCCCTTAAATTTATAATATCAAACAATTGAGAAATAGGCCAAGTTTGATTATTTTATTTTCATTCACCTTGTCCATATTTTCTGAAATTTAGCTCTTGTTATATATATAAGTATTGATTCTATTGTTTCAAAAGTACAAGTGAAGAATACCAGTATTTATTACAATGTCAGCTCTATTTGAAACACAAGCATGCAGCCCCACTAATTAGATACATACTTTCTGTCCATACTGACTTCCTGGTCCAGTTGATTACTTGAGAATGATTGTACATTATACATTGTCAATCTTGATTGGTAGGTTGGACATCACATTTTAACATTCTTGATTTATACTTATTGCAAATCACTTAACCATTTAACTACATTTCGTAATGCATTTTTACATGTTTTCTCCTTCTGTAGGTACAAGTGATTCACCAAGCTATGCACAGTCCATCTTTCATGCCACAGTTCACATATAATCATCAACAACTCATGTTACAAAATATGCAAGGTAAGTTGATGTTGTATGATCTATATATACATGCTATACTTCCAGGCTTGATTATTTATACAAACAATTATTAAGGTTTTCTAATGAAAAATGATTATTTTAAAAATTGATCTGAAATAATTGCACAGTCAATTTTTGATTCCGTTCCCCTTTCTTCCAAACTCAGAATGTTACCCTAGAAGCTAAAATTAGCCGGATGTTATATTTGGACAATTATAATAACGTTCTATAAGGTACTATTACTATGTAATAAGCATTCATGCAACTTAATAACATCCTCTATGTAAACACTAAGTCTGTCTTTCTTCTAAAATGTCTAGTGTACTTCATAATACATTTAAATGAAAAACAGAAAGTTTCAAACTAACTCCACTATATTAATTTATTACAACGTTTCAACATATGTATGTGCCTTCATCAGGTAAATTAATAACTAGGAAGACTTAAGTGTACTTTATGTAAACACTATCTCAAGTTTAACTGTATTTGGTATTATTCTAGCTGCCATGCAGGCAAATGTTGTGAGTATGAACCCACAGCAGCTGAACATGGCCAACATGGTAGCCATGCAAGGTAGATCCAATACTAACATGTTCACACCCGCTGGGGCTGCACAGACTCCAACAACAGTAAGTGTATACTTATTACTGTAACCAATTACCCCATGAAGATGTATTTGGACACATTTGGATAATAATTATGTTATACATTTTTGTATATAATTTTGTATATGTACCGGAATGTAACTTCACTTGTCATGTTGTTAAAGATATAAGCTACGAAAAACCTTAGTATACTGGCTGTTTCAGTTCTTGAGTGTTTCCCTGTTACAAATAATTTCATTATGTGTCCCAGCCACCTATTGTTTGTGCTGGACAGTTTGGATTATGTATATGGATGTCACAACATTTGTGCCTGGAGTTATGGCCCTTTGTGAGAGACATACATTTTGTGTTCAAAATACTTCCGGTTTTTGTTGCTTCATTCCTTTTATTTTGTGTAAATTTGTGTTTTATCTCTACGTTCTATATTTTACAGCCAACAACACCAAATATTATGAACATTTCCTCTGGAGCCACAACACAAGTAACAAGTTCAGCTACCGCTAGTACAAATGCTGTGAAACCTGCAATATCAAATGTTAATAAACAACATCAGTCACAGCCCCAACAACAACAACAGCAGCAACAACAACAACCACAGCAACAACAACAAAACATTCAGCAGCAAGGTCAGTCTCAGCAACAACAACAGCAACAACAACAACAACAGATTCACACTCTTGGGCAGGTAAGATTTAAGAGAAATTGCTTCTCTTGTTAGATAAAGCCTTAAGTAGACCGACTAGCACATTGGTCCCAACAATTTGAACAAATTGAGATCCTCAGACTTTTTCTCGTATTTCATATATATTTATCTATCCTTGAAGAGCTGTGATTTCTGACCAAAATAAAAGTTATTTGATGAAAATACCTCAAGAAATGGCAAAGTTATGGTCTATTAAATTTGCTCTGAAGGATTTTACTTTAATACAAACTGTATGAGTTATACCTGGAAACAGTGAGGTTGAAGGCCTCTTATTTGGCAATATTTTTCAGGATTTTTAATTTGGCTCTATTGACACCCTTGATAATTAGGGTCCTGCATTATGCTTTCATTGGACCCTGAACATACCTGTTATGTTTCTAGTTGCTGTTATTTTAGAAGTATCTAAGAAATCTTCTTGATTGTCTCACTTTTCGTTGATTCTATACATAGAGTAAATTGCATCGATAAAAATTGTACACTTTTTTCAGGCTACCGCTATGATTGGAGGGAAGCCTATTATCCTAGGACAACCTGGATCTTTATTACAAGGACAGATTGGTAATGTTTATCATGCAATGTTTATAAATTATCCCTGTCTAGGCCCCAACCTATATTGCCTACAATTAGGAAAAAGTTATTTATTCCAAGGTCAAGGACAAGTCAGGCAAAAATTGAAATTAAGTCTAGGAACTTTGAAAATTGGCAAAAGTCAGAAATCTGGAATCAGATGCCAACCTTGTCTGTGTATGATGCTTTACATCAGGTACATGAAAGAACCAGGGATCCTTCTGGAACTGTGGTATCTTTTGTATCATGCACTATCCCCCAAAAACTAAAGTGATTCACCTCTTCTTGGGGCCACGCTCATATGGGTTACTGGTTGAGAGGATAAGTAAAAGCATATAAATCAACTCAGGGATGTGGAAATTCCCAAATATTTCACTTGCCCATGGGTAAGTTGGACAGAAAAATCCACTTGCCCGGAAACTAAATCTACTTGCCCAGGAAAACACGAAAAAGCAACAAAATTTCAGTTTCATTCAATTATTTATCATGTGAAGGATGAGAGTACGTCTAGATTTAATTCAAAGTTTGTTAAGTAAATCATTTTTGAACAGTAATTTAGGGATTCATCATTGTAATGGTAAAAATTAGGCACTACATATTGTGAAATTTTGCACTTTCCAAAGGGCAAGGTGGATGGAAAAATCAACTTGCTCGCAGGCAAAAAAGCCCAAGTCGGGCAAGTCGGCCATAGGAATTCCACACCCCTGCAACTACTCACCATTCATGTTATAAAACAGAATAGTCACACATGAGTACCCAACAATGTGTTTTCAGCTGGACACAGCATGATACATTAAGCTTTGTGAAGTTAAGGCCAGACTGCCACCACAAATCAAATAAGAATGATAGTTTAGGATTACCACTTGATTGTAATAGAGTAATGTTGTCATGATTGCAGGTGTCATATCTGCTGGTCAGTTACAGACTTCACAGGCTTATGCAACTGGTCCAACATTTGGTCAAATACAGGTGAGTGCTAAAATTGCAATATTCAATATACAGGGTCCTACAGTTCCGGAATATTCCTGAAATCTGGATTTGCAGCACTAGAAAGAATGGATTTTTTTGCAAAAAATACAAGTTATTGATAAAAATATTCAAAGAATTGACAAAGTTATGGTCATTTGAAGTACCACAATCCGAATTTTAATAATAGAACAATGTTTGAATCAATCAGAGTTCTGCTGTAGGGATGTGTACTTAAATGCACCTGAAACAGACTTGCAACTCATTTTTGAGTATTATGTCTTAGTAGGACTCCTGAATATAGTATTGCCTTAAGTTAGTATAGACAAATTGTCAATCATCCCGTCATTCAATGTGTTGTTCTCTCATCCGTTGATTGTTCTTGTGTTATTTTGTTTTTGAAAAGAATTAATTTATATTTTCTCTGCTTGATATTATATATTATTATACCTCACGTGACCTCTCAATGTATTTTCCCCATAGACCTTCCATGTGATATTTTGTTCGATCACTATGTGATATTTTGTTTGATCACTACTAGTAAAAACGAGGCTGGGCTGTTTATAGAAATTTGTACTATTTGAGTCTGGAAAACACCCTGCTAGAGAGTTTTCTATGCTATTTATATATTTGTGTATATTTCACCGTTGAAATTGGCAAGATTTACTAAAAATAGCTTCAAATCATTAGACACTTATATGGACTGAGATTGTACATGTAAAATTATCATAACGGCAATCTAAGTTCTGCTTACATTTATTGATATTTTATTTTGCAAAATAGTTGTAATTTTTTTCGGTATAATAAAATAAATAACACATGGCTGCTCGGGTGACAGTAAATAATACCAACCCTTGAATAGTCATATAAGCCTCCGCTTCGCCTCGGGTGATATAACTATTCTCAGGTTGATATTATCAAAACTTCATTAAGCATATTTTCAGTTGATTTCTTGTCTTGAATTTAATTTCAATGTTTTCATAAACGGAGAGTATAACAAATATGTACGGGGTGTAATAAACACTAATCTCAATCATCATTAAAACTTTCATGGGAAAATTGATGTATTCTGCACAAGACTGAAGAAGCTTGTAAATTTATATATTCATGCGTAAAGGTCTAGAACCAGCTTAATTGGTCGGAGCTTTATCAGAGAAAAATTTGTCGGAGCTTTATCAGAGAACAAACTTGTCTGAGCTTTATCAGAGAACAAATTTGTCTGAGCTTTATCAGAGAAAAAATTTATCTGAGCTTTATCAGAGAACAAATTTGTCTAAGCTTTATCAGAGAACAAATTTGTCCGAGCTTTATCAGAGAACAAATTTGTCTGAGATTTATCAGGGAAAAAAATTGTCGGAGCTTTATAAGAGAACAAACTTGTCTGAGCTTTATAAGAGAACTAATTTATCTGAGCTTTATAAGAGAACTAATTTATCTGAGCTTTATAAGAGAACAAACTTGTCTGAGCTTTATCAGAGGACAAGCTTACAAATGATGTCATGTTTTGTTTCCACAGTCTAAACCCGGTCAACAGATTGGTATGCCGGCCAACCAGGGTCAAGGTCAGGTACAGATGAACAATTCACAGAGTGCCATGAGATTCTCCCAGCCACAGCTGATTGTAACTAACGCTGGTAACGCCCAGTTGATCTCATCACAACCTGTATTCACCAATCAGATGTTACAAGCTATGGCATCACAACTACAGCATTATCCTCAACAACCTATCATGTCCGCTCAAGGTCAAACTATCATATCAGGTAATTAAACAGTACTGTAAATCACTTATTTTTCGTGAGGATGTTGACAAATTTCGTAATACAAAATTGGGAATTGGACATTGTCGATACGCTAATTCAAAATTCTAGCATTCTTGATTTTTTTTCGGAAAATTGCGAAATATAAGTTACGCGAAAATTAAGTGAATTTAGTACAAACATGTATCAACCATACTTGTGTGTTCGTAATAACTTGCATCATCAAACAGAGCTCATAAAGGGATGAATAGGGTGCTTACATAAACAATTATTCTGTAATTAATTCATTTATATTTGAGAGGGGGTTTAAGTTCTACTGGTCAATATTATTTCTGTCAATTATTGGTTAAATATTTGGATTCTGACATTGCCTATGTTGTACATTTTATGGACAAGCAAAACTTGAAACTCATTCTTTCCTGAAATTCATCATAACTTAAATACATATATTGAGAGATAGAGTGGTATAGTAACAAATATTGTTGTGATCCCCTATTCTGTATATTTTATAACAAGATTTTAATAATGTGTTTCAGGTCAAGGGTTATATATCAGATCAGCTAATCCCCTACAGCCGCCGAGTGGTATTGTAACTGGTGTACAGAATGCTATGAACTCAAACTTTAAAAATCCAAATCAACAGACAATACAGGTATGTGAGATATGTACAGAGTTTGTACTACATCACTCTCACCAGTCCAGTTAGGATATAGTGAGAGTGACATAGCCGTTTATGTGTACACAAAATATTACACCACTGTCTAAACAAGTAGAGCGAATATAGTATTTATAGTTAAGCATTGAAATTATAGCTGTGTGTATAAGCCTTTATAAATGGTTTTACACTGTAATAATAGTGGACTTGACCGCTACGTCACTATGCTTACCCTGACTGGACTGACTGTCGTTTGCAGTGTAAAACACACACACACAAATGCAGTTTTGGTTGTATGTACCGGTTGGTAATTTTGGCCAAACAAAATTGTGGTTTTGGTAACTGTACCTTCCCTATTGTTTTCCTACTGGTGTGAAAACAACATATTGCCAATATTTTATTTGACTAATGCGGATGCAAATATTTCGTCATGCTTAGCAAACAAACGAGGATAACAGCTGAGTTATCTGCATGACCGGACCATTTTAGTTTTAGAGAGTAGTAAGGGAAGATAACTCTTATGTTTCTTAATAAATACAAAATAGAAAAATGGGACATACGTAAATAAGTTTTAAAAACAAGTGGCTCGACCCTTTTTACCCTTACATATCCAGACCTATATATATATAAGTATGATATAAATTTTACATATTATTTGGGTAATAATATATTGAGGATTGTCTGCGTAACTGCTTATTATTAAAGAGGGATGTACTACAGTCTTGCAGACAACCCTCAAATTATGTTTAAACTATTATTATTAAATTTATTTTTTTATCTATAGCAATTATTTATTATCCCTATATGATTTTGTTCAGACTGTAGCGGTGCCAATACAGAAGCAGACGACAGCAGCACAGACAGGGAAAGTATTGTTACCGTCTGTATCGAAACCTGTAACAGCTAAGGTACCTCCAAACAGTATGTCTGCTACGGCTAAAACTGCTACACAGACGGTGATGAAAACAAAGGGTCGACCAAAAGGTTCTGGTAAATCTTCACCAGCAGTAACATCAGCAGGTTAGTGCAAGTCATTATATCTGCCACATACGAGGGGCATTTCTTAAGTACAAGGAAAAGTAATGTTTGTTTGTTTGTTTGTGGTTAACTGAGACAGTTGTAATGGTGTGGACATTCGTTTTTTGTGTTCCAACTTTGTGTTTCCAATGACTATCAACTTTGAGTGATTTAACATCTGCAGTTTGGAACTAGTAATTATGTCTCCTTAATTCTTACCGCTATTCATTGTTCCAAACCAACTAGCGATGAACTGGTAACCAGGAAGGTTGTCTTGTGTGTATAGGTTCTGTACATAGGGAATGTTCAAGAGCTTGAAAAAGAGCCACTTCAAAAATCATAGTAATTGTTTGCCCAAATTTTGACTTGTAAATATACCAAAATAAACACCCTAAATTTTAGCTTATTTATTAAATTCTGAGTATACAGGTGCTGTAATATTGCACATTTACTGAACAAGTTAGCTGTTATCAACTATTCTAACATGACCGAAATTTTTGGATATAGACAACAAATCATATCGTTGTATAACGTTTGATATACCGAAGAAATGACATCACGTCATGCAGGTATTCCATTTATGATGTATGCAGGTAAACAAGTGCAGTAAACAACATACTCTCACAGGGTAACACTGGCTTATGATATGATTGCTTTTAAATCATGTTAGAATTGAAATAAAATATTCAAAAGCCGTAGAATGCCTTTTGTTATACAAGAGTTTGTCATTCCGACACTTTGAATTAACCACTCAGCCCTACGGCCTTCATGGTTAATTCCTACCCGCCAGAACTCCAAACTCCAGCTGCTATACTATGGTTCAGTTATTTCTTAATAAGAATATTGAAAGAAAATTTGTTTGAAAACAATTTATTGTGTTGTTTCAGCTTCTAATCAGGTAAAATCTGAGAGTATACAGTCTCCCACATGTAAATCTCCAATTCCAACCAATACCGTGACAGCATTAGGGTCACCTGACTTAAAGAGCCAATCAGATGTTGAGTTAGAAAGAAAATCAACCAATGAAGAGCCTCCTGTCGATGAAGTAGAAGTTACCCCTGAAAAATTGGCTACAAAACCGGTATGACACTATGATATTGTTCTTGATGGTTTATTGTGCTTTATGGTTGAAGATTTTTCATATTTTTCATCATTTATGATTATTTGATGTTTTTACGGGTCAAATATACATGTTTCTACATCTAGGGGTGTAGAAATGTTTTCATGTAGTCAGTTTAAGTTTTAAGGTAAGCCGTTGATTTGAGGGGTCTTCTTATAGAGGAAAAAAGGGAAAAAATTATTAGTCCTATAATAGACTATAGGTTTGCCCTCCGTCCGTCATTCCGTCAAAAAATCTGGATCCTGACATAACTCGAACAGTTTCCAAGCTAGGTTTACGAAACTTGGTATGTGGATAGGGGGCCATAAGGGGATAATGCACGTTCAAAAATATTTTGATTCCGACCAAAATTGTGGTTGCTTTGGCAACAGAAACATTGAAATTGGCTTAAAACCGGTAGGGGACTTCTGTATTGCTTGCAATTCTTAATTACTTGTTAATTTAAAATTAAATCGCAAGAATGCTGTAATAGTCATTTGTTTTTGCTTCTTCTGGCTCATTTCTACCCCCCTGTACATCTAGTTGCTATTTTACTTAAGGTGATTCTGTGGTTTAGACTCCAACTGCCTGTATATTAGTCATATATAGACCACCATGTGATTGTCACAATATTGTTAAATTAATACTCATACAACTGCCTTTCTTTACCCTCAATTTATAAGGGTAGTTCATTGTATGGATTTGTTTACCCATGTGGCCTCCGTAGCTCAATGGTTAGCGCGCTTGCCGTCTAATCTGGCGATCCGGGTTCAAATCCAGGTAGGGGCACACATATATGCCTGCCATATTTCAGCATAAAGCTGACTGGCAAATAAAGGCTATGCTCGGCATTAAAAAAAAATATATAGATATTTCAAAATGTAAATCTTTAAAACCGGCTAAAAAATATTGTTGACGCATCCATATCGTTTCTATCATGAAATATTATATTGATGACAACTCTCGTAATTTTCCAATCTTTCCATTGAATTGTAGGAAGAAACTGAAGTCAAAGAGGTGGCGATAGTTGAAGCGGAGACGAAGCCAGTGATCATGCCTGACCATCCTGTCGAGAAACAGCGTGCTATAGTTAAACCTCATATACTTACACATGTTATTGAAGGTTTTGTTATACAAGAGGGGCCAGAACCTTTCCCTGTAAGTAATTGCTCTCTTTTACTGTAGGCTGACAAATGGAGGTAATTTGTAAAATAGTATAAAAGGCAGACAATCTCCTATGGTGAACAATCATTTAACAGAAATGTGCTATAGGATGTGAATCTCTCTTGTCAGATTTCAATGAAACTTCACATGAATTCTTGGTACCAAGCCTAGTTGTGCATATTGTCAAGAATTTTAGGTCAGATGCTTTTTGCTGGGGTTATGGCCCTTTGTAGGAGACATACGTTTTTGTGTCAAAAATTCTTCTAGCTTATTTACAGATTTACTGTACTTAACTTCAGTGTAGTTATCATTCACAATTACCTCCTTTAATTGTTATGGTAATTATGCACGAAATTCAAATCTGACTGAATGTATTATTATGTCACCCATTTTTGATGAGGTGTGTCTGTCTGTCGGTAGACCAAATGGTTTCCGTTCAATAACTCGAGAACGCTTTGCCCTAGGATCGATCTTCAAACTTTAAATGGGGGTTGGTAATCACAAGTAGATGAACCATATTGATTTTGAGGTCACTGACCTTTACCATTTCTGTCTTTTGGGCTGCCATGGGGGCATACGTGTTTTACAGACATCTCTTGTTAATACAGGTCCAGCGATCATCTTTACTAACAGAATTTATTCCACCTAAACCTGGCCAACCTGTAGAGCAGTCGTCACTTATATCTCTAGATGAGGAGGATCTGGATGGAGATACAGAAACCAGCCACGAGGAACAAGGTTAGTACATGGGTTAAACTTTTCATGTACATGCCTGAACTTCAGGTTTTTGAGAGTACCGAAAATGCTGTTTTTCTTTATTTTCCCTATATAAATTGTCGATTTTTGAGGATTTCAGGTTTTTAAGAATTTCCAACTTTCACCCATGTTATAGTACCATATGACACAAGGACAGGGTCAGTTTTAATATTACTTTTATTGCGTTTGACTAAGACAATCGTAGAGCATGGCCATTTGGTTTTAGCCATGTCTAATTGGCCAATGACCTCTGGCTTCGAGGGAAGAGACAGAAAGTTTGTGAGATAAAAGGAATCTAGGCACGCTACCCTAGCTCTTCCAAATTGACTCCTTGATTATTTAACGTGCCTGTTGTATAGCACCGATACACGCGTGTTTACCTCTTGGTTATCAACCGGTTCATCTCCAGTTGGGTGGGAAACACAGAAGTGTTTCTTAAATTTTCCGATGCTCAGGCTGAGATTCGAACCAGGGACCCCAGGAGGCCAGGATTGGTAGTCAAAAGCACTTACCACTCAGCCACTGTGCCACCCTTCTAAAATTTTTGAAACCTATTAATCGTTTGTATTGGTTAATTGGCCACCATATTAAAAATGGTGTTTCCTTTCCTGATGACCATATTAAGGTACTTTCAATAGCTGAACTGCTTGTAGGACGCTAGTTGTTTGCCAAGGATTAGCTTTTTTAAAAAATTGAAAATGGTTTCCCCTTATAATTAAATTGAATCTGAATAAATGATTTATCGTCATGGTCATAATATATAACTCTGTAAGGCCTAAAATAAAATATTGTTTGTTTCCCCATCCCCTACCTACCCGTCTAAAAAGGGCCCTACCCAAAATATTTTATTGCCCAAATTGAAATAATATTTTTTTTATTAAAATTTGGAAGTGAAAATGTTAATTTTTGTTTACTGACTTCTTTCTTACCATTAAATTTAAGACTGTTGGTGTTCACCTTAGAGTTAATTCTAAATTTCATTATTTGTATGTCTTAACCAATAACTATCATACTGAAACGGTTCAAAAAAAAAAATTTAACCCTACCTACCTACCCATTCTAAATCTGCTAGGGTCGGGATGGGGAAACCAAGAATATTTTAAGTTCGGCCTAATATAATATAATTATATTAAAGCTTGCACATTTGGAGTTGAAGGCCATAGACTAGTAGTCCTGTAGTTATAGTCATTTGTATACATGAGACTTTTATGTCTGTTCTTAATTTATTGTAAATTACTGTCGTTTTAGCTTAATTATTAAAGGTATTTGAGTTTTACATTCAAAATATATAAAGTTAATCTTGTCTGTGCTGAATCCTTTTTACGTTATAAATTAATTTTACGTTGTTTTTCTGTTGTTGTTGAGTTGGTATTTGTGCATATTCATCATCAATTCATTATTCATTCGATTTCACTAAATTCATTTTTAACATCATTCATTTCACATCCGACCGTTTAAATTAACTTTGGCAAAGTTAATTTTAATCAACATTTTTCGTGAACGTGATATGTTTTACACTACAGGACTGCTAACTGGCCAGAAGTCTTTACGTTGTGAGTTTTGTAATGAGGTTTATACAAGTCATAATTCTGCTCAGAGGTTCTGCTCCAAATCTTGCGCTAAACGGTACAATGTGGGCTGCACCAAAAGACTTCATCATTTTCCTGGACGGCCCAAAGAAAAGGGTACTCATAATTAGGACATCTCTTTTTGTTGCCTCAGTCACAATAACAGTTTTAGCTGATTTAGGGCTGGATTTGTCAAGAAATATGCCGGGACGTAGTCGCCAAATTATGACTGAGGCATTAATTGCTACTAGGGCATTAATTGCAATTTAGCATCATTGTGACAGAGGCATTAATTAGCAATTAAGCATCATTGTGACTGAGGCATTACTTAGAAATATAGCATCATTTTGACTGAAGCACTAATTAGCAATTTAGCGTCATTGTGACTGAGGCATTAATTAGCAATTAAGCATCATTGTGACAGAGGCATTAATTAGCAATTTAGCATCATTGTGACTGAGGCATTAATTAGCAAATTAGCATCATTTTGAAACTTTACAAAAACTTTTATTTTACCAATTTTAAGTTCATATTCTGCACGAGGTGCTGACATGTTGGCGGATTTTGCACGTAAAAATAGTCACAAAAAATCTGCTAGGTTAATTTTGCGTATTGTTAAACGATTTACTGTCAAATTGATATCCATATTTGTTTCTGGAACAAGGCCAAAGTGATTGAATTAGATTAACCTCCCGGTTTGCTCCCTGTTTTTCAGGCAAGCCAAGGCCCGTACGCACAAGATATTTTTTGTCTAAATATGATTAATTTGAGTTGACTAACTTTCATAGAATTTTGTGAAAATCTCTTTTTGTCGTACATGGATTTATATTTGGTATGTATTTCAATATGAAAACAGTTATGATTGTCTAAGATAGAAATTTAGATTATTTTATTTCTGAGTGAAATAATATTCGTCTAAGGAAATTTCTTCAGTACATGTCTACAGTAAGAAGCTGTGTGAATAAGGGCCTATCCCTTTTATTATTATTTATTATATTTATTATTAAAATACTCATTTAAGCCTGTTACAAGCTGATCAAGTGGGTTTTTCTTACACATTTGTTTTGCACATTTCTTGTTTCTTATCACGCTACATCTAAACATTTGTAGGTGTTCGTGGGATGAAAAGAAAGAGAAAAGGAAAGAAGGGTTGGCATGGTAACAGACTTCAAAGTTCCAGTTCTGTGGTATGTAGTGTATGCTTTCTGTCATAAAAGATTAAATAAAAGTCTATAAAGTTAAATTTTATATTATTAGTCCCCTAACCTGCCGGAAGGGACTATAGGTTTGCTGTCCGTCCGTCCGTCAGTCCATCCATCAAAAAATCTGGATCCTGACTAAACTGAAACAGTTTCCAAGCTAGGTTTATGAGACTTGGTATGTGGATAGGGGGCAATAAGGGGACTATGCATGTCTAAAAATATTTTGATTCCGACAAAATTGTGGTTGCTATGGCAACAGAAACATTGAAAATGGCTTCAAACCTCTAGGGGACTTCTGTATTGCTTGCAATTCCTTTAAATGTCTTCTTTGACTTAACCATTGCTTATTATACTGTATTCCTAGAAATGGTTTCGCGCATTTTAAGTTAGCAACTTTCGCGGGAGGTATCATTTCGCGACGTTAAATAGCCGCGAAAATGTTCCCTCCAACGAATCCGCGAACGTTTCTAGCTTCTTCATACTAAACATGCTAAAATCGCAAAACAATCGACGAAGGATAATTGTACTTGCGCATACATGACGTGGGAACTTCTCTCAATAAATCCATCTTTATAAAATCTAAGAACAATTGCGCTAATTTTCTCAATATAAACATCAATTTCGATCCTCTAAGAATCGTGGATATTTTAGCTTGTGTAGACATAAACACTGTTATGACGTAGCGTGTAATGTGCTCAATGTAAACAAGCACAGGGGTACATGGGTGGGGTGTTAATGAATCAGTTTACTTTTACGTAGAATGTTTGTTTTTGTCATGATTAAAGTCAATGTATTCCTGTCATAATTGTAACTATTTACCGGTTTATGTTGATAACACCTAGTGAAAACACTCTATGAAATCCTTTGTTATAAAGAGATTAATTGATCATCATAATTGTTATCAGGTCAGCTAAGGTCACAATCAATTGAATTTGATTTGTGTATACTCGGATGGTGATGACAAACAGTCCTATTGAAATTGCAAGATGTGTCAAACATACCTTTATGCCGTAGCGACTTTAGTTTCGCGGAATTCGCGGGCGTTATGATTCCGTGAAAATTTGTAGCCGCGAATATGCCGACGGTATGAAAAACGCGAAATATTGTATCCGCGAAAGTATCTAGGAATACAGTACTCAGCAAAAATTCACGTTACACTGTGTTTAAAGCCAAAAACACAACTATGTTTTGATCTTACTGTATAGTCACACCTATCCTGTTTAACAATATATAAATACACACACTATAAAACTTTTGTACAGATAGTTCATATTGTATACAAAATACAGAGGTATATATATAAATGGTACCGTTTCAGTGACGTCCAGTATATATTGTTCTATTTGTTCCAAGCTACTTGCTTACTGGGTTCATTCTGTTTTCTGGCATACAGACTAAACGTAACAATGTCCACATGCCAAATGTACAAAATTCAAATTTGTTAACTTTTTTGTCATTTGATGAGCGGAAATATCTATTTATATGGTATATAAATATCATATGCAAGCATTGTATATTGTCCACCAAGTGTAGAATGTCAACCCAAGGCAAAAGCTGAGGGTGACATTCTTTTTCGAGGGTTAACAATGTCATAATGGTATATGATAATTATTTTATTATACTGAACAATATTATAAGTCTGGCAAAATATTCACTGCCATGGTTGTGATAGTTATAAACAGTAGACATGACTGCCTTCATATATTGTTGTGTATATTTCAAATGCTATTTTGAGAAAATTGTGTACATTTCAACGATATAAAAAACAATCAAAAATTGACACTGTTGCTTGCCCTTGTATGGCATTCAAAATGTCAAGCAGCCATGAGTTATTTATTTTATTATACCAAACAAAATTATAAGCATTTTACAAAATAAAATATCAACAAATGTAAGCAGTACTTAGATTGCCATTATGATAATTTTACAATTTGATGGTTGAAATTGACAAGATTTCTAAAAATCACATGTGAATTATACACAAATATATAAATAGCATACTGATACACTCTAGCAGGGTGTTTTCCGGATCCAAATAGTACAAATTTCTATAAATAGCCCAGTCTCGTTTTTACTAGTAGTGGTCGAACAAAATATCACATAGTGATAGAACAAAATATCAACCGGCAGGTCTATGGGAAAAATACATTGAGAGGTCACGTGAGGTATAATAAAACAAAATATCACCCGGCCGGTCTATGAGGAAAATACACTGGGAGGTCATGTGAGGTTTAATTATATTGTATATTACAGGGTGGTGTTGACGTGGACATGGAGGAACATAGTAGCTCTGTTAGTCAGGAGGACACGCACTCACCATCCACATCACCGGATCATCACTTACAGACCCCGCCACCAGAGTTACAGTTAGAAGGAGAATATATACAACCATTAACTAGTCCCACTAAATGGAATGTAAGTACAATAACTAGTCCCAGTACATTAACTAGTCCCACTAAATGGAATGTAAGTCAATGTGGTGTTATTATACATCAGGGTTCCCACGGTCAGGGAAATTGAGCAAAAGTCAGGGAAAAGTCAGAGAATTTTTCATTGAAGCTGTCAATAAGTGTCATTTCCTATGGAGAAAATACCACAGATTGAAAAAATCCTCGCTCGAAATAATTCTAAGTTGTAATAACTTTATGTCAATCAAAAGCCTTAAAAACTGCTACCTTATAATTTTTTGTTCCATATAAAGCAAATATAGCCTCCTTTTCTTTATTTTATGGCCATATTTTGCTTTAACAAAAAGTTGCTGTGTCGCCCGATCGCTCTAAAAAGTCAGAGAAAACTGCTGTGTGGTCAGAGAAAAAACAGGGAAAAGTCAGGGAATTCGGTCTTAGAAAATTTGTGGGAACCCTGTTTAACATGTCATCCACATACAGGGGTGGGACCGTGGGAGACATTGAGGATCTTGCATGAGTGCTCATTACATACCAGTCACGTCAGGCTACTTAACATGTTTATTGCACAAGATATTTCAGGCACTGCTTGACGGCACAATTGGGTCGCAGGTTATGTGATAAACATTAATTTTTATGCTGGATGTATGGATGTAACTAGGTTTGCTGGCATTTGTTCTCCTTAACCACTGATCCTATAGTATTTCAATGAAGCTTGAGAGAAATGCTTGGTACCAAGCCTAAAGTGTGCATTTTGTCAGATATTTTAGGCCAGAGTTATTCCCCTTGTTAGAGACATTGTAACGTTTTTGTGTCAAATATCCTGTTAGTTTTACTATATTGGAGATGTTGTTGGTTTGTTTGCATACAATGGAGACAGTGCATGGTCATTCGGTATTTGCAGTGCCAGATTGTCCAATGACCCCTGACTTCAAGGGTAGAGACAGTTGTGTAATACATTGACTTCCTGGTCACCACACAATTTGTCTAAATGCAATCAAAAGCAAATATACCTCCAAAAATAATGTGTTATTGGGGTTTTCAAGGGATTGTGAATTAGTGGGTTTAAAACATGGACTTTAAAACACACATAATATAAAAATTAACCCTGATTGAATATTAAATTATTTTACAATTAGTACGGATTTGGTCCAAATTTTGTGAGTTTAAAACGAGGTTTAATATTAATTTGCGAAATCAAAAATATTATCCTGCTTAAATTTAAATTATACTAAAGGTGAATATTCAATAGAGGATTAAGGTTCGTAAGATGTATGACATTGCATATGTATAGCAAAAATTAAGCCCTCGTGAAAATCTCAACTTTTACAATAATTGTGGTTTTTTTTGTTACAGGTTACTGAGGTTTACGAGTTTATAAAGAATCTTCCAGGTTGTTCAATTTATGCCGAGGAGTTTAAATCACAGGAAATTGATGGACAAGCTCTTCTGTTGCTAAAAGAGGACCATTTAATGACCACTATGAGTATGAAGTTAGGTCCGGCTTTGAAAATATGTGCTAGAATCAACGCTATCAAGGAGGAAACGGGTTGAACACTTGAGTCCATACCCTGTAAAAGTGATTAAACATTACAATGGATCAACTCCAGATTGCTATAAATATCCACCGTTTTCACCACAGAGCCTGCCCTGCAAACAACGACATATACATGCATGCACCTGTACCACCATGCTTGAATCGCAATATGGAAACGAAGATTGAGCTTAACCTCTCACTGAACTTCATGAAATCTTGAACTTAATTTCATTGCTACAGCTGCTGGTGAAAACATGTTTTCAGCAAATTCCATGTTACAATATGTCGTAAAACGGTGTATTTCTGTGTGGTGTATCGTATGTTTTTGACCCCATAAAAGCAACTACTTAAAGGATACATGTTTTTGCTTTATGCAAAGTGACCACCGAGATGATTCATATGGCCCCCACGCAAAGCACATGTTTTGCCCCACGCAAAGTGACTACCTAGATGATGCATTTTTTGCTCCACGTAAAATGACTACTGAGATGATACATGTTTTGCTCCACGCAAAGCGACTACCGAGAAGGCTACATGAGTGTTGA
This sequence comes from Spisula solida, assembly GCA_947247005.1. Classification (NCBI taxonomy): domain Eukaryota; kingdom Metazoa; phylum Mollusca; class Bivalvia; order Venerida; family Mactridae; genus Spisula; species Spisula solida. The sequence goes on from OX365957.1 coordinate 20,898,917, forward strand.
CCAACTGGACATACAAGTGCTTGAATTTGTGTGAAGTGCAGATATTTTAACGTGATCCTCGACCTTCCAGTAGATTAATTTAACAATATATTGTCTTTATTTATCACCATAGTTAATGGCGATTGATTTCATTAGCGGGAAATGTCAGGAAGTATGATGATGTAATACAAACACAAATTTAAAGGACCATATTTGCATGATTTGCTCACGGAAAGTGACTTATTCATCGTAATTAGGGCCTTTTATATATTCATCGCAAGGGCCTTGTAATTAATTCATGCATAAGGTAAGGATCAAGTTGAAATCTCTGCACTGTACACTGCCCTCCAAAAGTTCCTTCATACTCTTCAAATTATGTGATTTACTTCAATTGACTAACACATATGTAAAATGAACCAATTTTCTTGCAGTTAACTCATAACCTTTGAACATTATTGTTGTTCATCTTTGTTGTATTTGGTTGATACTTGATTATGCAACTGCAAGAAAATTGGTCAATTTTACATAGGTGTTAGTCAATTGAAGTAAATCATATAATTTGAGGATTGTGAAGGAACTTTTGAAGTGCAGTGTATGTGTACATACATGAGTTGAGGTTGTATATAGTGTATATATTGTGTAACACACACTGTGAACATATTGGTTGTGTAAGCATACATTATTGTACATTGAATCTCATGTAACTACCATATAATAATATATATGAGCCGTTCTCCAGGAAAACCGGGGTTTGCGACAAAATTACGAAAATCATGATTATATATTGTTAGAAATACAAGACTCTTTTGATTAGCTTCTGAAAATATGAACCAATTATTACATACTTTACAAAGTTATAGACTTTTAAAACTTACCACTCCCGCCTATTTTTGAGTGACGTCACAAACGTCATTTTGAGTGACGTCACAAACGTCATTCAAACATTATTTGACATAACGTTAACAAGCATTTCACAAATCCAGTATTTGATATGTTCTTGACGTAAACTTCAACAAAATGTCACATTTTAGAATTATATTTTTATTTTGATCAAACTTGTCAAAATTGTGAGTGTTTGCTTATAGAGAAAAGTAGCTACTGTTTTTGACCACTAATCCCTTGTAAGTCCCCTACCGGTTTTTGACTGGAGGGGACTATAGGTTTGCCGTCAGTCCGTCAAACAATCTGGATCCTGACATAACTCAAACAGTTTCCAAGCTAGGTTTATGAAACTTAGTATGTGGATAGGGAGCAATAAGGGGATTATGCACGTCTACAAATATTTTGATTCTGACAAAAGTTGTGGTTGCTATGGCAACAGAAAGAGTGAAAATATGCCCAAATATAGATCCTGCCATAACTCAAGCAGTTTCCAAGCTAGGTTTATGAAACTTGATATGTGGATAGGGGGGCAATAAGGGGATTATGCACGTCTACAAATATTTTGGTTCTGATACAAATTGTGGTTGCTATGGCAACAGAAACATTGAAAATGACCTCAAACCGGAAGGGGACTTCTGTATTGCTTGCAATTCTTATTTACTTGTTCATCTCAGTATGGGTACTTTCAAAAATAGGTCACCATAGCAATGACAGAAGTCATTTTAACATAATTTATTAGCAAAATTAAATCTATGAGATAGTTCTATTAGCCAATTATTTAAAATTGAATCTATGTACAAATCTTTTCTCAATTTAGACAATTTTCTTAATCTTATTACATAATTACTATATAATGTCACAAAACCAGGATTTCCCAGAGAATTGCTCATATATATATATACTGTGCCATGCTTCAAATAGACTATCCTTCGTAGATACTAGATAGACAAACAGCCATTGGCTATAAAAATCTTAAATTGACCAATATAGTTAGCTAGAATGATCTCAAAATTTAATACCACGGCCTGTTATCATAAAACTTCTTAGACACTTTTTAAGAATTTTTTTAAGACAAAAATATTCTCTTTATTATAAATAAATCAATTTTTGTCTCAGACCATTTTGGTTTCACATTGAAATACATCAACAAGAATCAAGCAAGGCAAAAAGTAAGATTCTTTCGCAAACATCTAAGGCCAAACTTAAAATATGCTTTGTTTCCCCCATCCCAACCCAAGCAGATTTAGAATGGGTAGGTAGGTAGGTTAAATATTTTTATTTTTAATTCTTTCAGAATACTAGTTATTGGTAAATACATACAAATAATGAATATGTGTAACTATAAGGTGAAAACCAACAATCTTAAATTTAGAATATGTACGAAATGTAATAGAAAGAAACACGCCTGTAAACAAAAAGTAATATTTTCATCCCCAATATTTCATAAAAAAATATTATTTCAATTGGGGCAATAACATATTTTGGGTCGGGCCGTTTTTTTCAGGTAGGTAGGGGATGGGGAAACAAACAATATTTTATTTTAGGCCTTAGAACAGTATTCAGCCAACTTATAAAATATTTTTTTCCAAGTTGCAATGACAGCCTAGATATTTCGTGAATGCAGGCACTATTCTGTTATAGACCCTCTAATATTGCAAACATCTTAAGAAAACTATCCCATAATGTCAAGATAACTCATTGTGTACTCTTGTTTTTATCCTTTGTATACACTCTTTGAAAGACTGCATATTGTGTGAAAACCATTGACAGGAGGGCTGGCAGCAGTGTCCGTGATGTGCCTGTTCTCTATAGTCCAGTCAGGATAAAAATCCAGGGATGCAGCGGTCGAGTCCACTATAACGGTGTAAAGCCAATTATAAAGGGTTATACTGTACAAACAACTATAATTTCAATGCTAAACCAACATAATAAACTTCGCTTTACCTGTTAAGACAATGGTTGTGATGTTTTGCGTACACATAAACTGCAACGTCACTGTCACAATATCCTAACTGGACTATAACTCAAACAGTTTTCATCTTATCATCTTTAAACTTAACAATTTTTATAGCTATAATATCTCGGCCAAGTTTGATCATCGACTCAGGCTTACCTGGATTATGGCCCCTTTCACTAGTGTCTTTTGTTGACTCTTCGACTTTCTTATCATCACCTTTACCTGAGGAACTGAGAACAATCATGCTATCTTCTGCTGTTTTATATTTTTTATCAAAAGTCTCTTATATAATATAGTGGCTTCCTATTTTATTCATTGTTTAATTTTTATCAATTTCTGCCATTGTATGTTTTAAGTTATAAATAATTTTTATTCTGATTTATTGTATCAAGGATTCGGCTCAAAGTTACAAAGTATGTCATTTAGGATTGTTCCAGAAAAAAGACCAAGGTTGCAAGATGAAAGTAAAAAATAACCTACTCCCTCTTGCAGAATGAAGAGATTCTCTGAAAATTTGGATTTTATCTGACACCACTCATACTAAGAATTAAAATTATTTTTTTCGCACTCATAGAATTAGAATTCTTCTGAGGCAACTTATGGAATTTGGATCAATCTTATGTCACTTGTTGAATTAGAATTCTTCTGACGTCACTCATAGAATTAGAATTTTTCTGACATCACTCATAGATTTAGAATTCTTCTGTCACTCATAGAATTATAATTCTTCTGACAGTACTCATAGAATTTGAATTATTCTCACTACACTCTTAGAATTGCTTCCACTCCAAGACTTTTCATTTGTTTTCGATGCCAATCCCATCCAGGCTTTTTTCCCTGGTACATTCCATAGTTTTTTGTGTGATAAAGTTTTTGAGTGAAAATTTTTAACCCATAAGCTTTTAGCTTATCCACTAGCCGTTTTTGGAGAGATCCTCTACATGAGTTTTAACCTTCTCCCTCCATGTCCTGAGATATTAATCACACTTGAGAAATGTTCAATGTTTATCAAGAAGTATTTTTGTTAAACCGCTTTTGCTTCTTCTATATACTGTTAAATTATTTATTTTGTTTGCACATTTATGTTTCCCAGGTATAGCTGGGTTGACATTTTGATTTAGTGCCGGATGTCTGTTTGTCCGGATGGATGTCACAAAGCTTTCTCCCCGCTTGTTCTCCATAACCAGTGGTTGAATTTCACTGAAACTTCACATATATACTTGGTACCAAGCCTAGTTGACAATAATGTCAGGAATTGTAGGTCAGATGATTTTTTCCAGAGTTATGTCCCTTTGTGGGAAACATGCAAAAATCATGTGTACATTTTTGTGTCAAAAACCCTTTTTTGGTTATGATGGATTTTATTAAAAAGGTTATTACATGGAGTTGTAAGAGAAAACTAGAAAGACTGTGTGGTGGATTTGTGTTCACGGTTCAATACATCCCTGATAGTCAGGAAGATTTATTCACAACAAAACTTTACACACTTACATGATTATACTGATTTACAGGAACTAGTTGTGAACCATGATAAATGATGTTTTACTGTTCATTATGCGCATGTCACCAATGTCTTGAACCAGGGGTTCCATTTGACTCCGGAAAAGGGGTTTGACCCTTGAAATTAAAAAAAACAACACATTTTGACTGTCAAAGATTTTGGTTTGAAGGGTCATTTTCTCTTAAAATCTTGGACATTTTGCCTATAAAATGGTAAAATTTAGTCAGAAGTTTCAAAATGACCCTTCAGATTGAGAAGCTCATGGAACCCCTGATGAACACATATTCTTGCTAATAATCCCATATTTTCTATGTTGTATAATTTAGTACTAGCTCTACATGTCCGTGTTCTAAACACATTGGTACAGTCACATTGTTGCTTGCTTATTATGATACTATGATACATTAAAATGTGAAAAAAAAATGTAAAAAACAGTAAAATTTGTTATATTTTTCTTCAAAATTGAATGAAGGATCTTCCAACAGAATGAATGAGGAGCATATTCCAACAGAATGAGTAGCATCTTCCAACAGATCTTCCAACAGAATAAGGAGCATCTTCCAACAGAATGAGGAGCATCTTCCAACAGATCTTCCAACAGAATAAGGAGCATCTTCCAACAGAATGAGGAGCATCTTCCAACAGAATGAGGAGCATCTTCCAACAGATCTTCCAACAGAATGAGGAGCATCTTCCAACAGAATTAGGAGCAAAAACGAAGTTGAAATATCTTCCAATGGTAGATCCGGGACATTTGTTACAGTCATGTCCTCCAGTATTAATGGGGATTTGTTAGTTGCCTGAGTTGCTTGTGAAACAGCAAGTCATTACTGATCAATGATTAAATCAAGGAAAAACTGGTCCGTTCAAATCATGAAATAATAACGGTAGGTGACAAAGAATTGTTAAAATGTGGCACTAATCTTGATTAGAAGAAGTTTGGCGATACACTGATCAATGCCCCTATTTCATGTGAGGGGGTATTCCCCTATTTCATGTATGGGGTCTGGGTTCCACATACAACCCCCTTTCCTGGTGCACACAGTAACCACTCTGCTAGTAAACAAGCAGCACCTAACTCGAGCATGGGGTATTGATCTATATATGATACAAGACAAACTACAAGGTATGTTATGATACAAGACAAACTACAAGGCATGTTATGATACAAGACAAACTATGAGATATGTTATGATACGAGACAAACTATGAGATATGTTATGATACAAGACAAACTACAAGGTATGTTATGATACAAGACAAACTATGAGATATGTTATGATACAAGACAAACTATGAGTTATGTTATGATCGATTAGTTATTTATTTCTTTCCTTGATGGCTACAAAAGCATTGACTGTACGTCTTTGGAGTTAAATGATTCGAGTCCTGCAACATAAAGAGAAAAGCACATTTTAAAGGTATAACTATAGGTATCTGAACTTTCATTTTTTAAATTTATTGAATCCCTTTTTGCTACTATACTGTGCAAAAGTTCCAACAAGACTGTTCTTAAATTATTTCTAAGGTTTGTTCTGAAATATGGATTACAATAACTGTAGGATGCAGTGAATGGTTTATTAAACAAAACTGGAATGTCAAGGTCATCGAACCACATACAAAAAATGTATAAGTAACGATATATATGTATATACATTTGTCTTAAAACTTGTTGATTTTTAATGATTAGAATACTATAAACGGAATAAAAGAAAACTAAAGGGGGGTCTAGTTGGAACATTTGCACAGTATAGTTATGCATAGGCCAAAATAACCATACTTAGAAACAATATGATAAAATGGCAGCTGAAAACATCTTTCTATGTTGCATTATTACAATAAAATATGATAATATATTGCGATGATAGTAGTTTACTGAACAACCAATTCATTAATAATCCAAAATTACGTATCGAAGTATGCATTTTTGCCACATGCTGCATGAAAAAAGCAATATATCCGACAAAACCGAGCAAAGAAAGTGTATAGCTCGCCGTAGTTAATGCTAGCCTTATCAATAAACAAACGTGCATAATATAAACACTACATGGTCGACTAGCCGCTTGTTATCAGAGTAGATTGAAAGAGTATATGTGCATTGAAAGCGAGTATGCACTTGATTGAACAGAAACGGACATCGAAATTGCATTTAACCTTCACTTTATTTGTAAGCAAAGGTTTGTGTTATCACCACCGGCTATATTGGGTCGACTCTCAACATAATGTATAGGCCTACATAAATATACAGTACGGCCTCTGTAAACACCCATTGAGGGCTACAAATATCGACAGTTGTATAGAGGTTGTTGCTCCATCGAGGTTACATTTAAAGTAAATATCAGCTTAGGGAATTTAGGGAATTTTGAATGTTTTGTTATATAGAGAGGTTGTTGCTCTACAGAGAGCCGTTCTGGAGAGGTTAATTACACTCGATCTATACTTACGCTGTGACAGTCAACAAAGTCCCACGTTACTTCCGGGTTAGAGCCTTTCCATCCGATATTTCGGATTTGTCCGGCACCGTCTTCTAAGTCAAAATGCCATTCGTAGCCGTACTGATTTTTATAACCATTGCGACTATTCTGGTTACACCAGCTAAGGTTTGGATACACGTCGGGACATAGGTTAGTGATCATGAATGTATAGGTTTGTCCTGCTGGTACGCTACCCCCTTGTCCGTCAACAAATCCTCCTGTAATAATATTACCGTAAAATCACATATTTTCGTGGGTATTAAATTTCGTGATTTACTAGTAGAGAAAAATGCATTTTCGTGGGTTTTTAAATTGGTGGATTACAAAACATGGAAGGGTTATACTATGTTCCATACTGAGTATTTGGAAGGTGGGTTAATCGTGGGGATTATATTTCTTTGCCGAGTTCAACGAAATTAACAAAAAATTAACTCCCTCGAAAATAATGATTTTACAGTATCATTGAAATCTGTTTAATATTTAATACAGTAAAACATTGTTTTAACGATCATCAATATTACGAGCACCCGTCTATGTCGAGCATCCGTCTATGTCGAGCACCCGTCTATGTCGAGCACCCGTCCATGTCGAGTACCCGTCTTTGTCGAGCAAATGGCGAAGTCGAGCACCTGTCTATGTCGAGTACCCGTCTATGTCGAGTACCCGTCTATGTCGAGCACCTGTCTATGTCGAGCTACCGTCTATATCGAGTACCCGTCTATGTCGAGCACCCGTCTATGTCGAGCACCCGTCTATATCGAGCACCGTCTATGTCGAGCACCCGTCTATGTCGAGCACCCGTCTGTGTCGAATACACGTCTATGTCGAGCATCCGTCTATGTCGAGTACCTGTCTTTGTCGAGCACCTGTCTACGTCGACCAAATGTCGAAGTCGAGCACCTGTCTATGTCGACCAAATGTCGAAGTCGAGCACCTGTCCATGTCGAGCAAATGTCGAAGTCGAGCACCCGTCTATGTCCAGCAAATTCGGAAGTTCCGGCATTTTACCTGTCTCTTTCACTCCTAGAGATAACGATGTTTTACTGTATTGAATACTATAATGTATACAACTTATTCTAAACGACTACCTTATTTAAACATCTGCCACCCACGCAAGAGTCGGAGACAGAACATGCAATCCGTAGCCCCCCTCCCGAAAAAAAAAGAAATTTTAAGTTAGCCTTAATAATAACTATACTGCCTCTCATAATATACTTTGTTTCTTACAATAGCATATATAAATACTATAAAGGCAGGTAATTTGAAATGATAAACTACACTGAAATGAAGTAGATCTAGGGGAAAATAAATAATAATAAAAAATAAAATATTACAAAACGGGTTACAAGGTTATTACAAAGTGTAAATAACACATCCCAACCCGTTTCGTGATATTTATTAAACTTTTGAAGTGATTTTGAAAATTAATTACATTTTGAAAATTCATTACATTTAACGGGTTGCAATGATTTCTTCATACTGTTAATTTAAAAGTGTTATATGCCACTCGACAACCCGTTTTGTAATAATTATTACAATTTGCAACTTTATTACAAAACGGGCTGCAATGATGCTTTTTTTAGATTGTAATACGCCTCTCAACCTGTTGTGTATGGAGCCATATAACTGCCACCACTTAATTTTAAGATTTCATGAAAGCTTTTATAAAAATTATGGGATATTTCATGAAAAAATATGATTATCATGAAGACAGATACATTATCTGAACGCGAAATTCTGCTTGTTAGTGCTCTGAACTGACACCAAATAAAGATGATGCTTTCACGAAACTAAATAAGTTTTTCATGAAAGCATAAAAATGTTTCGCAAAACGTAAAGGTGTTTTGGTGAAAATAATCGACTTTCGTGAAAAGTTTCGCCAAACGTAAAAATGTCTTCGTAAAAAATAATACGCTTTCGTAAAAAGTAAGTTGGTTTCTTAAAAAAAACAGGAATGTTGTGGCAGATCAAAGCAGTAACTGGCCATTTTTCACGTTAAAGAGATATTTATCTTGTATTGATAATATGTTTCTGTTTACATGAAATCCCTTGTTAATTTCACGAAATATGTCATGAAAATTAATATTTATGTGATGGCAGTTATATGGCTCCATAGTTGTTTCATTATGATTAATACAATTTGAAACTTTATTATAAAATGAGTTTTAACAAATGTTGTTCAGCTAACATACTCACCTGTTGTAGTCAACCTAACACATCTTCCACAGTTAGCACCACACCACCCACTACCTCCTCTATCAAATGTTGCTTGGTTAGCTGCCGCCACAAAGTGATCGTGATTCCAACCAAACTATATCAACACAATAACAGCAAGTAAAACCCCTTTCACAATTGTCGTACGACGGACGTGCGACGAGCCTACGATGCATTTCACAATATCGTGCATCCGACGGACTTTTAAAGACATAAGTGCATCGTGCGACCGTCGTGCAACGGGATATATCATCGTGGACCTTCGTCGTAGAGTTTTGGACATGTTCTAAATATTCTACGAGATGACTGTCGTAGGTCCGTCGTGCGATTCCCTACGTCGTCGCACGACGGACGTGAGCACGTCGTGATTATAAGGTCAAACTAGGCATTTAGAATCATGCCAAATTGTGTTTCATCAGGAATGTATACCAAATAAAATCTATGAATTTCCAGTACAGTACGATGAATTTGGCGTGATCCTCACCTTTATACACTACATAAATATATTACAAAGTTCTTATGTTGAATTTATATATATTTCCGCGAACAAATTGTGAAATATCGGTTCCTTAGATTTGTGTTGGTACTGCACACCAAACATCTTCCTGATACGTCGCGTATTGAAACATACAACCAGGCCTAGGGCTGGTATTCATACAACCTCTTAAGGGAAAACTTACTATTATATACATTAAAAAGATGCACGTATTTCCCCCCAAAAAACGAAGAATAACCCATGTTTTCATTGTGATTGTTGTAGCTCTTTACACAATGCATCTAAAATATGTAAACATTTGATAATCTTGACTAATACACTTGTGGAACTTTTCAAATTAAAGAGAATTTTAGGTTTTCCCTAAAGATGCTTTGTGAATACCACATCAGGGTTATAAATATAGAAAATACATATCAGCGGTTAAATGATGCTAATAAAACTACCAGCCAAAATATCTGTACTTTTTCTATAACAAACAAGTACCAACAGTATACATGTTTATACACAGAGGTTTTCATATACAAATGAGCCCACCAGCTAGCTATTGGTTTATGGTAGAATTTATTGTTCATTCATCCAATAGACTCCGGGGGTGGTATTCCATATTGATCTTATTTAATTGAAGAATGAGGATCGCCAATCATATCGCCTGTTACTGACCAAAAGTTTAATATGGTGTGATTTGATTGGTTGTCCTTATCCTTAAGTCAAGTAATATCAATATTGAATACCACCCCAGGGAGGCACTTTGACTATGAATAAATGATCGCTTTGTGTTTAATCAAAGTAGTGTACAATAAGATGATTTTCTAACCGATCCGTTATTATTTCTAGGTTTTTGGCACTTCCCATCAACCAATTGAATAATTTTTTGCACATATTATGTGTCAAACGCTTTTACAATTACAATGTACAAAGCAATATGTTTATTTCATATTATGGAGCCATATAACTGCCACCACTTGACTTTAAGATTTCATGAAAACTTTCGTAAAAATTATGGGATATTTCATGAAAAAATATAATTATCATGAAGACAGATAAATTATCTTAACACGAAATTCAGCATGTTAGTGCTCTGAACTGACACCATATAAATATGATGCTTTCACGAAACTAAATAAGTTTTTCATGAAAGCATAAAAATATTTCGCAAAACGTAAAGACGTTTTGGTGAAAATAATCGACTTTCATTAAAAGTTTTGCGAAACGTAAAAATGTCTTCGTGAAAAATAATACACTTTCGTGAAAAGTTAGTTGGTTTCTTAAAAAACAACAGGACTGTTGTGGCAGCTCGAAGCAGTAACTGGCAATTTTAAGATATTCATCTTGTATTCATGATATGTTTCTGCTTTCATGAAATCCCTCGTTCATTTCACGAAAAATTTAAAGAAAATTAAAATTTAAGTGGTGGCAGTTATATAGCTCCAAATTTTCGGCATTAAACAACTACAGTTTTTAGCCAATAATAAAGGGACAATCCACGAATCTAACGAACACACAATCGTGTCAGATAAAAGTAAATGAGATGTGGACACCAGGTGCTTTTGTCAATAACTATGGATGAAAATTCAAGAAACTATGGAACACCCCTAGTACCAGATTGATTTTAATTGTAGTTATGCTTTAACCAATAGTCAATGAGGATATTCAACGAATCTATGGAACACTCCTAGTACCAGATCGATTTTAATTATAAACAACCTTTAACAATAGTCAAAGTGGAAATTCAACGAATCTTTGGAACACCCCTAGTGCCAGATCGATTTTAATTGTGATTATGCTTTAACCAATTAGTCTAGGACATTCCACGAATCTATAGAACATCCCTCGTACCAGAACGATTTTAATTATAATTGGCATTGAACAAATAGTCTAGGGTAAAGTTCCACGAATCTATGGAACACCCCTTGTAGCAGATCGATTTTAATTATAATTGACCTTTAACAAATAGTCAAGGGTGAACTTCCAAAAAACTATGGAACACCCCTCGTACCAGATCGATTTTAACTATATTGACCTTTAACAAATAGTCAAGGGTGGGGGATTCAACGAATCTATGGAACACCCCTCGGACCAGAACGATTTTAATTATAATTGACCTTTAACAAATAGTCAAGGGTGAAATTCCAAAAAAAACTATGGAACACCCCTCGTACCAGATCGATTTTAATTATATTGACCTTTAACAAATAGTCAAGGGTGGGGGATTCAACGACTCTATGGAACACCCCTCGTACCAGAACGATTTTAATTATAATTGACCTTTAACAAATAGTCAAGGGTGAAATTCCAAAAAACTATGGATCACCCCTCGTACCAGATCGATTTTAATTATATTGACCTTTAACAAATAGTCAAGGGTGGGGGATTCAACGAATCTATGGAACACCCCTCGTACCAGAACAATTTTAATTATATTGACCTTTAACAAATAGTCAAGGGTGGGGGATTCAACGAATCTATGGAACACCCCTCGTACCAAATCGATTTTAATTATATTGACCTTTAACAAACAGTCAAGGGTGGGGGATTCAACGAATCTATGAAACACCCCTGGCCTCGTACCTGATTGTCATTATTGTCTGGGCCACACCCGCATGCGCCTTTATGAAAATCGGCGTAGTTTGTTGTAGTGGCACATTTCTTGCCATTATACATTCTTGGAGATCCCGTACATTTCGGACTGGCATCAACAAATGCTACACCAACTGCAAATATATTAACTACAGTATATTATACAATACATGACCCCGTTTTCATAAGTATATATGAGCCGTTCTCCAGAAAAACCGGGCCTAGTGAGAAGAATATGAAAATCATAGAAAGACAAGACCTTTATGAACAGATTCTTATTTGAGCGAATAACAACATCCACTTACAATGTTATAGACCTTTAGAACTAACCACTCCTGCCTACTTTTTGAGTGACGTCGCAAACGTCACCCAAACGTTATTTGACATAACGTTAGCAAGCACTTCAGAAATCCATCATTTCATAAATTCCTGACGTAAACGTTTCAAAACAGTATCACTATTTAGATTTATATTCTTATTTTAATATAATATATCAAAAGCATGAATATTTGCCTTTAGAGAAAAGTAGCTACTGATTCTAACCACTCACCTCTCGTTTTTCTCAATATTGGTACTTTTCGGAAATGGGTCACCATACTAACGACAGAAGTTATTTCAACATACTCGTAATTCATGAGAAAATTTAATCTTAGAGATAATATTATACTATCCAATTACTTAAAGTTAAACCAACGACCATGACTTTTTTCTTATTTCAGAACATTTTCTATATTTCTTATTACACAATTCCTATACATAAGCCCGGTTTTCTTGGAGAACGGCTCAATTAAATAGCTTGGCTGACATCAGGTGCTACCGTATGCATGTATATATTATAATGTTGCGGACGTCCTATATTATTACAATCTATTTAGCTAACGTTACACCCAAGAAACACATTGGCATAATATTTGATATGTCAGTTTTGGTATTACATGTACATGTTACAGTGGAACCCCGCTAATCCGGACCCCTCCAATCCGGATTTCCCTCTGATCCGGGCGTGTCTGTTGGTCCCGAATATTCTTTTTCATGTTTTAATACGTTTTTACCCCTCGGATCCGGAACCCCTCCACTCCGGACACCGGACAAAATTACGAGTATTTGTCATATATTTGCTCTTAAATTGACCCCTCGGATCCGGACAATCGATTTGAACATTGCCCAAGCCAATGTACCATGAATCCAATTGGTGCCAAAGTGGTCGAGATAATAAATACATGTATATAGAAGTTGTAGTTACATTTGCTAAACATCAACCGTAACTGTAATGATAACGTGTATTTAACTATCACTCGACATTAAATTAAAATGCATTTAAAAAATTGTATTTTCTGCAATATTTGTTTCATGTTTGTTTAAAATTAGGCATGATAAATTGTAACTATTTTTATGTAAATTGTAGTAATTCTTAATTTACCTACCAACACAGAATAATGCAACCACAACATTCATCTTTGAAATCATATAACGGTCTGATACATATCTTATCAGGTCATGTGCTTATATAGGAACATATATGATGAACCAGTTCATTAATCAACTTATCCCTGGCCCAGCCAGTCAATTCAGGGCATCTTGATAACCCCACAGTACATACATAGACAAATAAGGGGTCAAAAAGGAGCTCGACCTAGTTTTCGCACGCAGCCAAGATTACAAGTTCAAGCTTGCTTTTGTCAGTAACAATAACAGTACTTCAAGGTCATTCAGCTTTTTTATAACTGAAACTAAGCCATTCAGCGTTTTTATGACTGAAACTAAGCCATTCAGCTTTTTTATGACTGAAACTAAGCCATTCAGCTTTTTTATGACTGAAACTAAGCCATTCAGCTTTTTTATGACTGAAACTAAGCCATTCAGCTTTTTTATGACTGAAACTAAGCCATTCAGCTTTTTAATAACTCGAACTAAGTAATTAAGCTTTAAACTGAAACTAAGTCATTTAGCTTTGTGTATAACTAAAACTAGGTCTTCTAGCTTTTTGACAGCTAGGACTTAGACTGTCGAATTTTTGATAGCTGAAACCTGGACTATCAGCTGCTGTTAAGTTCATTTTCTCGTGCATTTGTTGGTTGGCATTGTTTCGTGTAAATGTGGTATGTGGCTAGGCTGTTTAAATTGAGTGCTGTCTTCACTGTCCGATTTTTATTATATTTTTTGTGTTACGTTATTCTGTTAGTATCGCGTTTGGGGGCGACGGACGACATTAAACATGGCACTTACAGGATTCCGTAGTAAACGTTCCAATTGTAATGTACTGCGACGTTTACGACGTTGGAGTTTGAAATCTAACTACACACAACGTCATTTTATAAGGGTGGGTGTTGTAACCCCAAAACCACCTGTCAGCGAGGCAGCGAGCCAGCAGCCGGCCGACCCAGCCAACCGGCAAGTCATGAAGCCAGCATGCAAATTAGCAAGCAAGCAAGCGAGGAAGCAAGTCAGCCTGCTAGCAAGCGAGTTATTTTGACTTTATTGTTTTAGGGACGTAAAACTGATAGCATCTACAAAGAGTTTGCTATTCAATATACAAGCGTAAAGGAACAGGGCTGAACAATCAGCAGAACACCAGGGCACTGCTTTTGTCAAAGCACTTACGAACATCTTAAACAAACGTTGAAAATTTGTATCATTCTTTTAAAACTACACAGTGTGATAAATGGATCTGACATACTAACAGTGACTTTTGTCCCAATTTGGAGTAGTGAAAGAATTATAAACAAGTTAAATTTGAATGTAAGTTTAATATTATCGTGAGTAATTTGATAAAGCAGTCACGCAGGCTCCGATCTCCCGAAACATCTCAAGTAGAAATCTCACCTCAAATTGAGATTTTGCTCAAATTAGAGTCTGAGTTACAGACAAATCTGCAGTTGGAGTTCTTGACATTTTACTGTAATAAACTCAAAATAATGTTTCTGTTATGTGATACCAATTTTGAGGGAAGTCTCACATAGAAATTCACTCAACAACATGTGACAATAGTTCAGCTGAGATTTTTCTCATATTGAGATGCTTCTGGATATTGGGGCCTGTTGTCACAAAAATGAACAAATTGTTGATAGGGAACAACACGAATCGACACGAAGAAAAATATTTGAGGTCACAAAGACATCGACAAAGAAGCGTGGATGTCATAGAATACCATGTGCTTGACAGATAAACTTGTAAGGATATATTTGGTGCAGTGTTAAAAACTAGGTTGTAATTTGACATATTAAAAATGTTCGAAATTAACGAAATGACAAAATAAACATTGCTGACACAATACTAGACAATATAAACATAGATACATTCCACATTGCAAATTGCCTTCGTAGCAATAGCATTGACTAGGTTTAGGTATACAGTATCACGATTTCGTGGTGAATGAATATGTTTCTTCCTAAAATTAGGACATTTGCAATAGAATATATTTGAGCCAGTCTCCAGGAAAACCTGCCATTTTGACAAAAATGAATTTGAAATTTTTTATGACTTAAAAGAGTAATCTTTATGAAGCAAAATGCAAAACAATGTTTATATTATCTCGATTTTTAGGAACCAAACACAATCGCCTGCACGAAGTCCACGAAGAGGCGCGGTCTACGTGCGCATGTGCAGTGACTACAGATTTGGTCTTCGTGAAGTCGCATTATCT
Source organism: Spisula solida (assembly GCA_947247005.1). Lineage (NCBI taxonomy): Eukaryota > Metazoa > Mollusca > Bivalvia > Venerida > Mactridae > Spisula > Spisula solida. The sequence continues at coordinate 20,914,640 of OX365957.1, forward strand.
TATGGAATAAATCATTTGACGAGCATTTTCTATGTATTTTGTTCGTGTTTTATCAATAAATTGTACATTCAATCATTTCCGTGACATTTGATTTTCGTGAAATTTGGTCAAATAGAAATAATACAAAGAGTCGTAAATTGGTGTAGAACCGATCGGTGTGTATTTTGGGAGGTCGATTAATCGTGGGGTATTTGATTTCGTGGTTGAGTTCAACCACGGAAGTCAACGAAATATATTCCCGACAAAAATATAGTGATTATATAGTACCAATGTTTTCTACGAATTCAGAATACTCATAAAGACATAATGTTAACGGATCAACAATAAAATAGTAATCAATTATCCAATAAGATATTGTATGATTTATGAGCCGCGTCACGTGGTTTGACAAAATCTGTCTGTTTGCTGTTGAACGACAAAAGCGATGGTTTATCTTGGGAAATTGTAGCAACTAAGTACAATGCTTTCCAATTAAAACGATTACCTCGCTATAAGCGCGTAATTTGGCTGCCTAGAAGAATACATCCCATCATTATTTCCCCGTCTCTCTCTCTCTCCCTCTCTGTTGTGAAGATCAATATCGTGTATTATTTATCCTATAATCATAGAAAACTATAACATGCCAGCCGACGTTCGCCATTTATCTCATACCAAATACGAGATCCTGGAACATTTTATTCGTAGAGTGAAACTGTCTATGCATGAGTTTTCTAAAGACTTCGTGTGAGCTTTCCTTCACATCACATCAGCCACGTAAGCCTCGTAAGGTTATGCCAAATCTATTTCAGGACTTGCATGATTGCAAGTTATAGTAAAAAATCGGACAGGACAGACAGCACTCAACTAAAACAGCCGAGCACAAAAAACATAAAAACAACACAGACCACACGGCCGCAATGCCCAACACAAAACAATGAACTTAACAGCTGAAAGTCCAAGTTTCAGCTGTCAAAAAGTCGAAAGTAATGCGTGTGTTCAGCATTTGCCGAAACTATATAATTATTTATTAGTGGTAAGACTGCCCGCCTTAGGTACGGGTTTAATCTAGTTGTTACATGGGTTGTAGGGAAGCTCGATCCCAAACCGCGATATACCAAAGTGACGCCATTGCTTGGTGCTCGATGTATAAGGGCAGTTCTGTGACAAAGTAGTCTCCATATTATGAAAATACTGTGTGTAATGAGCTGTGCGTTAGAATAATGTGATCCAGTAATCTCTATATGACAGTACTGCTGTGTGTTGGAAAAAAGTTTGTCAAAAGATAAAAGAACAACATTGTATGAACTAATAATTAACATTGTGTATGAGTTGACCTGTAGTATATATACATACATGTATATGTCTGTACGATGAGGTCAATGTATGAGTAGAATTAGTGGGTTCATTGACATTTTATCGTTATTTAAGGTTTCTTTCATAAGTACTAATACCTGGATCACAAATGTATGGTGGCCTATTTCTGCCACCAGATAACAACTTAATAAGTATGTTGTTAACGCGTTAGGTAACTAGATAATACATAAACTAAAATAAATACATGAACAAGAAGAAAAACGCACGATAGTGCCAATAACTGCCACTATAGGTAAATTTCCAACTTGGGTAGCTAAAAGGGGGGATTAACTGTACAAACTCTATGATTAAAGTACATAAACATGCATAACCTAGAAATACACCTATACGTATACCATAGCATGATAATTATTAAGAAAACTATCTTATTAACGCGTTAGGTATTTAGTAATCAAGACACATAGCTAGATAATTATTATGTTAACTAGATAGATAACGTGTTAACATGTCAACTACATAAATAACACGTTAACCGGTTAATTATCAAGAAAAATAAATGGTTATTTTATTAACGCGTTAGGTATCTAGTAAACAAGACAAATAACTGGATAATTATGTTGTTAACTACATAAATAACATGTTAACCTGATACTTATCTCGAAAGTTTAAAAAAGATATCTTATAAACGGGTTACGTATCTAGTTAACATGATAGATATCTAGATTATTATCATGCTGACTAAATACCTAACACGTTGACAAGTTACCAGTTTTTTTAAGAGGTAAGAAATGGCAGTATCGTGCTTTTCTTCTAGTTTATATACTGTTTATGATTTAACATTAATATCTAGTTACCGAACGCGTTTACCACTAAATTATCTAGATAAATAGGTTGTTATCTGATGGCAGAAACATGCCACCATACAAATGCAATGCCGATCGCCGCCTGATTATACGTTAGTCGAATCGGTCAAGAATCGGTCGGTTAGACCAACTAGCGGTTTTTTTTAGTTTTTAATCGCTGAAATTAGGTAATTTAGCTGATACCTTGACATTGAGCCTTTTTATTTTTTTCTACTTTTTAGGACTTCTGACAACTAAAACTAGGTATTTCAGCCAGTTTACTGTTGGAACTAGGTCATTCAGATTGGGCATTCAGCTTAGGCATTCAGATTTTTGATTGCTGAAACTGGTTCATTTAGTATTTCGACAGCTTGGACGTGGGAGGATAATAACGTGTTTAGTTGGGCATTGTGCCTTGTATGTTTTTATGTTTTCTGTGCTCGGCTGGTTTAGATGGGCATTGTGCCTCGTGTGTTTTTATGTTTTCTGTGCTCGGATGGTTAGGCTGAGTGCTGCCTTCCCTGTCTGACTTAATATTATCTCAAGTTTTTATACGACGGACAGTGAAAATACTAAAAACGATGCAAACCCTAGTAACAACGATCACATGTACTCCACAGATCATAAACATGTGTTCAGCCAAAATTCACAACCACCATGTTACAAACCAAGATGTTCTATGACATTCGATACTATCTAAAACAATATTGATATTGAACAGCAATTTCACGGCTGACAATCGCATTATTGAGTCGGTGGATCAACCGAGTGACAGTCCAGGAAGCGTAATTCTTGACGAAATTGAAAGCATTTTAATCAATGGCATAAAACACGATATTAAACATACATGTAAAAGCTTAATGCAAATCCAAGGGTTATCCAGTTACATGCGACTTGTTTTTGGTATGAATAAATCAGAAGATTACCAGCGATTTAGAGTACTTATGGAGACATTGAGTGCAGATTGTGTGGATTAGATAGTGCATGTACCGGTATTATTGGAAAGGGACATTTTTCAGAAACGTGAGAGCTGAACTGAGGAGCGGGCAGCGGTGGCTTAGAGGTAGGGCGCGCGCTTCGGGATCGACAGGTCCCGGGTTCAACCCCCTTCTGGAACAATACCTAATTATTCTGAGCAAGAATAAACAACATGCTCCACTCGACTTGTGAGGGTTGTCTCCCCGGGGAGACTCAAACGCAGGTGTCCAAAGGTTGTCCAAGGGCCAGGGGAAGTTAAAATGTCAACAGGCGTGTCTCCCTAAGCATCTCAAGTAGAAATCTCAACTCAAATTGAGATTTTGCTAAAATCAGAGTCGGAATTAGGGATAAATCTGAAGCCCGAGCTCTGGAAAATTTACTGTAATAAACTCAGCATTACATTTCTGTTTAGTGGTGCTAAACACAGAGACACCATGCCAATATTTGAGATGAGATCTTGCTCAGATTGAGATGCGTCGGGAGATCGGGGCCGGGTCGCTGAACGACTCAACTGCTGAAAGCTGCCATTGAAAATTGGTAACATAACCTAACTTTTCTTGATACTTTACCGGGTATTTACTGACAGGGAAAACTGTACGGAAAAAACATCTAAAACGATCTATAAAGAATGTCGACACAGCATTCACGTGACTGTCAATCACGTGTTTTAGTAATTCCACATATTTGGATCTATTGTTTCATTTTTTCGACTCAATAATATAATAATAATGATAATAATACAGCTAAATAATGCCCCGTTACCATAGACACCGCCATAGTGATTGTATCAACTCCCGCCTTAATTGTAGACATTTAGAGTCGCAATTAATGCAGGCACTTTTAGAAATGACATAAACAAATAGCCCATAGACGAGCCTATAGCTTGATAGGTGCAATTTATTCCGGACACATTATATGGTAGATACTGTCATATAAAGATGGGAAAATAAGCAGACAGAGATAATTATGCTTAAAACACCGACCCTCTCTGATCCCTTAATACTAGTCCGACAATAACCCTTAAATGGCCAACAGTGTTTCAGCCAGAGTATCCTGTAACCAGGCCCCGATCTCCCGAAGCATCTCAATCTGAGCAAGATCTCATCTCAAATATTGACATGGTGTCTTTGTGTTGCTATCGATGCGAGGCTGGACTCAAAATTAGCACCACTAAACAGAAATGTCATTCTGAGTCTATTACAGTAAAATTTCAAGAGCTGGGGATTCAGGTTTATCTCTAATTCCGACTCTGAATTTAGCAAAATCTCAATTTGAGTTGAGATTTCTACTTGTGATGCTTAGGGAGATCGGGGCCTGGCGAACCAGACCCACGTTCACAAATAATTGGTTTTCAGGAACAGTCACAATAATGAAAGTATATATATATATGGAAAGGTATTGCACGTCGTTAGGATTTTTCGCAATCCGTAATATTCGCGCATTTGCCAACGTTCGAAGCCCGCGAATTAATGAAATCAGATGTATTTCTGTTGAATATCAAATGAAGCATTTTTAAACATGTACATACATGTAATATCAGGAACTTAATATGGTATCTCAGTTTCGGAGAATTTTCAGGTGTAAAGATAATAATAATAATAACAGTGATAATAATAATAATAAAGACTATATTTAAAGACGCAACACAATTGGGTATACTGAAGTCTTCCCTGTGAGCCTCATAATCTTATTAACATTATATGTGCATTAATTTTATAGCAGCAAGTAGCAACAGCACTCTACATAAACAACAACAACAACAATTAAAATAAGTACACGACTGAGAGAAATTATGTTTAACATATACCTTTGCAAAAATATTGAATACATGTACATACTATTAAATAAAACAAATGGATAAACAAGATCTCACGGACGTTCTGGCCATGTTGCTATCTTTCAATTGAGCGAAATGTTTTGTTACATATACATGTATATATTTGCGTTTGAATGTGTACAACACTTCCAGGTAACAAAGCGAGTTCCATACTTTTTGCACTTGAGTAAGCCAATGATTTTCTGCAAAACTAAAGACTAGGTTTTGGTACCATAAGAAGCCATTGTTCAAAATGTTAATGATCTCAATGAACTGTTGTCTCTATTTGTAAATAGTTGTTCCATAATTTATAAGGGGCCCGACCCGTGACAGGCGTCCAGCCACTTTACACAGGGGTGGCTCCAATCATCTTTTTTTACAGAGTGCTGCCCCTAGGACAGGAAGTACATGCTTACATATTTACCACACATTACATTTTGATCAAAATAATGTGTGTCGATACCTAGGACCTGCCTATCTCTTGGTAAATACTCTACCCAGTTGTTCTACCATTCACATAGCATTCTATCAACCAGCTATGGCGATAATATATAGAGGATATTGAATGAGTGGAACGAATTGAATAATTTTATAAATTCAAAAATAAATTATTTATCAAATATCTGATAAAATTAGAAAACGAGCTAGTTTCAGACATTCATAAACACCGCCGTAAATGCGTACATGCATAACGCAATCATAAAAAACAGATCGCCTTCCTTCGTAAAAGCATTTCACGGGCGTAACCAAAGTTTAACGGAAGTATCGTCATTGTCACTGATCATCAAGTTGTATGGTTCTTTCACTTTTTGAATTATGCGTACTATACAAATAAAGAGGCTGTCTCTTAACACATGAATCATGTTATAACTTAACCATTTTGAACTTTTAAGTCGCCAAAATGATAGTTAATATGGTTATACGTAAATACGTCTGCGACTCTTCTGTTATGTTTGTTGGGTATTTCTTTAACTGGTAAATTCCAACAGCGGTCATTTCAGATCCGACTCATTCCGGGATTCGAACATCCAACCTTCCGCCCCTTATGCGTGCCTAATCAACTATCGAGTCGAGTCTTATAGAATACAGGGCCGGTATTTATAAAACGTCTTAGTAGAAAACTTAAGAATTTTCTTAAAGTCGTAAAATTTCCTTAAGTGTATCAGCTAAATAATATAATCAAGATAATTAATTATTTACATGTAGTGTTGATGCATTTTAAAAATGGCTACTATAATCACTGTGAGGAAACATAGGTTATCCTTCAATTTGCAGTGAATATGCATATCGCAAGTCAAAATATTTATGTTTTCCTTAGATGCATTATAAATACATTTGTATCATCATGGAAACCGTTATAGCTGTTCATTCACAAATCATGAATGAAAGGTGATATTTATGTATAGGTATATAGTTTGCGTCGTTTGCCCGGGGGCACAAAACTCGATTAAGAAATTGTAAAATTCTGCACCTAAATAAAATAAATTCTCAAATATCTACCTCATGTTTTTGCCATTATACAAGAAATATTAAAAAAGAGAATAAATAATACATACTCCAGCTTTTCAGGAAATCATAGTTGCATTACATGCTTGGTTAGATTTATTTAACAAGAAAAACGTTCAGATATCGTAATATGCATGAAAGAAAGTATGTTACTAGTTACTAAGCAGTGGTATAATAATAGCATACCGTGAAACTGAAGATTCAAAGGGAAGCTACTCTTCCTAATGGGTTATTACTGCTGATTTTCAGGATAAGTAACTCTAACCGACTAAAAACAAGTCAATCAGAGTTGCCTCCCGTGACTTCAAGGGAAGTAATTCATGAACTGCAGAGTTCTCTCCCCTGATGTTCAGGGGTAGTCACCCTTACCGACATCAAATAGGTCGGACAGAATTGCATCCCCTAAATTCAAGGGAAGTAACTCTTGTCATGTGCAGAGTTCTCTCCCCTGATTTTCAGGGGAAGTCACTCTTACCGACTTAAAATAGGTCGGACAGAGTTGCCTCCCATGAATTCAAGGGAAGTAACTCCTGTCATGTGCAGAGTTCTCTCCCCTGATTTTAAGGGGAAGTCACTCTTACCGACTTAAAATAGGTCGGACAGAGTTGCCTCCCCTGAATTCAAGGGAAGTAACTCTCGCCATGTTCAGAGTTCTCTCCCCTGATTTTCAGGGGAAGTCAATCTAACCGACTTAAAAACGGTCCGACAGAGTTGCCTCCCCTGAATTTAAGGGAAGTAACTCTTGTCATTTGCAGAGTTCTCTCCCCTGATTTTAAGGGGAAGTCACTCTTACAGACTTAAAATATGTCGGACAGAGTTGCCTCCCCTGAATGAAAGGGAAGTAACTCTTGTCATGTGCAGAGTTCCCTACCCTGATTTTCATGGAAAGTCACTCTTACCGACTTAAAATATGTCGGACAGAGTTGCCTCCCTGAATTCAAGGGAAGTTACTCTTGTCATGTGCAGAGTTCTCTCCCCTGATTTTCAGGGGAAGTCACTCTTACAGACTTAAAATAGGTCGGACAGAGTTGCCTCCCCTGAATTAAAGGGAAATAACTCTTGCCATGTGCAGAGTTTCTCCCCTGATTTTCAGGGGACGTCACTCTTACCGACTTAAAAAAGGTCGGACAGAGTTGCCTTCCCTGAATTTAAGGGAAGTAACTCTTGTCATGTGCAGAGTGCTCTCCCCTGATTTTAACGGGAAGTCACTCTTACAGACTTAAATTAAGTCGGACAGAGTTGCCTCCCTGAATTAAAGGGAAATAACTCTTGCCATGTGCAGATTGTCTCCCCTGATTTTCAGGGGAAGTCACTCTTACCGACTTAAAAAAGGTCGGACAGAGTTGCCTTCCCTGAATTTAAGGGAAGTAACTCTTGTCATGTGCAGAGTGCTCTCCCCTGATTTTAAGGGGAAGTCACTCTTACAGACTTAAAATAAGTCGGACAGAGTTGCCTCCCCTGAATTCAAGGGAATTAACTATTGCCATGTGTAGAGTTCTCTCCCCTGATTTTCAGGGGAAGTCACTCTTACCGACATAAAATATGTCGAACAGAGTTGCCTCCCCTGAATTAAAGGGAAGTAACTCTTGTCCTGTGCAGAGTTCTCTCCCCTGATTTTCAGGGGAAGTCACTCTTGCAGACTTAAAATAGGTCGGACAGAGTTGCCTCCCCTGAATTAAAGGGAAATAACTCTTGCCATGTGCAGATTTTCTCCCCTGATTTTCAGGGGAAGTCACTCTTACCGACTTAAAAAAGGTCGGACAGAGTTGCCTTCCCTGAATTTAAGGGAAGTAACTCTTGTCATGTGCAGAGTGCTCTCCCCTGATTTTCATGGGAAGTCACTCTTACCGACTTAAAATAAGTCGGACAGAGTTGCCTCCCCTGAATTCAAGGGAAGTAACTATTGCATTGTGTAGAGTTCTCTCCCCTGATTTTCAGGGGAAGTCACTCTTACCGACATAAAATAGGTCCGACAACGTTGCCTCCCCTGAATTCAAGGGAAGTTACTCTCGCCATGTTCAGAGTTCTCTCCCCTGATTTTCATGGGAAGTCACTCTTACCGACTTAAAATAGGTCCGGCAGAGTTGCCTCCCCTGAATTTAAGGGAAGTAACTCTCGCCATGTTCAGAGTTCTCTCCCGTGAGTTTCAGGGGAAGTCACTCTTACCGACTTAAAATAGGTCCGGCAGAGTTGCCTCCCCTGAATTTAAGGGAAGTAACTCTCGCCATGTTCAGAGTTCTCTCCCGTGAGTTTCAGGGGAAGTCACTCTTACCGACTTAAAATAGCTCCGACAGAGTTGCCTCCCCTGAATTCAAGGGAAAAAACTCTTGCCATGTGCAGAGTTCTCTCCCCTGATTTTTAGAGGAAGTCACTCTTACAGACTTAAAATAGCTCCGACAGAGTTGCCTCCCCTGAATTCAACGGAAGCAACCTTTGCCATGTGCAGAGATCTCTCCCCTGATCTTCAGGGGAAGTCACTCTTACCGACTTAAAATAGGTGGTACAGAGTTGCCTCCCATGAATTCAAGGGAAGTAACTCTTTTCATGTGCAGAGTTCTCTCCCTTGATAGCGTCAGTCCATTTTGTTGCGATATTTAACGTCACAGATACGACATTTTGCGTCAGGGGGAATTGCAACATTTAGCGTCGATTAAAACATTTAGCGTCAGCCTAGCGACATTTAACGTCAAGTGCGACATTTAGCGTCGATGCGGCATGTAACGTTACTACACAGCAAAAAAACTGAAGTCCAGTTGCAATACTTGTTGTAGTTTTTACATATATTCCAATTAATCGCACCGGATACAATGCATGAGCATTGAAAAATGCTGTGATACTTGTTGTGAAACCATACAAGAAAGTAACAACACATTTTGAAATGAAACCTTTGTGTGGTGGACAGATACTTGTACTTTCAATTTGAAGAAAAAAATGCCAATCCAAATTATCACAACATTAACCGTTCCTACGACAAGTCAACCACTTCTAATTTAGTGTCACCATTTAAACAAATTGAAATATAACCTCTTCGTCTCTTAATTAAATAGATGTATTGCGATCACTGACCCACTCGCACGCACACCCCGTGGTTAGAATGATTGTAAGTCTTCAAAGTCAATTGAACATGACAAGTATCATTTAAATCACCTGCAGATTTTACCCATCACCAAACCTGACACTACACCTAACACCTTAGATGAAGAGGAAGCTATTCGCAAGGATAATCGTCTTTACATGAAACGCATCGAGGTGTATAAGGTCGGGACAGAAAGGGATCATTTTGTTAACAAATCGGCTAGACGATTGTGAGTATTCAATGGTTAATTGTGTCCAATTAGGCGATATATGAGCCTAATTTGTATGTCATTTAAGGGACACATGGCCCCTGATCGGATCCCTTAACGTGAATTTATGTGTCGCCATGTGGAGAACTTTATAAAAGTTATTAATATTACTGAAATTCCGCTGAGAAAAAACTGGTATTAAAAAAATATTGTATTAAGTCGGACAGGGAGGCAGCACTCAACTTACCCAGCCAATCAAAGAAAACATAAAACGTACAAGGCAAAATGCAAAAGTCCCAGCTGTCAAAAAGCTGAATTAACTAGTTTCGGCCATCAAAAAGCTGAATTAACTAGTTTCAGCAATCAAAAAGCTGAATGCCTAAGCTGAATAATCGATCTCAATAGACTTTGGGACCTTTAAATTGTACAATTCTGTATGATTGCAAAAGTGGTCTAATTCGCGGAACTTGACTGTTCTACTCGTTTAAAAAAATATAGCATGGATGCTATATACAGTATTGATATTGCATGACGATTTGAAGACATTATTTAGCTTAAAACTGTAACAAGTGGACGTTTTCACATAATCTACTTTCAGAATTTCATGACCTAGTATGTATTGTAGATAACACAACCATCGTGTTGATCGTATTTGTAACTTATCTTTTGGTCTATATTTGAATCGTGCTAACTAGTACGGTGTGTCATGATAACCAATTATAAACACGTGAACTTAATACAAAGCTACGAGTGAAAAAGCCAACTGTAGTGTTACTTCCCCTTAGAAACGTTTGTTGTTTACTAAACGGTTATTGAACAACCCTTTCGCATTCAGCGAACCAATGGCACAATTGTGAAAAAGTCGTTTATGTAATAAAAATCCGAGTTGGTTGATGGCTTCCAAACCCTAGTTTGTACGAAACATGGTGACGTTATTAAATATGTTTTGTATCGTTTATCGTTTTTTATCTAATCCATTTTGTGATCCCATTGCCTAAACCTGTGTAATTAGAACTATTGTAATGTCGCATTATACGTACCAAAAGCATAGACATAAAAATTGGGTTTCAACTCTTCATAAATTAATGATTTGCCGTAGTCACTGATCGACTCGAGTACTGAACACTTTTTCAACTAAATGCCTATTGACAAAACACCAATAAAATGATAAAAATCCAGTTTTTAAAAAAATGCAGTATTTTGCTAGATTTGTTACGTAATAATGCGACATAGAAAACTCATGCAGGTGTAATTTCTCCAGAGGTTATAAAACATATTAAAACAAGAACAACGTTCAGAGCAGGTATTTCTAAAGCATCTTGGTTAAAAACTTAAATATGGTTACTTAAGTTAAAACTTTGTGATGCGCATATTTTCCGCAATTTGAAGAATAACCTATGTTTCCTTGGTGATAATAGTAGCTCTTACATCATGTATCAAAACTGTGTAAACAATTAATAATTTTGATTATATTATTTTTATATTTTAGCTGATACACTGAAGGAAATTTTACGATTTTGAGAAAATGCTTAGTTTCTTACTAACTTAAGGATGCTTTATAAATACCGGCCCAGATGCGCATAATATAAATGTACCTTTAAAACACACTTAGTCTAGGAAACGTCGACCGATGATTTATAATAAAACACTGTCATTATGTGTCAGTATCAAAATTGAAAGCATCAACCATTTCCATGTTTTTTTCTTCATCAAACTATGAAGTTACAAATAAAAATACAAACCTGAGAATATAAAACGTCACGATTGTCGAGCGTGGTACTAAAATCTGTCATATCTGTAATGTGGCGATACGTGAAAGGGACGAACGTACAACTGAAAGTAACACGTCAGGCGTCCAAATAATAATAGGGGTTTCCACTACATAAAATACACAGAATATGACATTCAAACTTTCAGTTTTTGTAACAATGAGTGATAGGATGAACCATTCTAAATGACTCAATGTACATTTGTGTGTCATTTACTAATTAGGGACAGCTCAGTGTTCATACACTTGATTTAAGGGCCGACAAAACAGAATGTAATTTATTCATGACTGTTGTAATGCGGTCTGTAGGCCTATTTTAAATTTATCGTCATTTATTTCAGATGGAAAACAGTTTTAAATCAAACCTGACTTTATGACTTAGAGTTGTATAAATGCGCTAATATATTGCGCACGCTTTACTTATTTGTAAAGGGAGGTAATTGCAATAAATACTAAAACGTTTTGTTTGCTGATAAGTTATCTCCCTTGTGAGAATAAATACACTGGCTTTTTATAGAAAATACTTTTGATGAACAATTTCTGTTTATTATTCTTTGAGTGTTTGATTTATCATCTGAATTTAGTATTTATGATATATTAATGCTATACAACAGGTACCTATATATCTACACTAATGTTATAATATTAATAAATCATTGTTGATATAAAAGAACATGCATAAATAAAAATAATCAAAGAAACCGGTTCTGATACAAACATTAGTTATAACAAAATATATGTCATGGAGCATATATATTGAATGAAAGTCGTGTTTTATGAAGTATCATAAATCAAAGAGTTTGTAGTGTAGTGTCAAATCACATATTTTTGTGGGTATCATATTTCGTGGAAATGGATAAAAATGCATTTTCATGGGGTCGTTAATTCATGGAAGTGTAAACTCATATTCTGTATTTGGGAAGTTGATTAAGCGTGTGTATTAGATTTCATGGCCGAGTTGAACAAAGAAATCAACTAAAATTCAACGCCATCGAAAATAATGAGTTTACAGTATATTATGGGAGTTACGGATCCGCTGCCGGTCCCTTTGTCATTAACAGAGCTTAATCAGTTCGTCATCCATCAGCTACGGGCCTCTTTGAAGCAACTATGTACATGTATAAGATAGATAAATTTATTATTTCTTCATACAATGTACAATTTACATGACAAAAATACATCAACACTTACTTGAAAACAATAAAAAGCATGCATACAATAATAAAGTCATGACATCAGCAAAACTTGCAAAGGATGACACAAAAAAGAAATACACGAAGTTCTTATTTCCACTGTGACTCTTTGACATATATTTTAATAAAATGAGAGAATTTGAGATATAACTCCCGTATTTATACTGAAAATGATCCATCATAATATAGATACCAAAGAAAACATGCACCTCTAGGGGACAATTGTAACATTTGAACCACATTGTATACAGTTCCAAGAAATCTTAGTAAATGAACTAAGAACCTTTTACCTTGACCTACATATTACATGTAAATATTAATACGTTTGGTACATGCACAATGTATTGTGTTTTACACGTACACCATGCAAACAAGATGCACGTCTATACAAACATGCAGAACCTAATCAACAATAACATCTTTGCTGCCATCAAGATAGTTCTGGAATTTTACCCATTTTTTCCTGAAGCCATGTCAGTTTCCAGTATACATTTATCAGAGCGGAGTACGATGGCTCATTTATGCCATGTCGAATTGTCGCCCTTCTTTTGTCACATTTTTTACCAGAACCAAGCAACAATGCGAAAGGTGAAAATACGATATTATTAGACTTGTCGCGTTTTCACGTTTTCGCATTTTCGTATTGTTGTGGCGAAAAAGCGAAAAAAAGAAAAAAGAAGGGCGACAATACGACACGAACAATGTGTCGTGTTTCACGTATTAAAACAGGTATTTAGAATTTTAGATCTATACTATCAAGCTTGTGTTATATCAGCCCTGCACGTTATTTAGTCGCACGATTCATTACTCCCGAAAATAAAATTAAAATAACATTCAGGCCATGATTGCTTTCGATTTACCGCTACAAAAATTATTTCAACTACAATTATGCGACGCGTAGCGCACGACAGTCTTGCGATGTCTGTGATCTGTCTGAATGTCTGAGATTTTGTTTGCGGCCTGAAAATTGTGCGGCCTGATGTGACACGTACAGGCTTATTTCGCAAGGAAACGCTGAAAAAATGCGACATGTCGAGTATTTTGGTTTGCGATGCTGCTATCGACGCTAATGTTTCGCACGGTGGCTACGATGGTATTACAGCTGTCGCACGAGACACCAGCAATTTCCCCACTGGAAGATGCCTTAAAAGGTGAACGTTGACAGGCGTTCAGATGCCACAAGTCTGTTGTGACAAAGGCTTTAAGGTGAAAATGCGACAACGTAACTATACAACCTTGCGAAAAAGTGAAAAGACGAGATGGCGTAAATCAGCCACCATAGCTGAGTAGCATAAGATACGTCACGAGGCGAACACCGGGAAGTTGTAGCGAAATTCTGCACTCATATCACATTAATGAAATGTTTTAGAATTTTCATACTGCGTGGGAAATGTTACCCCGAACTTGAGGAATGTGAGCCTTTGATTAGCACTACAAGCTCGTTTCATTTCTAGAATGAATGCAGCATTATTTCGTGCCTTCATTAAAATGAGTATTCTTTAAAAATCTAGACGCGTTTATCTTCAGCACCAAAGTCCTGCTGTGTCTATATACAACAAAGTAAATGTACTTATAATGAATGTTCTTGATGCTACTAGGACGTCAGCTTAATGAGGGTAGCGGTAGCCTAGAGGTTGGGCACGTACTTTGGGGGTCGAGAAGGATTCGATCCCCGCCCACAACACTGCAAAATTTATCTGAGAAGGAATAACCCACATGATCCCCTTAACCCAGTTGTTTGAATCGTTCGACTCAATGATAGTTTGGAGTATATGTACAGTCGGCAGTCGGTTGAACGGACGTGGTCGTACTGGAACTCTAGGTATTGTTATGATTGGTCGTTCTGAAGATGGTATCATAGCGGAGCAACAGTTACTGTTAAAGTTAGAGTGCCAGCGATCCAGTTGCTGAGCAGTGTAAACTTTGCAACACATGGCACTCTGCCACAACGTCGGCTTGAGTACTTCAGAATATGTTTGTTATAAAACTTGAAAAGGCGTTCTTCTAAACTTTTCTTAATTTCCCTGATAGTATATTGGAATGCTTAGTAAAACTAAGATAATTATTTATTTATTTGTATATCATTTTCGTAGAAATTGTTAGAACATGTTTACATTTTCTACTAGGTTCCGCCACTGGAGGCAATATCTACGGATTTGGAGTCCGGGCATGTATTGAATAAAAGAAAATTATTTAAACCTATTTATGTCTACGAACTATTAAAGGGTCTTTGTTTGTCGTAGTGATGTTAGTTAGGAGCTTTTATTGTACACAACGTAATATCTGATGCTGAGAAGCTTTCATGTTTGTTTTCCAATCATTTTTTAGTAAGAATTGTTTGCCAAAACCTGGATTTTAATACTACAAAGAAGACATTTTGTAACCTTTATTAATAAATTCACTGAGTTATATATATATTAATAATAAATTATTGTATAATTATTATTATATATTTATTATAGTTTTTATTTTATTTCTGTTTTATGGTTTTGCATACAATACTATGTGGGAATATGTTTCCTTATACGAATATAGTTGTTTTATTGATATGCATAATTATATATAAACTACCTAGTCTCTTATAGCTCCATTTTGGAGCGGCAAAGTACTTTTATTATTGTCGAATTATGTAATGTAAATATTGTATGAATGTACTTTGATGAGACTGAAATAAAGATATCTTGTTTTAGGTTAACTAAAGTTTTATGTTTATCAAACTCTCATTATATCAGTGTGTGTGACTCTTCAGTCTTTTAAATTAGAGGAAACAATGGTGTGTATGCGTAGTACAAATCACCACAAAGACACGGACCGGTAAACTGCTCGTGTCGTGCTATGTACCATTTGTCATTCATAAATTGATAGATAACCGTTTGGTAACTTGATATCCGAATTTTAATTATCCGTAATATGATACACTATTGAATATAATTTATTCATCGCTCAGTCAAACAGAAAAGGGTCTTTTACAATGTGAGCCCTTTGTTATGCATTATTAAACTAGTGATGAACTCGAAGCACTGTCCGAAGCAAAACTTGTGACTCTATAGGCGTTTAGCGTCTTAATTATCCGTTTGCTAATGTCTATAAAGAACGTGTCATACCGTGACATTTTTTTGTGATTTTGATAAAGAACTTTGAGACAGGCGTACATACTAAGATGACAGCGATACTATAATATTTGTAGCCATGTAGTATCATGCCCAGGTCTTCCGAAACATCTCAAACTGAGCTAAATCTTATCTCTAATATTGTCATGTGTCGTTCGATAATTTCCATGGAAGGCTTGACCTAGACTCAAAATTCGCATAAAAAGGAAACACTATTTTTAGTTTATTACATTAAAATTTAAAGAGCTCACACTTCAAATTTATCTCAAATTCAGGCTCTAATATGAGTAAAATCTCAATTTCTGATTTCTAGCCTAATCTGAGCTGATACAAAAAAATGTAAGAATTACAAACCGCAGTACCAATCATTAAGAAATCAAGTAACACTTTTGCTGTAAGTGACTTCAAACATCAAACTGAAAACACAGCATCCAAGCCCATTTTTACTGTTTAAGGAAGACCTGGTCCCAATCTCCCGAAACATCTTGGAACTTAATCTCAGCTGAAATAGTGTCATAATTATATATCCAAGCAAGACGGGTCTCAAAAATTTGCATAACAAAGCAAAAACCATAGTTCTATGTTTATCATAGTAATAGCTACCTTCAATAGCTTCAACTCCAGATGCCTCAACTTCAGACTCAGATGGTGGTCTTACTACTGGGGTTTTCTTATTGCGCAATGCTTGAAACTCGTGAAGTTGTGATACGTGTACTTTGTTTTATTGATAACGTGTTCATTTGTCTATCTTTTTCAATTGGGGTATATTGTCAGCTTTTAGTGTTTCAACGACATTCAGACAGTCATAGAGTAAGTATACTTATCATTCGGACAATGGGTCAGTTATTCCTAATCGCCAAGCGAAGGTGATATAAATGTACTATACCTGACTCATTTTTCCATGATATCGTAGCCATGGCTGAGATCAAGCCCCCATTCTCAAACCCCTCCCCTGTCCCCGTACTGGTCAGCAAAATTAACCAAAATCATCAGTGCTATGATTTACGGAACTTATCGCAGACTAAACTTAAGATGCTTTGCTATTAAACACCGACCCATGGTTCCAGCTCCCGATTTCTGATCCAAAGGTCTTAGTTAAGAACCACTCAACCACAAACGCCTGTGTATATTGCAGTACAAACTGCATTTTTTATAATCGTACTTTAATAATAAATAAGGACATATCGGAGAAATGTTTTAAAGCACAAATGTATTGTTTCATTTTCAATTTGAAATACATCATATCTATATATATTTTCCAAATATTTGAATTAGTTTGTCACGGAAACATCTTAAAAACACGAATATAAGAGACATGTATAATATATCAATATAATAATATACCCTCTGTTTTTGTTTGATGGCAATGTTTCGTGGTAGAATGACTTAAATTATAGTCTGATTTCTGAGTTTACCATTGTATAGTAATATTGATCATCGTTTAACAACCAATGGTTGTACGTTTGTCAGAGAATTGTAGGAAACCTAACTGAAGAAATTCGTATTGTCCCACACACTCCACCTGGTGGGTAAAATGTGCATCGTATGGTAGGCTACGACGCTGTCGAAATAGCGAGAAATAAATCTTGAATGTTGTACGAAAAATCAACGAAGTGTTAGACGCTATTTAAGAGGCAGTCGCAAGCGTTTGTTTGATTTATCGTAAAGTTGCGATATCGTTGTATTTATTTTATCAACGACGCATGTTTAAATGATATTAAAGTCATACTTGCGCAGCAAATGGTACGGGGTATGTGTGCACAGTTATTTAAACTCGTCTATGTTGTTCAGTTTATAGTATTAAGGTAATAAGACAAAACTTGAAATAACTTTGAATAGAGTTTAAGTTTTTTTTTCGATTTTTTTTTGTGTAGCGTATATAGTAGAGTTGATAGGTTGAAAGGCAATCAGTGTCGTGCGATGAATACGCTTGGAGTAATATTCTTTTCATGGTTGAAAACTGGATAAATTTACCGAAAGGACGTCTTTATGTCGGAATTAAGAGCACAGGGGAACTATATTGTCTACGTGTGTTCATTATATATTAATGGAGCAAGTTAGTTAATTACAGCAGATTCTTTATCAATTAAATTGCATTTTAATCGTGTGATTTATGTAATAACATTTTATCATGTCAAGACGAATTTTGGTTGAGATTTTTTGAGAAAAAACACGGTTGGGAAAAAGTTTTATTACAAAAGACTTTAAAGCGACGGAGCGTGTTTTGGAATAAATTACATCGACGCTGGTCTTTATTACGCGTATAGCCGGGACATAATTATCCAGCATTTTTTAGATAAAATACACAGAGTCATACGTTAAATTTCTAAGAAAGTCGCCGCAAGGGGTGCGAAGTTATTGTGATCTTTTCTATCCGAGATGAGTACGGCTTATGTTCTGTAAATGTATTATGCCAAAAACTTGTGATATGAGTTGAAAAATTATTGTCAAGGGTCGAATTCTATCGGTTTGGGGCATAATGTTAGATCGTAGTATGTGAAAGTTTTACGCGATTTAACTGTTAACTTTTCATCATAGGATTAGTGAGTTAGCCACGGTGAAAATCCGGTGTTTGTATAGAGCATTATATAACTTTTTTCGCATTATTGAATAAAAAATAAAAACCTTTTCGTGCTAAATTCATATTCACTGATTTGAGATTATTCCAAGGTTTAAAGTGTTGGATATGTTCTGCAATTCTAAGAATTGAAACAAGTGAATCTGCGATATAATATGAAGATGTGGGAGTTAAACTTACAACCCGTGGTGGTCGTTCTGAGCGTGCTAGTCACGTGGATTTTACCAGAAATGACGTCATCGGTAGCTGGACAGGAGCTTACACCTGGCATGTGAGTACTGATTCTAACATTATCCCAACCAACATTATTTGAATAAACTCAATGTCCATAATAGGTACCACTACAGTATGTATACGAGCTAATTCGATAGACGGTCTATTTTGTCAAAAGGTAATTCCCCTCAGGCGCTCGGTGCGATTTCAGGGTCCGGGTATTTTGAGTATAATTTTTTGCTGGACCCAAAATCGCACTGAGTGTCTGTGTGTTTCCCCATGCAGGAATGTAGTCTTGTTTTCGTAGAGAAATATTTAAAACAAATATCTACTTACACACGACTGAAAAAATACCTAGGTAGAGAGGACATGTAAACACCCAAGCAAATCAAAAACTTTCGATACGTGTACGGAACTTTTGACAACACGTAAGAGAACATACTCAATAACCGTTACGTTTTGTAAATCTAAATAGTCTTTGTATTTGATCCGACGATTCTCTGGGTAGGATCCTGGGAAGGCACTCAGTAACTACTAAAGTAATCCAGAATCATACTTCGAGATACTATGTTTATATAGTAGAAGCAGTCCGAAAACCAGCCCTCTTAGCGCATTACCATGGCCCCATATGTAGGGAAAGTTGACAGTTGTTGGCAGAAATTTACTGGCTTGTCGCCCTCATGTTCCGGGTTCAAACACTGGATCGCGGAGGTTATATTAACCTGACCATGTCCTCCACATGTGGAGAAGTGTTCCGTGGCATATGGAAGATCCAGTTAGAATACTCCACAATTGGAGAAGCGGTCCGTCCATGTAGTAGAGCAAGTTAATACTGTCTGGAAATTAATTACAGGTAAACCAGTTAAGTTTAATGACCGCCGTATACGACTGAAAGAAACGTTGCGAATCTCTGAAACACGATTTAAATAAACAGATATAAACAGAAATAAACAAACAAATAGTCGGGAATTTCTTCGCATTAATGTTGATTAAATGATATCATCGTTACCACTTCTGTCCGTCATCCCTGCCGCACACGCTTCGAACGTATTCAGTATTTGTGAATAGAGAAACTATTTAAATCGCACTGTAGCGTACTCAGGCAGGTAACATTATTAAAATGTGTTTTTTATGCTGTGTGCATGAAAACATGAGAGTATGCGAAACGCGCAATACGTACGAGTTTAAATTTGCATGAAGACATGAAGAGATATCCGCTATACTGTTTAATCTTTATTTCATGAATCAAGAATTTCGTAGACCATTTGATTTTTTGCAGTTATATGAATATGCGTGCGTAACTACTTAATTCTTGCGTTTTATTTAGTACGGAACAAAAAAATTCGCGGCAACAAAATGTGAGAATCAGTCACTAAAATCTTGGGGATGATTTTTAAACACTGATAATTAAGACGCAAAAAAATGGACGCGAGGAGCGCATTGATTTGACAGGCTCTAATTACAAGTATTAATGACCTTGTTCGCGTTTGTTAAGAGGTACTTGTAATGTTTTATATGATTATTTTATCATCGTCTTTTGATCACATAAACAGCTTGAAGGACATTCTGTAGTACGGTGGCTAAAAACAAGGGCTAATGTGCAATGTTATATCACGCGTCTCATGCACCTCATGTAAAATATAATATTTAATCGTGTATACAAACTAATTAGTTAACATTTGTTTTTGTGATTTTGTGGAACACTAATAATTATGTAAAATAATATACATGGTGCATGCATACAAAGAGAACATTTGTCGGGTTCGGGAAAACGTATGGATTACCGTGAATAATTATACTGTGTCAAAGTACGAAATTGTCAACATATTTTCTTTCATTGAAATTAAAAAAAAAATGTTGGTAAAAATATGTATCTACTTCGTTTGTGTGACGTACAACGATGACTTTGGTTTTGCCACTAAGTTTCCCAAAAACATATTCGTAAGAGAACAATAAATGAAATATACACTCGTTACCTATTTCATTATTACATGACATTAATTTTTCCAACTGCATGGTACAAGTACTTTTATGATCAACGGTAAGTCATTCGTGATATTTCTTTTCGCCCTCTTTATGTCTCTATGATTTTACATCAGTGTAAAATAACACATAACCTGCGCATTTTATTTGCAATGAACGGCGCTTTTGGTAATGAAAAAAATCTGCAAAAAGTGTATGCGTTTTATTTTTATGTTTTGGAATTCGTTCAACGATGTAGGGGCATATCCGAATGAAATATAAAGCTTATTTGACATCTGTACACTTTACCCATTACCGTTTGTGATAAACTGTAGTAATGGATGAGACTTGAAATAAATAAATATATATAGTAATAAAGGAAAATTAGCTAGAAAATGGTGCCTTTGTTTGCCGTCCCTTCGTATGGAATAAACAAATCCAGGAATATTTTCTGCAAACATACATTTTACAGCAAATTTATTTTCGAGAATTCTTTAAAATGACATCCGTTTGTTAGCATGTTATACATGTATAACCATAGTACTACATAGGTATCATATATAATTATACAAATGAATCGTTTTCCCTTCAACCCACAGGCCCCCGGTGCGAGTTTAGGTTCTGTCAAATATATACTCTAAACACTTATCATTTCTAAAAAAATGACATCAAGATTGTTAAGATCGGTCCGTAAATGAAGGGTTTATGGATATCATTGTATTAATTTCCACCTTAGCGAATTCAATTTAGAGTAAACAAGTGGTCTTCCTCTGGATACAATACCGACTAACCAGACTGATATCACAGGCACCGGACATGCGAAATTTATGTTTTCCACAGTGATGTTCCGCTAAAGAGACCGTTTTAATAACGAACCGGTCTTAAATGAGGACATTTTTGTTCTTAATTGAAGACTTCGGGACCTTTAACATTACACTGAAATATCTGCATGATTTCAACGTAATTGAAGTGGACTTATAAGCGAAATTTAACTTGTACTAGATATATAAAAAGAGAGTGTCTGACTCTGATGTAGCTCACAGATTCTTGGTGCGATTTTAGGGTCGGGCAAAAAATTATACACGGATCCTAATAACTGATCGGATCCTAATGTGATGTAGCTAGTCAAATGATATATCCCCTATGGCCGTTCAAAGCAGACCGTTTAAGCAAAGGTTTATTCCATGTGAAATTCTCAATTATGATTAAAAAGGTGACTGTTAAATAAAGATTCGTTCAGTTGCATATACTGGACATTGAGCTGTGTAATTGTGACCTGTGTTTTTTATGTTTTCTGTGCTCGGTTGTGTCAGTTGAGTCAATTTGAGTGCTACCTTCCCTGTCCAATTTTTATTTTTTCTTATAACATGTAAAATGCTCTATTGTGATTAAACAATATCAGCTGCTCAAAACAGGTAGTTGTTGAATCCAAGTGACCACTAAGTACAGGTTTGAATTTGTTTGTATAATGAACCGCGGACCAACAGTCTTCACCGAGTATGGTCGAATATATCAATAGAGTCGTCAACGCCAGAATGAGATGTCTTATGAAGTTTGCCGACAAATACTGATTCATATCTCATATGTATGCTGTATAATGTTTATAATTGAAATTATATTAACATATTAATATATTTACCAAAAAACTACTCATCCAACCCTTTAGGCCAAAATAAACTGGAATTGAGGTTCTGGTAACCCTATACCTACCATTTTTGCCCCTACTTTAAACAATGTTTGGCATATCAAGTTTGCTCAAAATGCACCAGTGCATAAAATCCAGAAAATAATTTTAAGAAATAAAATGTTTTCATGCCTTAACATTTTTTCTGCAAGTTACTCGAACCACAATATTATTTTTGTGGCCTCATTGGCGGAAGGTGAACATAAATATTTTGATTGCCTAAGCACAATTATGTTTTCTTATTTTATGAAGATATAACTTTTCAATTCCGACTCCTTAGTGTTATCGCCAACGTACATAATTCTATATGCATGGATACAAGTATGGAATATGTAGAATATTTGAATATAAGATTTCTACCACACGCTCCATTATATGATGTTTATTTTTATGTTCATTTAATAGTAGTTCGTGCATGCATTTACTATCAGCCCAGTTACAGTACCCTGACACAGAACTTATCATTTTATGTATTTGACAGGTCCACTATTACGGTGTAAATCCAATTATAAAGTCTTAAACAAACAGCCATAATTTCAATGCAAAACTAACAAACTATAATCGTACTACCTATTCAGACAATGGTCGTAATCGTCTGTGCACACATAAACGGCTACGTCACTGTCACCAGATCCTAACTGGGTTATACCAACTCATACATCCAACTCGTACAAGTCCACGATTTTTAGAAATCTAACGGTGTCTGAAAAATGGTAGTGTCTGGTCACAGCTCGTACGGGCCCCATACGACTTATAGAGGATGCAATCGCGCAGCCGTGCTAGTTCGCAAAAATCAACTCGTACGTAGCTCGTATGGCAAAATGTGACCAAGGCATTAATAGACGGTGATAATTAAGATGTTAGATATTCGTAGTTCGTTGTAGGTTGTTGATTATGACCCACCTACAAGATGCTAATACGTACATAAACTCTAGTATAGTACGGATAATTTGACTTGATCCTGACCATTATGCATGAATATATTACAAGGTTTTTGCGTTAAATACGTATATCAATATCCGCGGACAGTTCGTGCAATATCGGTCCTTTAGATTTGTGTTTGTAAGACACCTTGATCGTGTTTGTCATACATCCCGCTTTTGAAAACATAAAAACGGGATTATAGATATAGACAATATATCAGCTGTTAGATTATGCTAATACCAAATGTATAAGGTCGAGAGACGTGTCAAATTCTCCGTACCATACACCAGTATAACAAGTTCATTAGAGAGTGATGTATGTATGTATAATGTTAACAAACTATGATCACTTGTAACGGTTTATAGTGATGATAAACTAGTAGAAAATATATGCTAAGCTGATGGTGATTGATTGTTGGTGTAGTACGGAGAATTTGATACGATCCTCGACCTTCCATCAGCATAGTTTAACAGCTGATATAGTGTCTATATTTCTAATCCCGGTTCTATGTTTTCATTAGCGGGAAGTATCACGAAGACGCTCGAGGTGTACTTTCAACACACATCTAAAGGGTCGATATTCACAATTTGCTCGCGGAAATTTATATATTCAACACAAGAACCTCGTAATAGTCGTGCATAAAGGTCAGGATCAAGTAAAATTCTCCCTGCTTTAATTCTATGCAGATCTTTAAATCTGTTCGCTGATGCGATTTAAAAATTCAAACTATGTGTAACCTAGATTTTACATTCAACCAGGATATTCAC
This sequence comes from Spisula solida, assembly GCA_947247005.1. Taxonomy (NCBI): domain Eukaryota; kingdom Metazoa; phylum Mollusca; class Bivalvia; order Venerida; family Mactridae; genus Spisula; species Spisula solida. Next base: position 20,938,558 of record OX365957.1, read on the forward strand.
CCAGTTATAATCATTTTTAAAGTCACATACTCACTATTATATCTCCTCAATGAAAGATCATAGTATCAATAAATCGATACAGTCAATTAACTAAAGCATATCCATTCTTTTATTAGAGGATTATCAGCTTTTTACTGTTTCGTAGATTACTCACATCGTATATAAAACATACTTAATTAATGTTATACCATTAATTTGATGTATGGCCCTTTTGTTCCTTTGTTTACAACACCTTTCAATGCATTGCATTTTTTACTTACTTTTTATTTCGAATATCTACCATTCTACGCATTGCTGACGTTAGCATTTTATTTCATACCATTCTACGCATTGCTGACGTCAGCATTTTATTTCATACCATTCTACGCATTGCTGATGTCAGCATTTTATTTCGAACAATTTTACGCATTGCTGGCGTCAGCATTTTGTTTCCTAGTATTCCAAGCATTGCTGACGTCAGCATTTTATTTCATAGTATTCCAAGCATTGCTGATGTCAGCATTTTATTGTTTTCACCTATATTCTACTCATTACTGACATCAGCATTTTATTTTGTATATCAACCATTCTACGCATTGCTGACGTCAGCATTTTATTTCATACCATTCTACGCATTGCTGACGTCAGTATTTTATTTCGTTTATCAACCATTATACGCATTGCTGATGTCAGCATTTTATTTCGTACAATTTTACGCATTGCTGGCATCAGCATTTTGTTTCCTAGTATTCCAAGCATTGCTGACGTCAGCATTTTATTTCATAGTATTCCAAGCATTGCTGAAGTCAGCATTGTATTGTTTTCACCTATATTCTACTCATTGCTGACATCATCAGTTTAGTTATTTTCTTAGTGGATCTATTGCGACAAACTCATCATATTATTTAAATAAATTACATTATACGCATTGTTGAGAACAACATTTTATCAACTCAAGTTCATTACATTTTGGTATTTTTCATAGCATTATATTTACCGCTTTATGAAATCTACGAGGGATGTTCCGAAAGTTTCGGGACAAGTGTCGTCATACATGTATTTCTTGACAATTTGCATGTAATGTTCAACAATTGTGGGTACCTGTTTGATATATTCATTAGATATATGTAACGTCATACTAATTTTATTCCACGTAGACGGATAATTATGTAGCTAAAGTAACGTCTGGTACGTTTGAGCGGGGCAACTAAATGTAATAAATGCAAATATTGCGACTCTGTCCCAGAACTTTTCGAATACCCCTCGTACACTTTGTATCTACCCAACGATGAATGATGCGATTGTTTGTAATATATTTTCAAGTTAAACTTTATTTTGAAAACTCAAACGCATCAACTTAATTAATGGTTATTTAATGCTATTAAACTTCAAATACTTTATTTGGTACCAGTTGCCTTTGTACGTTGTATAATACCATACGACAATCATATGATGAGTGTGAAAACTTAGACGTTAAAGTTTTTTTTTAATCGCTTTAGCTGGTTTTGAATTAATGTATGGAATGCGCATTAATTTACCATCATGCATTTTAGGCCTAGATGTTGGTTTAAGGTGGCTCGACCTACCGTCGAACTTTCTTTGTCTTAAAACATTTATCTAACGGTTGGCTCGTTATATTAAACACACTATTTTTTAAATTTGGTATCAGACAAGTTAGTAAAAAAATATTGTAGCGTTTTTGCTCTTTTACAGCTTCATTTTTGACTTTCGCACTCAGTATCATTAGATCTACATTCAATATATCTACCAATCGAAAGTATGACTTTAATTCTAGATGACATTGTGACGCATGTGCGTGTGGTGGGTGTTTGTATTCTTTTGTGTGTTGCCTTACCTGTCCCTTTTTACTGCTTTTCATGTTAGGCTGTTCCTTTGAGTGCTGCCTTCCCTGTCCCCTTTTTACTGCTTTTCATGTTAGGCTGTTCCTTTGAGCTTTGAGTGCTGCCTTCCCTGTTCCCTTTTTACTGCTTTTCATGTTAGGCTGTTCCTTTGAGTGCTGCCTTCCCTGTCCCCTTTTTACTGCTTTTCATGTTAGGCTGTTCCTTTTGAGTGCTGCCTTCCCTGTCCGATGTGTAATGATCGTTATACAATACATATACAGGATTTATTCAACGGTATTTAATTCATGTGAAAGAAAAATAGCTACATTCTACACATGCCGATGTACGACCGACGGTCAACATTACTCGGGCACAAACTTATTTTTGTCTAGCGTAAACCTCTCAATGGCAGACATAAATTCAAGATCGATTTTGAGTTCAACCACTTGTTTGAAGTTCTAAGATATAAATATTGTCTGTTACCTTTGGTCTTTCTCACAGCATTTAGTCTGCCAGTGATATATAACGGTAGTAAGCTATATAGGTTTGTTAAATACACGAACTCGTTTCAAGTCAATTCAATTGTGATTCAGCATTTCTTCCCTAAATTTTTTTCGCGCTTTCGTTGCCTATTAAAATTAATATAATACAGCCATTAAGCATCAACTAGGTGTGTACAGTTAGCCCATACAGACCGCCTTCGTAATAATGCGCCTTCAAACATACTTCCTTCTTAGCAATATGACGATCTCAAAAGTTAGCAACAAAATGTTCAGAGCCAATTCTTTTTTATTTCTCATAAGGATATTCAACTTAAACAGCCGAACACAGATGTCAAAAAAGTTGAAATTCTAAGTCACAGCTGTCAAAAAGTTGAAATTCCAAGTCATAACTGTCAAAAAGCTGAAATACTTAGTTTCAGCTATAAAAAGCTGAATGAACTTTTTCAGCTATGAAAAGCTGCATGACATAGTTGCAGCTTCCAAACAGACTGAAAAACCAAGTTCTAGCTGTCAAAAAGTCCTAAAAAGAATAACAGTAATGCTAGGGTCACAAAGCTCGTACGATATCCGTACGAATTAATCAACTCGTACGAGTTCACAATTTTTGAAATCCTAACGGTTTTTGTATATTCTTAGCGTCTGGTCACATCTCCTACGGACCACGAACAATCTATAGAGATGCACTGGAACGATATCCGTTCGATGCTCGTACGGGTTAAAAAAATCCGCACGGTACTCGTACGAGTCTTCGGTGTCCGTACGAGTTTGCCAAAATCAACTCGTACGGAGCTCATAAGGAGCTCGCAGGGCAAATGTGACCTAGGCATAAATGGTAATTCCCTGCAGCAGCATTATAAATATTTTTTATAAAAAAAACCTTATTATAAATTCATACGAACACAATATTTCAAGGCTCCTAACTGTGGATGTATCACAGAAAATCCACAATGATGAACTATAATTCTGAGGAGCACTCAATCTATCGCGTGTTATACCGTCATATCTGTTTGTACCGTATTGCCCTAATCTAATCAATGATCTAGATAAAGGGCCCATTTCTGTACCAGTCCGATGAGAATGTTCAATAACAAATGAGGACAAATGCTGGCGGAACGTTGTATTAAATTATCAGAGTATTTGTTTATAAAATACATCAGAGTTTGACCGTCATAGCATGCTGCTTCCTCACTTTGCTATCTTCATGCCAGACAGGCAAAGAATGGTGACGGTTCGCTTGTTGGCTAGAAAAAGCAACTGAAATGAACTTGGAATTGCTCATTATCGTTGTTTATTCCACAAACTGAAAACTACTTTTTTGTTTGTTTTAAAACAATTACACATAATGCCAATTGGTACCTATACAACACAATGAATAACACAAACACATAACACATTGAGTTCAAATTGACTTGCAACATTACCAATATTTTGATGTAATTCATTAAGCATACTATTTTGCCATATTTTTATATTAAGAGTACACTGTACATGTATTACAAAACTGAAAAATGTTGCGTTTCTTTAGCCACACATGTAGCAAAGTTTGACAAGTTGTTCGTTCGGTTAGGTGTTGGGCATAGTGCCTTGTATGTTTTTAAGTTTTATATATGCTGCTGGTTAAGTTGAATGCTGTCTTCCCTGTCCGACTTAATGATCTTTTTGCAGTGAATTACGTGCATGTCTTGCTCTTCTGTTTCTGCCTTCCCTGAGTGCTGCCTTCCCTGAGTGCTGCCTTCCCTGAGTGCTGCCTTCCCTGTCCGATTTGTTATTATTATCGTTTAGGTGATTTCAAATTGTGACATGAATTCATTCAGTTGAACATCGATCATCAATCATCATCGATTATCGTTTATGGATTATAAATTGAAAACATGAAACAAATAAGAACCATCATAATCGTTTCTTTGATGACAACCAGTTATTAGTGATATAAATGTCTTTATTATCACGAGACAACTGTTTTATTATAACAAATCCGGTCCCATTTTTCATATTTCTAAGATAGTAATTGTAGCTCCATCAATATATATAAATCGTTGCTCATGCCACTCAATATTATGACTACATATTTTTCTGTTGGAACTATCAGATTTGGTATGTTTCGTTCCAGTATTTTACCAGGCCCGTAAATATAACATAAGGTTGATCATCTAAGAGAAAACCCCTTCATTATCTCCGGTTATTTATTAGATGTGTCTAAAGCGAACATTGATTGCGGAAAGACATTTATTTGGATAATGAAAAAACAAACGCAAGGTTGAAACGAAGCGAGAAACAGTAATCTTTCAAAGACAATATGGCTCAAGAGTTTTCAGATAAAATTTTCTCGATTCAAATATTTCTAGGTTAGATAATTGGGTGTTTTAAATGGCAGCAAAAACTTCGCCGAATTTCCGTATTATTTCGGAACGTGCGCACGCGCGCGTTATTAACTTTAAACCAAACCAAACGGTGTAGCGGGTTATCTAGTTGATTGTGTTAAGCACATTTGTAACGAATATTTGAACATTTATTGTCAGTCTTTACTACAAAATTAAAAAAATTATCATAACACGGTAATTATTTTAACATTAATACTGAATACAGGGCCACGTGCCTTCAATCCCTCACAATTAGGTCTAAGTACATAACTTGAACAAATAGAATATACAGGGTGTTCAAAAAGTTTGTTCTCAAATTTAAATCCTTCCTAAATTTTATCTGAGCAATGTACGCAGTGTACAATTTCAATTTCTTACAAAAAAGCTTCATTTAATGCTAGAAAGATTAAAGCAATGGTAGAACCCTCTGGAATTTAACCTGAAAATTGTTCGTTCTTCTGACAGTCAGGAAAATAAACTATTGAAACTTAAAACATTCAGAACGAACTTTTTAACACCCTGTATTGTTAGTCAGTTTTAGAAAATATGTAATAATCTCAAAAACAAGTTTGGTCGATCGATGTAAGAATGATAGCAGAAGCAGTGTCAAGTCGGTACAAGAAATGATCGCATCTACTTAAACATAGATTAACATTTTAAAACTATCTAATAACTAATCTGTATTTTATAGTATGTGACAAGATTCATTATATTAACATAATTTTGTACTTTTTGGTATTAAAGGAATTCCAGAATCTGCTAGTGATAAAAATCTTTAATTTTAAACCCTTAAGCAAAATGTTTTCAGAGTCAAGGATAACGCAAAAACGAAATTATTTAGAGTTTTATTGCCGGTAGCTGTTTTCAAATTCCAGTGGAAATGCCATACAATCTAGTGGAAAAGTGCTTTCTGGAGTATAATCTACCATCAAAATAGTGACACAGCTTAGTTGGTCTGTGAAGTAGGCTCTTATCGTATTTTAACATTCATTTGAGGTGGAAATTCGCCTTTAAAGCATATTTCAATCAAATGTAGTAGTCAAATAATTTATGCTTTAAATCATTAATTTTGATTCATGATTTTCAAATATTTGATATCTTGACGCACATCTGGAATTCAATACCTTTACATGTACGAACGCACGTACGTAGTGTCAATAGTCCGTAGTGTACTTGAATTCGTGGAAAAGCTGAACCACGGAATTCTCGAAATTAAATGTTCATCGAATATTCGAAAAAACACACATGACGTCACAGCATCAGTCACTTTGCGTCTTGATTATAGTTTATATTAATTTGTTTAGGTCAATTGTGAAACCATAGGTGCATTGTGAAACCATAGGTGCATTGTGAAACCATAGGTGCATTGTGAAACCATAGGTGCATTGTGAAACCATAGGTCCATTCAGTCTAAAACAAATGTCACTTCGTGGCTTTTCCAATGACACATTCCCAAGAGCCACAATGTACCCTGTAAAATTCCTATTCCACCATATGTGTCCTCTGGTCCTAAAATCTTTACAGAATTAGGAATTATGCAGATTACTGGTTGGAAACATGAACGTAATTGATCTACACCAAGAATTGATGTAAATCGAACGTAAGTCACGCTAAGAATTACAGCTATACACGCTAGTGTGGCCACCGTAGCTCAGTGGTTAGTGTGCTTGCCGTCTAATCTAGTGACCCGGGTTCAAATCCGGGTGGAGGCACACATATGCCCGCCATGTTTCAGGAGAAAGCTGACTGGCAAATAAAGGCAATGCTCGGCATTAGATAAACGTGGAAGAATGTAGCTCTGTTATCATAAACTGAAATAGATGTTTTGCCTCAGTCTAGTTTAAAATACAATTAAATCCATGCGGTGAAAACTATAACTTTCTCATAAATGAAGTCACTAGTCGGCGTAATTACACCATTTTCCAGACATTCTATCTAGCCTCAATACTGATATATGCTGATAAGCCCCGTGCTCTGTCCTCCAAAATAGAGAGGTTGCAAAAATCAACGCGTAACGATTACGACTAATTTTTGAGCTTTTCGTCATCGATGTGTGGGTAGTTTCTACCATTAAAGGACGTGAGACAGACGAAATTAACTTGTGCATTCTGTCACACTGGTATGCGTATGCACGAGGAACTCGAGATTTTATCGGCTATGGACCCATTGAGTTTATATAAACACTCATATCGATTCATAAATAAATCATGTTTTAACTGTCGCGTGACTTTACGCGCATACGTTGTGTTTCGCAAGTCAATTTTAATTGCAACGTGTACGTGCAGCTAGCTACACGTACACGTAGTCGTACACGTTCGCATCACAACCTCCCTAATTTTACATACGAGCGTAATTGCGTGCCAGTACATCTACGAACAAAGGGTTCTCTTCATTATTTTGATAATCACAAGTTTACTGAATTCTGTTACAGGAATGTATATAAAGTACACAATTATCGTTTGAGTGTTTAATTAATGATGGCTTATCAGTGGAAGACGTTTTATTGCATCTCATTATGTGTTCGACCGATGTGACTTGTTCAGTATGTATTTGTACGATGTAACTTGTTCCGTTTTGTGCCAGAATACTGACTGCATAACACCGTTATGATTAATTTATTGGCACTATAACTACGAACTAACTTCACCAACACTTGTTTTATGATACAATTAAGCCTATCATGTTATTTGTGTGTTTCCTTTTATTTTGGGGTTACATTTAAGCAACGGTTACCTGTACTTCCAAGTCACAACAACCTTACACTGGGTCAACCAGTCCTTGAAATTATCTTACAACGATGAGAGTCAAAACGTGAAAGTTATGTCGTACCGGATATGGCTCTCGCCAAATATAGCTCTATTCGTAAGGTGACTACTATCATGGCTCAATTGTTTTGCTACTAATCATGATCAAGCCTGTGTTTCTTTATACCTATTTTTTTGTACATTGTACAATCTGTTATTGTGGGACTTTGGCTGATGTTGAGCCATATTCGTTAAGAGTGTATCTCATCATCGAACATGGCTCACCATATACGTGAGCAATATTTGGCAAGAGCCATATTCTGTACAACAAAGCTATATATTATAGGCCGGTACCATTATAAAGCATCTTAGTTCAAGACTTACATATTTGGACTTAAATTAAAAAATATGGGCAGATTATTTTCCCCGCAATATTGTATTTAGTCATTTTACAGCTAGTCAGTACTCTGGTTGATAAATAGTTCCGGGTAGACTGGTTAAGGTTTGGTTAGGTCATTCTGTCAGCCGTATATGACTGCTGAAATAAACGACCAAAAACCCCTTATGAAACACGTTAAACAAATTAAAATGTTTCCTGCTTAAATAAACCGCCCGCTACTTGTATCAACGCATAACATGCGTGTTGTATCATAGTGTATAAACGAGTCAACTTCCTGTTGTGCACGTTGAATTGTATAGTCGTATTAAGTCGTACAGTGATGAGAAATCACGTGATGTTTCAATCACAATAAGGCATACAAGTTGAATTGTACGAGTATAGTATCCCAATAAGTCGTACAGTGATTTGGTTTATACGTGGTATGTATGTAATATTGCGTATGTTTAACTCAGAAATCACATTATTATTTGGGTATAGTGGCCTTTAGACTCACACAGACAATCGTATACATGGGACAGACAACCTGTTTATACTACACCGCTGGGTGATCTATCTACTAACTTATGCTAGTTACATTTAATTTATTACATAGGTAATGCCTGGGTTACGAAATATGTCGTAAAATAAGTAATTCATTTCGACTCGATATTTTATTTCAAAGTGCCAAGAGACTGAAAAAAAGATAAAAACACAAAGTGATGCAAAGGGGGCGCAATGACATTTTGTAGCAAAAAAATATTGAAACGTAAATATTTTTTAATTCACGCCTATACGATTGCGATTTCACACAAGAGTATTAAATTTCATGTCTTTTGTTTTTTCACACTATGAATAACATTTGGAAAATGTTTTACATAGTTAAATACATTCCGCTATTTTTAAAGAAGTTTTTTTTGAAAACTAAACAGGGATTCACAAATGTAGTGTCATGTAAGATTATCGCATGTAATCATAATATACCCATCGGTCCAGATAGCGCAGTGGGTTGCGCTATCACTTGTCACCTTGTCCCGAGCAATCCGGGTACGAATTTTGAACCGGTCGATATTTTTTTGTTCTACATGTACCAGTTTTTGAAACCATATATTTTACTAAAAACAGACAACGAAATTTTGATAAAACGTGTATTTAAGGTCGGGGGGGGGGGGGGGCTGTTTGTGTTTTAGCGACCAATGTGTCTGTGACGTTACTGAATTATGTAAAGTAGTGAAAAGTGTGAGGTATATTATACCATATATAAGTAAACTTATATCACAGATTTTATGTGTTTATATTGTAAACGTATAACCATAAAACACAAAGTGTTATATAACATGACCCGAAGCTGATGGTATATAAATGTTGTACATTATAACATTAATCTATTTTGTCTGGTGTAGTTTTCTTTAACTCCAAAACTGATCTTGTATCTCACGTAATACTTGTACTGTGTCATTGTTACGGCGGAAAAGAGTGTAATAATTGAAATACTGCATTGGAGAAATGGAGTGCAATAACTGCAATGTTGCACTGACAAAGAGTGTAAAACTGTTATACTGCACTGGAAAAAAGGTTAATAACTGAAATACTGCATTGGAAAAGACTGCGATAATTGTAATACTGCACTGGAAATGAGTGCAGTAACTTCAATACTGCACTTGAAAATAGTGAGCTAACTGTAATATTGTAATGGAAAAAGAGTGCGATAATAGAAATACTGCACTGGAAATTAGTGCGATATTGCAATACTGTACTGGAAATAAGTGCGAAAACTGCAATACTGCACTAGAGAAGAGCGCTATAACTTCAATACTGTACTTTTTCTATATCTAAAGCCCAGTAACATTCACTCACAAAGATGGCTCGATATGCTCAGTATGTAAATAGCACCGAACTCTGTCACAGAACAGTTAGGGGATCGATTCCAGGGTTGACAGTTTATGTTCGGCCATGAACATGCTTCTTGAGAAGTTATCAGTTAGTTTGTAGACTCGGTGTAGGGGGAAAGTTGGTTAATTTAGATCGCCGCTGCTATACTACGAATTGTGTCTAAACGACTTCTCTTAAGCTGTCGTTGAGATACAGCTCTTGATGAGTGCATCTTGTATAAATAAATGTTGTAATAAAACAGGATATTTACATGATAATGAATTCATTTAATTTCCTCACTAAACTGTTTTATATGCAAATATATCTTTAAAACAATTACGTTAAATTCATGATTAATTTCGTATACTTGTGTAATCAATTGTACATTTCAAGTCGGTGAACCTTTTCCTACCGTTATCTACTCTGCAGAGAGTATTTGTCTATGTTAATTATATACTAGTAGACTGTAGTTAGTGTGTCAAATACAATTTATCAACGTCTAGGTTTGTCTTCAGCCAAACATCGTTCTGTTTGGTGAATGAAAATACAAGATATAACATATTAGTAACATCATTCATGTTGAAGAAAAATCTGAAAAATACACAATCTTCGATTGCAAGCATATCGACCCAATTGCCCGATTCATCGACTAGACCGACCGTGTGCCCGGGTGTATGTATGTTTGTCTGTCCCTGTGTCGGTCTGTCCGTACCCACCCACTTGTAGTTGCGGGGTGTGAAACAATAGTCTATATTTAGATTCTATTCATTCCGTTGCTTACAGTGTGCAAAATGGTGCTTATGGGGTTTTACAAACAAAAGGATGAACAAAAGAAAACACCAACATGTCAAGTCAGTTAGAACGTCCGTGTTTCTGTCTGTCTATGTGTCTGTCTATCCGTATGTTCATGTGCACGTCTGTTTGTATGTCTGTCCGTCAGCCCCACACCGTTTTGGTCCATGCAACCTGTCCTATCTTACCGCGTGTATCTCAATCTATATCCGTCTCAAATATATTATATAGTTGTATAATTATATGCATTTATTGTCGGTGTACCCACTTTAGTTGGTTGTACATTGGTTTACCATACTTACTTTGCCTGATTAGAACTACTCAACAAAACATGGTGGCCAATGTCAAACGCCTGCCTCATAATCTCCAGTGTTCCTCAGTTTGTCATTAATGAAATATTGTATAAGTGGGTATTTCTGCGGGTCAAAAACTTGGCGGATGAAAATATTAGCGATTTCTCTTATTTCTTTATAGGCCGAAATTTACACGAGAGGAAATGTTGGCGCATTTTATAATTTCACGAATTCGTTAATATTTCCACGTCACTGACTTAACCACTTATACAGAACATACATTTCCAGACTGTGAGTCAAGACGTATTCACGCACCCTTACTAGACACACGAGACATGACCGAGTTTAATTGTAACGTATAGCGCGTTATTTCTTCGGATTTTTATTTATGCGTTTTCTGCGGTTCTAGACTAGACGCTGTCCCGCAGAAATATTTTCCGCCTAGCTAAACTATCTTTTTTAAGCCAAATTTAACTTTATTTTACTTCAATGAACATGTACTGTTAATAAACTTTTAATCTTTATTTCCCGACTTTATAGTAATAATAATAATAATAAAGACTATATTTTACGAGGAAACTCATTTAACAACTTTGTCGTCTGCTATCGTTTTATTCACACTTATTTTATTCTGATAGATACTGATTTATAGACAAAATTCGAATATATTATAGATCCTTAAACTCTAGAAATAGAACAAATCTTTACAAATATTTCGGAGTCATAGACGTCTCTAATTTAAAACCCTTAAATAAAATATTTTAAATATTTCACACAGCATGCTCGGAGTATAATTGCGTTTATATATATATAGGGCCTAAACACGAATTCATTTTACACATAATAGAATGCGCATATTTTGCTTTACAATTTACCACGCATGTTAAGTAGTCTGTAAACAGAAATGCACTTTAGTCTACGTACTTGGCTTACTACTTGGTATAATGCACGGCATGCTTCTCAGATATCCGGTTAATAAATTGAAATGATACAATGATATATATTCAAGAGGGTATTTTGAGAATCGTTTTGATCTTCATATAGCAATTTAAGACTACTTCATGCTATCTAAAATGGCTAGGTCGTGATGTACTAGTGTATTGTAAAATCATACATATTCCTTATATTTCGTGGACTTTTGGAAATACTGTCATTTCGTCGAATTTGGTAATATTGTCATTTGGTAATATTGTCATTTCGTTTAATTTGGTAATATCGCCTTTTCGTTGATTTTGTTAATATTGCCATTTCGTCGAATTTGGTATACTACACGTGCTGTCATTTCGTAGATTTTTGGAAATATTGAAATTTCGTCGAATTTTGCAATGCACGTATTGTCATTTCGTAGATTTTGGTAATGATTGCCATTTTGTCGATTTGGGAAATTTTGCAATTTCTTAGATTTTGGTAATATTTACAAATAATTCTAATTCGTGGGTTTTAAGTAATATTGTAATTTCGTGGTTTTTTGGTAATATTGTCATTTCGTCTATTTTGGTAATACATCGTGATTTCAGTGATGCTAACCTTTGAAGTGGAAATAGTGCCTAAACGTTTATTGGCGATCAATGTTGGTTTCGTCAAAAATGACCTATAACTCATATTCTAACTGTTCGTTTCTACCCCCCCCCCCCCACAAAAAACGTACAAGGTTTATATATATTAGTAAATTCTATTAAAATCATATCAGTAATATCAGTATAATTCATAATATTATAAAGATATCACTATATAGCAATACTGTATGAAAGGCTCATTGCAAAACTATCATATCTCCTTCTATAACAACGGACATATAGTCTCGTTCCGCTTTCATTTCTAGCTATACAAACCGAAACCTATCTAACATCAAGGCGACGACATTTTGTGCGACATGCGCCGGTAATAAATTCATTTTCTAATTTCAAACGTTTCGGGTTTAAAAGACAAATTTAAGGACGTAGAATAACGCACACATTGTTTACATTATAAGAAAACATAAATAAACTACAGTGGTTGATATATTTCATGCACTAAGAATGGCTGCTATTGTTGAAATGTCTAGACACTTGACTAATTTATAGTAACAAGTAAGGGATATATATATATATATATATATATATATATATATATATATATATATATATATATATATATATATATATATATATATATATATATATATATTATACTCGGTTGTTTCACAAAATACACGAGTCATTTCCAGAATGGTTTATATAATATACGACTGATAAGCAAGTTGTAAATCATGGATCTACATGCACTAGTAAATTCATACAATTGGTCCAATTTAGTTTCAACATCCTCACACATCAATGGTAAATACTATAGCGCACAGACAATCCAAAGTCACACAGAAACGACGACAGCGTCCGTCATAGAACGAACCATTCATATCAACCACAATGGATATTCCAAACAAGCCTGTATACTCATGGTAATCCATATTCGGCGCTGTGCAACGACTTTGGCTCACCATAAGCCATATCCGTTGAGAGTGTACCTCATCACCAAATATGGCTCTCCATATACGTAAGCCATATTTGGCATGAGCCATATTCGGCACAAATGGCACTTGTACAATGTATTGCTAGACGAACAGACTCATCATCTTGACCACGTGATCGCATTCATCAGGGTACTGTTTTATCAAAGCACTTACGGATATCTTAAACTGACGTTCAAATTTATATTGTTTATAATTCTTTAACAACTGCAAACTAGGTAAAAATGTGGTTTGTATGAATTCATTCACTGAATCTTTATTAGTATTGAAGCTCAATTTACCACACTTCATGGTTGTCAAAGTATTACAGAGAACTTACCGTGTAGATGCACCTTAAGTTACCAGCCGGTTCATTTTAAAATGTATGTTTCGTAAAAAGACATTGTACATGGGATCATCTTACGATTATTACTCATCGCGAGAACTGGTGCAATAATGATTTCTGCGGTTTAAAGAAGTATTCACGTGTATCCTATTGCGACAGAGATTAAAAGGTTGATGGCTTTCGAAGTACTGTATTGTGAAGACACTTGAATTCGCGGAGTTGAAAATTCGCGGAAGGTGCAATAAAACGTATTGCGATAGAGATTAAAGGGTTAATGTCTCTCAAAATACTGTACTTTGAAATCATTTGAATTAAGTTAAAAATTTGCGGAAGGTGCAATCGAATGTGATTTTTATTTTGTGTGTTCAAACAAGAAGGTCATACGTGCAAAAACGCTATTTTGATAAAACAAGCAAAACATGTCTGAAAACTACTCTTTACCCATGGAAAAACAAGCTTTATCACCTTAAGTTTGGTCAACATGTCCTGTTCCGCTTTTCATTAAAACAGGCTAATAATTAGGAGCGCCCTGTGATGCCGACTTAAAATATGCATGAGTGTTATAAGGTCATTAGTAGCACTTACGACCTATTCTTTCTAAGCTAGTGATGTGTCAAACGTAAGACTTTTATTACGTTCTGATAACACGGGGGTGAATTGATGCTTAATTACAATCACCAAATATACGAAACTTTTAAAATCTTAAAGATGATTTCACAGCTGTTTTATATATGGATGCTGTTCGATGTGGGTGACACAGCAGTAACGTATGTGATATAAATACATCATGTAAATCAGGGAGCGACGAGACATATATAAACTATACACATACTAGTATTATCATTCAGAAAGTGTTGTACCATGTTAAGGAAGTTATCAAGCTGTGAAGGCGTCTGTGGTTGACAATGGTTGACAGTGGTTGACCACAATCTACATAATCATTGACACCAATATACGAACATTTGAAACTTCACATCATTATTATTATAAGAGTATTATACTGTAAAATAACATGTTTCCGTGGGTATTATTTCGTGGATTTTGATAAATAATCATTTTCGTGCTGTCGTGAATTCGTGGGTTACAAAACACGAAATGGTAAACCCATATTTGATATGGGAGAGGTCGATTATTCGTTGGGATTAGATTTTGAGGTCGAGTGCAAAAAAAAAATCAACGAAAATTCAACTCCCTCGAAGATAATGATTTTACCGTATGCTTGTGCGTTAGGTTCGTTTGTCTCATTGTAACGTTACTACTAAGCTTACAATACATAGATGTCTGAGTTTATATTTATCGATTATTCAAGTCAGTCACATGTTACATAACATTCTGCACATGTATAAACATTGCAATTTCTCTTAGTAATGTATTCTTAAATATAATTATATATTATGTGTTTTAGTGTGTCTGACGTCGAGGGTTGGGCCTTGCCATTGTAAGGACTAAACAACGCTCGTAGAAGACCACCACATATCATTGTATAATATAGGTGAAATGTTAGATGTAATCATATGATCATAAAGATTAGATAAGATGTTACATTTCAAAACTGAGACATTTCAAAAGCACCTAGGGGATGTTTTGACTTGTTTAAATGTAAACACACATATTTTGAACAATTACGTCTAAAAGTTCACAAATTGACGTGTGAACACTTTTGTGATGGTGTGTGGAATCTATTAATAAGTAATCAGTAATCACTAATTGTTTATAGTTTTATATATGACTATACTAATTATGTTTCCCTGCTTGTTTTGACGTATTATTATGTTTAAGTATCGTTTAATTATGTCATATGCTTTAATTAAAGAAGCGTTTAAGTTATCATATAGTATACCATCGCTTTTGAAAAGACCACCAAGTTTGACGTATGGGATACCTGCGTTATTTAAGAAATTATGAATATGTATATGTGTTTTATCGTCGAATAAAGCACATTCACAAATTCGGAAGCGTAGTAGTTAAATCACGCGTGCGTAGCACATCCGAAGCCTATAGATAAAACACTGGTACATATTCATTATTTCGATTCCAATATTCCGCATTTAACACCACGGCAGTAGTACCTATTGAATTCGCGCCTTTGACCTACCGCTCCCAGTACGAACATCGGTACCATAACCACTTGGACACGGTAGACGGTTATTGTTCATATTGATATATCCAATGTCTTAACGTGCGCTATCAAGACCAAAGATAAATAAGGTCCTAGATAAATATCCGTCTTTATTACGTCCTATGTCAACGATCCTGACTTTATACAAACATTGTCTGAATCAAGTTGCACATTTTGTACCTTTTGAAGTACAAACAAGTTTATAAGATGTGTAAACATAGCAAAACATCTCAAATAAAGCCATGTTTGTTGAGTTGTAGCGTACTCTATTGTCGTGCAGGAAATACGAACTGTAAGTTTGCGCAATAATGGTATAAATTAATGCAATATTGACTTAGGTCGATATATTTACATTACATTTAAATAGCATAAGTGAATTAAAATTGCTCAAATTGTAAGGCGCAGTAACTTTATTTGCTTACAACAAATTAGGTATATATATCTACTGTACATATAATCAATTGTCGAGTGTATTATCTATTTTGTTTCCATTTGGTTAATTTTGTTAAAAAGATACATATTTTATTATCAATTCAACTTACTGCAGTCATACAAAGCTAATGATAGTAAATACTATATGCAATTTATCATTTAATATATACATGTATAAACATACCAAGGTTATCCATTTTTACATAGGTAAGAAGCGTTATGTAGGGAGCTACAATAATCACAGAGGAAACATGAGTTATTCTTTGTTTCTTGGGAAATATGTGCACCTCAATTTTTTAACTTAAGTCACCATATCTAAGTTTTCCCTTGAGTTGCTTTGTAAATTTATCAGCTCTGCCCGAGCGATTTATGGTATAATCCACTTGCAATAATGAAAATGGATTAAAGTTCATATCTTTAAATGTTGCCATCAAATACCTGTCACTGTCTAATCATATCACATTTTGTCATACTTCACTGGCTTTATTTACATTTAAATATATTGTAATAACACTGTCAAACAGAAATGCAATTGTTCAGCGACAAATTATGCATAGCTTATTATAATACGTTTCGTTAAGTCTACAAAAATCAGTTTGCATTTCAAATGAAACAACTTTATGGTTATGAAATGTGACACTGAAATGTCTGTTTAACGTATTATAGGTTGGTTAAGATTG
Source organism: Spisula solida (assembly GCA_947247005.1). Taxonomy (NCBI): domain Eukaryota; kingdom Metazoa; phylum Mollusca; class Bivalvia; order Venerida; family Mactridae; genus Spisula; species Spisula solida. The sequence continues at coordinate 20,955,380 of OX365957.1, forward strand.
TTAGTTTTAACACATGCCACAACCACGAAGGTAGCGTGGTCTACACTGCTACACATCGTAGCGGCATCTACTCCAACGTCGTCCGGACCATTAAATAGCTTTGACACTTTCCGCAAAAGACAAAACGGAATACGCTGCAACGACGGAGCAACGACAGAGTGTCCTAGGCATTAGAAAGCGTCGCAAAATACTGCTTTAAAGAACCTAAGATGGTTAATAGAAACGTAATAGTTGATTCTTAAACAAAAAACCATCAATGTGATCAAGTCACGCACCTTGTTCAGTTCATTTACTGGTTATGTGCTGGGCATTGTGCCTAGTATGTTTTTACGTTTTCTGTGCTCGGCTGGTTAAGTTGATTGCTGCCTTCCCTGTCTGACTTTTTTAATTCCGCCTTCTTAAAGCATATGCGTGTTATTCATTTATTACTATTTCTTTTGTAAATCTTCCACTGGTGATTAAAGTTACGTATAATATAAAATTGATCCTATCTTTTAATAACACAAATATCGTGGGATTTTTCTGGCCGTGATGGGAATTATTCACAAGCGTTTATTCGTACTCATATTTCCTTGAATTAAAATTGGTATCGTATTCTGACAAGATGTTTAGTTGGCGATGAGTAGGTCGCAGTAATGAAACCTAATACAAAATTAAAAACAAGTTAAATGTTGCATACACAGTCAGGTTTATTAGGGGCATTTTATGTTTATAGTAGGGAATGTTAAATGGTTTTAATGATCTATGGATTGAATTATGTACATTGATGTTTTGCGCATTTTTATTCGTTTGTAGTGAAACGTACAATGGACGTATTAATGCTTTAAATCCCTACTTCTACGTATCAACATATCAAATGTCCAACGTTGTTGAACCGAGCATATATTTTTTAAAACATGCCGAGCATAGCCTTTATTTGCCAGTCAGCTTTCTGCTGAAACATGGCAGGCATATGTGTGCCTCCACCCGTTTTTGAACCCGGGTCGCCAGCTTAGACGACAAGCGCGCTAACCACTGAGTTACGGAGACCAAACATGGCTCACGCCAAATATGGCTCACTTATATGGTGAGCCATATTTGTGACGAGGCACACTCTCAAAGAATACGGCTCACGGTGTGTCAAATTCGTTGCACAGCGCCAAATAAGGCTCACAGCGAGCCATATTCGGCGCAATATATTCTTCACCCTACAAATAATGCTCTTTATTTATACGTTAGCCATATTTGGCGCAACATTTTTTTACTCTACGAATAGAGCTTACAAGTGAGCGATATTCGGTACAACTCAGCGTCCGGTTAAAAACACTGTCGATAGGAGTTTAAACCCATGTTCATAACAAAACGTACATTCTGACAGCCAAGTACCATAGTGCTTGGAAAAGTACCAAGCATAAACTATACGTTTCATTGACATAAACACTTAAAATAACACAAAAATAAAACTTACATCAGATAGCGGATGGGTATATAATAATAAGATCTTTTCATTTTACGGTAATTGGCCAATAAAAGCTACACGTAACAAAGTAGCGTGTTTACCATTACAGAAATGCCTAGACCATCAGGATCTTGTAGTCTTGCACATTCTGCCTAATAGAAATGAACAGTAGAATAGTTATACAGACCAATTGATTTTATACGTGATTAAGTATAAATAATTTACATCTGTCTAAATCAGACAAATGCCATTTGTATATAGTTAATATAGCACACCCAGCGCCATTGCGCATGCGCAGTCGGGATATTACTCATATTATAGCTAATTGGGCTGGTTTGCCTAAACTCCATAAAGCAATCTAACTGTCTAATAACCAACACCATTACCACAAATGACCATAAATAGAGACTTAATATCCACTACAATAGGAGGGGTTTTGTTTCTGAGAAATCGCTTCCTCGACAAATTTTGGCAAACAGATTTATCTTAAAACATTATTGTAGTTAAAGTAGTTAAGAGTTATCAATATTTCTCCCATTCTGATCAAGTCAGCATAATCGTTCATGGCTTTCTGAGAAACAATGTGTCTACAAACTAAATCCTAAACTGAACAATTCCATGATTTAATGCTATCCTTAGCCACAGACAAAGTTATTCGCGTACCTGAATGGGCGTTCGGTATGCCAAAATATTTTCTCGGGTGAATTGCAAGTTTTATTTCAATTTTTAATTGGAACCACTTCGACTTAGACTTATATTAGACCGTCAATCACATGTTGCTTCCAGGCGAGCATATGTAGGTGTTTCCTGACTAAGTCTTACTCCTTGAATCAATCTAGGTTCCACACCCGGACTGGATCCATTGCGTTCATCCCTGACCACGTTACCCCCCATTTAACATTGACAGAATATATAAAATGTAGTTGTTCTGTCTAGATCTCCAATACACGGGAGGTTCAAAAAGATAATAATTAGTCGGACCCAACATAACCATCGGAGCACAGAAAAGAAAACATAGAAACATGCAAGACACTATTCCCATCACACAACCGAACGAGAAAATGATCCGCCCAAGTCCCAGCTGTCAAAAACCTGAATTTAGCAATCAAAACGTTTACTACTTGTTGTAATGTTGATAAATTTCGGGCAAGTTGGTTAGCTTTACTGGTTTGACCTATACAACTGGAAATGTGTTCAAAGAGGCGTACCATCGGTGATAATTCACTTGCATCACCTAACTCACAAAGAAAGTCTCTAGCAATGCTTAGAGAAGGAAACCGCCGTGGTAGGAAATTCTCTATTTTGGCAAGGAAATTGATTTTATTTGCGCAAGAGACACGTGCTGCGAGTGGGTACGTTTACTATAATCTAGGCTATCATTATATCATTACGTCATTAGTATTAGAGACGACAGAGAACTATCAATATCTGTGATTTATATGGCAGTAGATTCTCATTAAAATGTTCTTCCTAACAATTATTGCCTCTGTTTTCCTAGAGTCACGTGTTCTCTAGCGTCCTTCTTATTGGCCCAAGACTTCAGGTTAACGCTCATGCAATATCAAATTCACATAAGTGTGTGTTAAAGTTAGATTAACGCTCAGTACGTGTGTATTTTTATTGTTTTAAACATTATAATTGGAGAAAAAAACAGTGACGACCAAAACCTTATTACACTAAGCTGTAACACACTAATACACATGCTATCTATTAAAATCAGACATTTATATTGCAAAGTGTATGTACCCAATGTTATGTAAACAAGTGACTGACCTGATTAATCGATTTATTTATCAAAACATAAAGTCACGGGTGTTATTAAATGGTGTTCAAGTTCAGTAATAGAACCCAATTCTACACAAAGTTACATAAATCTATTTTTAACATGATTGCTAAATTTCATAGCAAAGCTAATAATGCGTCGATGCGTATTAGTATTTCTTGTTTCTTCACCGTCGCTGAACAATTCGAAAAGAAAACTAACTACATGTAGATACTATTAATTAGAGAAAGAACATTATTAAGTCGAGCTTCTCAAACGTGCTTGATAGATCTCATCGGTAGATAGTTGGTTGGAAAAATACCGAACACAGCTGATGTAAATGAACAACAAGAAGCAATCCAAGTATCAAATAAGTGTTTGCTAAGTTAATAATTGTCACTTAAAGTCCCAATAAGAACGTTAAAGTCGTTTTGTTCATTTATTATTCATAACCCTCCATTTAAAGTAAACCAACCACCTTTCGTACTGTCAATGTCTCAACATAGTAGTATTTCAGACGATTCAATACAATTTCGAAAACTATTTATTATTATCTAGCTATTTGGTTTGGTTCTAATAGTTTATTTAGGACAATCTTGATTGGACCAACCTATGTGCACATAAATTCGTGACTTATTAAATGACGTCACAGAACGTTCAAGTCATGATACGATGATATTGGCGTTCAAATTGACGTCACGTCCGTAGCTGGGGCTGTAATAATTGATTTAAAACCAACCCTAGGTAATAGAAGATCAGACAGGGTAATCAACACTCAACAGAAACTGCAGAACACAAAAAACACAAAAAGAACAGTGTACAAACTGTTAAACCTTACGATGGAGTATGCATAATTTGATATTGTTGATTCTAACGTGTTCTCTGTTAAACCTTACGATGGATTTTGCATAATTTAATATTATTGATACTGTCGTATTCTCTGTTAAACCTTACGATGGATTTTGCATATTTTAATATTATTGATACTATCGTGTTCTCTGTTAAACCTTACGATGGATTTTGCATAATTTAATATTATTGATACTGTCGTATTCTCTGTTAAACCTTACGATGGATTATGCATAATTTAATATAATTGATGCTATCGTATTCTCTGTTAAACCTTACGATGGATTATGCATAATTTATAATTATTGATACTGTCGTATTCTCTGTTTAACCTTACGATGGATTTTGCATATTTTAATATAATTGATACTGTCGTATTCTCTGTTAAACCTTACGATGGATTATGCATAATTTAATATAATTGATGCTATCGTATTCTCTGTTAAACCTTACGATGGATTATGCATAATTTAATATTATTGATACTATCGTATTCTCTGTTAAACCTTACGATAGATTTTGCATAATTTAATATTATTGATACTATCGTATTCTCTGTTAAACCTTACGATGGATTATGCATAATTTAATATAATTGATGCTATCGTATTCTCTGTTAAACCTTACGATGGATTATGCATATTTTAATATAATTGATACTGTCGTATTCTCTGTTAAACCTTACGATGGATTTTGCATATATTAATATAATTGATACTATCGTATTCTCTGTTAAACCTTACGATGGATTTTGCATATTTTAATATAATTGATACTATCGTATTCTCTGTTAAACCTTACGATGGATTTTGCATATTTTAATATAATTGATACTGTCGTATTCTCTGTTAAACCTTACGATGGATTTTGCATATTTTAATATAATTGATACTATCGTATTCTCTGTTAAACCTTACGATGGATTTTGCATATTTTAATATAATTGATACTGTCGTATTCTCTGTTAAACCTTACGATGGATTTTGCATATTTTAATATAATTGATACTGTCGTATTCTCTGTTAAACCTTACGATAGATTTTGCATATTTTAATATAATTGATACTATCGTATTCTCTGTTAAACCTTACGATGGATTTTGCAAATTTTAATATAATTGATACTGTCGTATTCTCTGTTTACGATGGTAAACAATAATTCCAAGTGTGAAAGCAATACCTTGAACGTTTTGTTTATCATTTTAACAGACACACGGACAAGACAATCACTATATGCCTTCGCATCAGTATATGCCGGGGCGTAAAACACTGAACAGCTACAAGAACACGTCAATTTAAGGGCTTTGGTTGATCCACGTAGAATGCTATCCTGCTGAAAGTGACAATATTCGTATCGTAAGGTCGCATTTACACAATATAGATTTTTTTGTTCAAGTAATTAGTTCATACTACATAATCGGAAAGTAACGATTGGCTTTAATAGATCGAATATTTGGCGAGTTAATTAGCAGTATAGTTACAAGAAGGTCATGGTCCCTATCGGAATGTGTTACACAAGATTATCGTATACTATTCTATACATTTATAGAAATCTCTTTGTGGGTATATATGCCGATTATACTGAATTATTCCGTCTGATAGTATATTGTAAATTAATGACACACTGTATTAATTTCGGTGTGTGTTTGTTGAATGAGATGTTGTAATACCGCCATTACTAATTCGATTCGATTGATTAAGTAATTTGATTGGTCACTTCTGGGCAAAAGTGCATGCAGCCTTATAACCTCGTCATATAAGACACGGTTCTCTTTTGGTCAACTCGCATGCTGCCTGCGCTGCCTTTATATCTCTTGGCACTAACGTGTTCCCTGTTTAACCTTACGATGCATTGTATACACATTTTCATATTGATACTAATTAAGCATTTTGCTCATTTTAATATTATTGATACTAATTTATTCTTAGTTAAACCTTACGATGCGTTATGCATATACTAATATTATTGACACTAACTTCTTTTTTTAAAGCGTACGATGCATTATGCATAATGTATCTTAATATTATTGCTACTAACGTTTTCTCTGTTAAACCTTACGATGGATAATGCACACATTAGTATTATTGATACTAACTTGTTTCCTGCTAAACATTGTCGAGCTTGTGAATACATGTTACACGGGTAATAATGCACATTTGGGATAACTAACCGCATGTATATGTAAAAGGTTTTGACTGTGAACGTACGTTTTTCTTGTATATGCTACACTGAAACAAAATTGCGTCATGTGTAGAATTTCATAAAACCTTAGTTGCTTTTAAATTAACTTTGAAATGAATGCACCGTGTGTATATTTGTATGTATAGTATATGACAGCTTACGACAATGGCTGACTGCACCAGGGGACCCATGATTATCACATATATACGTAAAGCTATGATTTATGTTTGAGATTGATCTAGGCGATTATATCTGTCACCGCCGAGTGTGTGGTGTGCTGTCATTTACGTTTCAAGAGAACAAAACTATTTTACACCCGATTTGAATTTTGCCTGGTTGTTTATTGCAAAATTATATCCATACCATTATATAAAGAGTATAAGATACTTTGCTGTATGTGCATATAATTCAATGAATGGATTAATACACTGTACATAATGTAACATGCATGATCTGTGTTAAAAAGGAATTAGTTTTAGGCTCAAGCTCAAAATTGTTTTGTTTTTCAAATACATAAAATATGTTAAATGTAGGATAATTTCTTTTGTGCGTAGGAAATATAATTGACGCCTGCGTAAATTTTAAAGACGAATGAAGTATTCGGTTTTAACACATTTTCTCAACAATTTAGTTGTATATATGGGGCAAAAAATCACCTTGCCATCTTTGGTCAACCTTCCTCTTTGTATGTATTGTCCATTTTATAGTAAAAATACAAAAATATTTCGCCATTGTGCCTTTTTGTTGAACTTTCTTCATTTTGTATGTGCCATTCTACAATTTCGTTGTCCAGCACAAGGCTGCTTCGTATCTTTCAAAATTCAAAATGCATGTACACTGTATATATGTTATAGATTGTCCTTGCTTGTGGTGTGTGGTGTCCGGTTGTTGTTTTCTTGTCACCTGGCTCTCGTTCCGTTTTAGTTTGCCTGACTGAGGCGGCAGACTTTCAGGACGGGATGCCGTGTTTTCAGTGCTTTGTGTGTTTTTAATGTTTTCTATGCTCGGCTGGTTAAATTGAGTGCTGCCTTCCCTGTCTGACTTAATATAATTATTTTGCCAGTTTTCCTGGACTGTATTCAGGGGTGTATTATACCCAGTACTTACATACCCTTTCTCAAGAAACCAGCAACTTCTCCATGTGTAGAGGAAAATCGATATTGCTTTCAAATTTTCATGGAATGGTATGAATGTGACATCCCACGGCCAGGAATCAAACCCCTGTTGACTGTCACAAGTGATTAATAATTGTCTTAATCGTTTGGAGGGACCTTTCTGGAGACAGAATTAATATTGAATAAAATTACTTTGCCTGGCAACATACAATTCTTAGAGATAATAATTATTACACAGTTGGAGTAATAAATATTGAATAATAATCGGGATTTATTTGGGACACGGTAAGACATATAGAGAGCTTATATATTATTTAATGTAGATTGAATATTAGTATGAGGCCAACGAAAATTAATAGTGTGGTTCTGGTAATATGCTAAAACTCGGTAGGTTGGTACGAAAAGAATTTCAGGTTTTAATTTTTTTATGGATTTTTATGAGCTGTAAAATCTCGATCCGTGGAAATTTCCAGCGAAATGACAATAAATGCCAAGAATGGTAACTAGAGCCACAACATCAATTTCATTTGGTCTGACTACAATATTATTGTAATCGCAGAAAACTATACACAATTCTAAAACAATACGATATGTGGTGATTTCCAGCAACATGGCAATAAAGGCTAAGAATGGTAACTAGAACCACAGTATTAATTTGATTTGGCCTGACTATAATATTATTAAAATTGCAGAAAAATATACACGATTCTAAACATATTATATATTGGTATATAAAAAGACATTAGTTCCCATTAAATGAGGATATTACGCCTATTAGCCCAACTTATTATGATCTGACTTTTGACTATTTGATACATTTATGATGGCATTAGGACAGTAAAATAACCATACATAATCTAATTGTCAAACATTATATTTAAGTAATATACGAATGGTGAAGCACGGTAAAACATATCTAAACGATCCATCATTTTAGTAAGTCATTATGTTTTTTTATGTTTTGTTAAAAAGCATATTTCAGATATTAAAAAGATCATAACTCATAATAAATCTCAATTCGAAAAAAACCCAGAACGAAATTGTGCTCTACAATGCATAAATTAACACCACTGACAATATTAATATGCTTAACATATGTATACACGACAATGTACTTAAACACCGTCTTAGATCTATATATAGCACAGATAATTTGACCTGATCCTGACCTTTATGAATGAATATATTATCAAGGTTCTTGCGTTGAAGATATATATTTCTGCGAGCTAGTGGTGCAATATCGGTCCTTTAGATTTGTGTTGGTATTACACCTCGAGCGTCTTCATGATACTAGTACTTCCCGCTTATGAAAACATATAACCGGGGTTATAAATATCGACACTGTATCAGCTGTTAAATTATGCTAATAGAAGGTCGAGAGTCATGTCAAATTCGCCGTACTATATTTGCTCGTGTATAGTAGTTTGCGTTATTGGCCAATAACATCCGGCTCCGAGGGAAGATACAGGAGGATTGTGTGGTACAAGGAATACGGGCGCGCTCCCAAATGCTCCTTCCGGTTATATCGTCATTGGTTTTTTAACGTGCCCGGGGTATAAGATGGATACACGCGAGACTACCGTGTCCAACTAGTTCACCTCTAGTAAAATGGGAAACACTGAAAAGCGTTTCTGTTATATCAAGTGCTCCGACCGAAAGTCGAACTTGGGACATCTGGATTAAGATGTGCCACGTGATTATGTGTCAGGGGTCATCTGCATATCAGGATAGCTCTTGCACGCGAGATGTATTAATGATGAAGTATGTATTGTCTTAACTAATTACTTGATTGTTTCAATTAGGCCCCGCTACGAAACATTGTCATTAATTCGCATTAAGGGTCATCAAGGCGGTAACCCCTTTTCAATCAAAACTGTATAGCATGTCTATAAAATAGTATGCGTCAATCGCCCTGTGGTTCTAACTATTTTTGCGTATTTGATCGTCTATGTATAAAATATAAACTACCATTGAAGCGTGGACGCATGTATTTAATATTTGATAAGTTTGTCTATTTAATGTTATTGATTGACACATGAAAAGGTGTCCGTGGGGTTAGAAGGGTGCTATATTTCAATCAGGTTGAGTAGATTTTACACAACTTAATTGATATTAAAGTATCAAAGGTCAATATTTCAATAAAGATCTTTTCGCCTGTCAACGTGAAGGTTTTAGTCAGTTACGCTCATCTACAGCAAAAGCAACATTAGTTAGTCCTAACATGATTTGATGAAGTTTTTGCAACATACGTTAGAAACAGTTTTAAGAAGGTGTCAACTTACCCATATATGACAGCCTGAATGTCTTCACATTGCGACCATGGGTGTAATTTATGAGTTGAATAACACGTTGGGAATATCAACCAACCAATTGGTACGTTTGTATGAATCATATCATAAAATATCACATAATATCACATAGCGGACCAATGTTCTGTCTTCGTTTAAAAGACTTTTTAATTGACCAACATGAAATATGTGTTTCGCGTAACTGATAGAGTTATAATTGCATAGTGTAACGGTATGGAAGTCTACATAATCGCGCCTGAAATATGTGTAAATTATGATAATCAAGAAACTGTAATCGGTTGCTATGGAATCAATGTCATAACTTTAAGTATTTATGCAAATTATGGTGATTTTAACAGTTATCACGTCGAAGTTAATGTGTCAATCTTAAATTAATGTATTTAATGTTTATTTTCATTTTACGTTTTATCAAGTTTTATCAGGTAGAGAAGAAATAGGTAAAGTTCGTTTATTCAGGTCTGTCACTAAGTCTTCTATACAAACATTGCAATATCATAACATTGTATTTTAAATGTTTTAAACATTTTAATTGGAGAAAGAGGCAGTGAAAACCAATGCCTTGTTCACTAATCTCCATACTAATACAATAATATACATGTATATTAAAATAAGACATTAATAAGAAATGTTTCAATGTTTATGTTCACAATGTTATGTAAACATGTGACTGACCTCAATAATCGATTTATACTCCTAAATGCAGTGACGTTGTTAGTTCTTTAATAAGGTCAATGAAGGCTGCATTTTTGTAATACTTGTGTTTTAAGGCCTCAAAGCGACAATACATGTACTGTAGCGGGAAATCTTCTAGTATGTACATGTACTTATAAACGGAGCTACGGTGTTAGTTCATTAGCACAAATGAAAGCTTCATTTTTGTTTCAGCAATTTGTTGGTAATAACCATCGACACACGAATGTCCTCCTGGTCACAGGAACCTGGTTTTAAAGTAATAATTATCTCTCGTTTCAATTATAATGATTATTTTTAATACTGAGCCGTTTACGATTCTCTGATAATTGTTCCTGATTCACTGACTGCAAGACGTGATTTTGATAGTCACGTGACCTTTGAATCCGTCTGCAACTAAGAATCTCTTTTTGTTACTATAAATAACTTCTTGGGATGCTTATTACGAAATTTCAATCTTGTAGCGCAATTGTTTACTACCAAATCTACCATTAAGTTAACCTTTGTTTTCCGTGCACGGAAACTATTTCTATACAAGTACATATAACATTGTGACCGCTACCAGAGACAATATATTAGCTAGCTTCAGTTTAAAAACTTCGGCAATAATGAGACGAAATGAGTACAATGTCTATTGATCTTCAATCTCGGAGTTTTCATGGTTCCGGAGACGTTTAAAAGGCTAATATTATCCAACAATAAAGACCGCCCGGAAAGAGAACGAGTTCCTATAAAACTATCAATAAAGCTATTATAGCACAGGAAATGTTCACATGATATCAAATCGCGAGATAATAGAGGACGTGTTTTCTAGATTAAGAAGGAAACATACGCAGTAATTTCGACACTAGAATGTCCCGGGGACCTCATAACGACAAAATCTGCATAGAGAGTCCTATAGATTTTGGAGCAAAACACATGCGACAAGGTATAATATAATACTATCCATTTCCTAGCACTATACGTACTTTTGCAGTGACGAATGCTGTTACATGTACTCCTATATGAAAAGTCGTCATTGCCGAAGCCATTATACAGGATTGGTGTATTTTGTGTGAATTTCTCAATTTGAAAGTCACGTGATCAAAAAAGTTTTGACTTAGGACTGAAACACAAAGCAATCGAAAGAATACAAGTCCTATCAAATGGCATAAATAACACATACATTTTAAAACGAATGTATGTAGTGTTGTCTGTATGGAAATAGATTGTAACATGAAATATGAAGTGGAAATGTAGGTAAAACACGAACAAGGTACACGTCTGCCTCTGTAGCTCGATGACAAGCGCGCTTGTCATCTAATATGGCGACCAGGGTTCCAATCCGGGTAGAGGAACACACATGCCCGCCATGTTTCAGCAAAAAGCTGTCAGGCAAATAAAGGTTATGCTCGGCATCTTATATGATTGTTTAAAGTTAATACGACCTTCACTTAATGGACCTTTCCCAGTAGCCGAAGCATGTTTCGATTGGAGTGTACATGTAGCCTAATTGCGGAAAAGGGACATGAATAAGGGTTTTTAATAAATAAGTCTGAAGCATGAAGCATGTAATTCGTCTTCAATTGTTTTACACAGTTGACAATTTCTATATGAACCGTTACTACGGCTGGTGGTAATTTAAATGATTTTTGTACCATTTAGTGTTTGGTTTACTGTTTGGAGATTTGGCCTCAGTAATGGGAAGTTCGGTCACGCAACGTGACATAATTCATTCGTTACAAATGGTTAGTTGACAAAACTGCATAACTGTTTGGCGTTACGTGTATACATTTAGTTCCCCGATAGTGTGACAGCCTTGCCATCACATGACTGATTAGCCTTTCAAGTCAGAGTAGACAAAATCGAACCAAAACATTAGGTTAATAACAAAGATTTATTACATTTAAAAGTGCATATTTAAATGAATAATAGACACCCTGTGTAGCTTGACACAGCTTTCACGGGTAACTTTCCCAAGACATTGACTGTATTTACATTCTCCCTTAAATTCTGCCGTGATTTCCTTCTGTTTTTAGTTTGGTTATGATTGATTTTATTCAATCCCGCTGAGCCAGACTAGTCAATTATATGTTTCGAGTTTGTTGTGTGTCATTTCTGCAGATGATGAAGTTAGTCTGTTAGGACAAGAATCGATAGATTATATAGCAGATCGAATAACATCTTCCTTAAACAGAACATACAGTTGTCTGCCCTTAACTTACTGGTACTTACACCGTAAACAACGACTATCCATCATTCAGCGTGCCTCCGTACAATCGTTAGCCATATTCGATGGACACTATCTCAGAAAGCAATAGCATAACTATTGTACTTGAGGCCCACATGTCACCTTAACAATCTTAGGCTCCCTACCAGGATTTGGCAGTTTATGTCCTTTCGTGATATTTGCTACGGTCATGTCCTATCATACACATAACTATGAAAAAGATTTTAGGCCGTGCAGGGATTTAGTTTTATTTCCTTGTTCAGTTTTATGCTGGACATTGTGACGTATGTGTGACGTATATGTGACGTATGTGTGACGTATGTGTGTGGTAATGTTGTATGTGTTCCTTTTTGTGCCTTCTGTGCTCGACAGTTTCTGTTGTGTGTTGCCTTCCCTGTCCGATATTTTGTTATCCTATTTGACTTTCTGATAGAAGTGCCAATGCCTGCTGGTCGATAATAGATTCGGTAATCATTCTAGTTAGGTCCATAGTATGCCATACTAGCTAATATCGTACCATCATGGATGTACCTAACATTGAATATCCTTCCATAGGCGTACTATATTAGGTCTAATTTGTTATGCACACATCAGAACCATTTGTAACTATATTATGGGCTTTATTTCAAGTTTGTTCCCAAATCAGCCTCCGTATTGCTCATAATGTTTTCGTTTATTACACTAGATTGTATCGTGCCTTGTTATGTTTCATTGTTTTGTGTTTCAGTTGTGTTTCTTTTACGTTTCTGATCACATGATTTCCAAATTGAGGAAATTCACACAAAATACAAACTATAAAACAATTGATTCTTTCATTTTAAAGTGGTTCACGAGATTTTCATCTTGTCGAAATCACTCTATGACATATACTAACACTGTAGGAGACGCGCCTAATGAGGTTTTCTTGTAATACGTTTGATCATGAAAAGACAAGATGAACACCCATAATGCATGAAGGCACGAAACTATAAATAGATATTGATTCAAAGTCACGTGATTTTAATGTTTCCTATGAACTTAAAGACTTTTAAGCATTTTATTACAGTTTACACAAACAATACAACACTTACTTGAACTTGTAACCCGTGACCGATGGGTCGCCGACCTCACTTTTTATAATGCTTAGAATTTCAGGTGTGTGAAGTTGGCTCTGAGATCGTTAATCGAAGATCGACATTCAATACAGACCTAGGTGCTAATACAGATCCAGCTCTGAAATCGACATTGGCAATTTAAGGTGAGCTAATACAGACCTAGTGGCCAATACAGATCCAGCTCTGAGATCGACATTCGCAAAAAAAGGCCTGTGAATACAGATCTGAGTTTGAATACAGAGCCAGGTCTGACATCGTCATTCGATGTACACCGACGGCGAATACAGACCTAGGACCGAATACCGACCCAGCTCTGAGATCGACATTCGCAAAATAATGCCTATGAATACAGATCTGAGTTTGAATACAGAGCCAGGTCTGACATCGTCATTCGATGTACACCGACGGCGAATACAGACCTAGGACCGAATACCGACCCAGCTCTGAGATCGACATTGGCAAAATAATGCCTGTGAATACAGATCTGAGTTTGAATACAGAGCCAGGTCTGACATCGTCATTCAATGTACACCTACGGCGAATACAGACCTAGGACCGAATACCGACCCAGTTCTGAGATCGATATTCGCAAAATAAGGCCTGTGAATACAGATCCGAGTTTGAATACAGAGCCAGGTCTGACATCGACATTCGATGTACAACTATGGCGAATACAGACATAAGATCGAATACCGACCCAGCTCTGACATCGACATTCGATGTAAAGCGACGGCGAATACAGACCTAGGATCCAATACCGACCATGCTCTGACATCGACATTCGATGTATAGCGACGGCGAATACAGACCTAGCATGGAATACCGACCCAGCTCTGACATCAACATTCGCAAAATAAGGCCTGTGAATACAGACCTAAGTTTGAATACAGACCCAGGTCTGACATCGTCATTCGATGTACACCTACGGCGAATACAGACCTAGGACCGAATACCGACCCAGCTCTGAGATCGATATTCGCAAAATAAGGCCTGTGAATACAGATCCGAGTTTGAATACAGAGCCAGGTCTGACATCGACATTCGATGTACAACTATGGCGAATACAGACATAGGATCGAATACCGACCCAGCTCTGACATCGACATTCGATGTATAGCGACGGCGAATACAGACCTAGGATCGAATACCGACCCAGCTCTGACATCAACATTCGCAAAATAAGGCCTGTGAATACAGACCTAAGTTTGAATACAGACCCAGGTCTGACATCGTCATTCGATGTACACATACGGCGAATACAGACCTAGGACCGAATACCGACCCAGCTCTGAGATCGATATTCGCAAAATAAGGCCTGTGAATACAGATCCGAGTTTGAATACAGAGCCAGGTCTGACATCGACATTCGATGTACAACTATGGCGAATACAGACATAGGATCGAATACCGACCCAGCTCTGACATCGACATTCGATGTATAGCGACGGCGAATACAGACCTAGGATCGAATACCGACCCAGCTCTGACATCAACATTCGCAAAATAAGGCCTGTGAATACAGACCTAAGTTTGAATACAGACCCAGGTCTGACATCGTCATTCGATGTACACCTACGGCGAATACAGACCTAGGACCGAATACCGACCCAGCTCTGAGATCGACATTCGCAAAATAAGGCCTGTGAATACAGACCTAAGTTTGAATACAGACCCAGGTCTGACATCGTCATTCGATGTACACCTACGGCGAATACAGACCTAGGACCGAATACCGACCCAGCTCTGAGATCGACATTCGCAAAATAAGGCCTGTGAATACAGATCTGAGTTTGAATACAGAGCCAGGTCTGACATCGACATTCGATGTACAACTATGGCGAATACAGACATAGGATCGAATACCGACCCAGCTCTGACATCGACATTCGATGTATAGCGACGGCGAATACAGACCTAGGATCGAATACCGACCCAGCTCTGAGATCGACATTCGATGTACAGCGACGGCGAATACAGACCTAGGATCGAATACCGACCCAGCTCTGAGATCGACATTCGCAAAATAATGCCTATGAATACAGATCTGATTTTGAATACAGAGCCAGGTCTGACATCGTCATTCGATGTACACCGACGGCGAATACAGACCTAGGACCGAATACCGACCCAGCTCTGAGATCGACATTGGCAAAATAATGCCTGTGAATACAGATCTGAGTTTGAATACAGAGCCAGGTCTGACATCGTCATTCAATGTACACCTACGGCGAATACAGACCTAGGACCGAATACCGACCCAGCTCTGAGATCGACATTCGCAAAATAATGCCTATGAATACAGATCTGAGTTTGAATACAGAGCCAGGTCTGACATCGTCATTCGATGTACACCGACGGCGAATACAGACATAGGACCGAATACCGACCCAGCTCTGAGATCGACATTGGCAAAATAATGCCTGTGAATACAGATCCGAGTTTGAATACAGAGCCAGGTCTGACATCGTCATTCAATGTACACCTACGGCGAATACAGACCTAGGACCGAATACAGACCCAGCTCTGAGATCGATATTCGCAAAATAAGGCCTGTGAATACAGATCCGAGTTTGAATACAGAGCCAGGTCTGACATCGACATTCGATGTACAACTATGGCGAATACAGACATAGGATCGAATACCGACCCAGCTCTGACATCGACAATCAATGTGTTCCGACGGCGAATACAGACCTAGGATCGAATACCGACCTAGCTCTGACATCGACATTCGATGTATACCGACGGCGAATACAGACCTAGGATCGAATACCGACCCAGCTCTGAGATCGACATTCACAACATAATGTGGGCGAATACAGATATGAGTTTGAATACAGAGCCAGGTCTGACATCGTTATTCGATGTTAACCGACGGCGAATACAGACCTCGGATTCAATACCGACCCAACTATGACTTCGACAATCATTATTCACCGACGGCGAATACAGACCCAAGTGTGAATACAGATCCATCTCTGAGTTCGTCATTCGCAAAATACGTTGAGGGGAATACCGAGCTGGGATGCAATATTATTGACAGCCAGAAACCAAGAAAACAATAAATTTTACATGCTTTATATTTGTTGTTAAATGCATGAAATCTGTAAAAGCAACATCAATACATACCGTTTTATTTATTTCTTAATTATAAACTAATAGTGAATGACCAATATAAATGAGTCCTAATTAAATACATTGCAAATTTACCATAGTTTTCATTGATTATTTAAAATTTATTTTAAAGGGAAGTAATAAAGCAAGTAATAAAGCCTTAACAATAAACGTCACTGCTACGTATCCACAGTTTAATGCATAGACCGATGACGAATACAGACCTAGGATCGAATACCGACCCAGCTCTGAGATCGACATTCACAAAATGTGGTTGGTGAATACAGATCTGAGTTTGAATACAGAGCCAGGTCTGACATCGACATTCGATATGAAACGACAGCGTATACAGACCTAGAATCGAATACCGACCCAGCTCTGAGATCGACATTCGCAAAATAAGGCCTGTGAATACAGACCTGAGTTTGAATACCGACCCAGCTCTGACATCAACATTCGCAAAATTAGGCCTGTGAATACAAACCTGAGTTTGAATACAGACCCAGGTCTGACATCGACATTCAATGTATACCCACGGCGAATACAGACCTAGGATCGAATACCGACCCAGCTCTGAGATCGACATTCGCAATATAAGGTAAGTGAATACATATTTGAGTTTTAATACAGAGCCAGGTCTGACATCGACATTCAAGGTATACCCACGGTGAATACAGACCTAGGATCCAATACCCGACCCAGCTCTGAGATCGACATTCGCGAATTGTGGTTGGTGAATACAGATTTGAGTTTGAATACAGATCCAAGTCTGACATCGACATTCGATGTAAACCGACATCGAATACAGACCTAGGATCGAATACCGATCCGGCTCTGAGATCGAAATTCGCTAAATAAGGTTGGTGAATACTGAGCTGCGTTTGTATAAAGAGCCAGCTCTGACATCGAAATTCGATGTATACTGACGTCGAATACAGACCCTGCGGTCGAATACCGGTCGTCCAGATATGAGATCAACTTTGCTAAATAAGGATGGTGAATACAGATCTAAGTTGGAATACAGATCCAGCTATGACATCGACATTCGGTGTATACAGCCGGCTAATCAAGACCAAGGGTCGAAAGTCGATCAAGCTCCGAGATCGACATTCCCAATATAGGACCGGTGATTGCAGGTCTCGGGTTGAATACAGAGTCTGAGATCGACATTCGTTGTATACCGACGGCGAGTACAGACCTACTATCGAATACCGACCCAGTTCTGAGATCGACATTCGCAATATAAGACCGTTGAATACCCAGCTAAGTTTGAATACAGACCAGGCTCTGACATCGACATTCGCAATATATGGCCGTTGAATACCGAGCTGAGTTTGAATACAGAACTAGGCCTGACATCGACATTCCATTTATCTCGAAGGCTAATGCAGACCAATGAATGAATAATGATCCTGCTCTGAGATCGACATTCAATATTATTCCGATGTCTAATGCACACCAAGGTCCAAATGCAGACAGAGTGCAGACCTAGTGCAGACCGAATGCAAATCAGCTCTGAGAGCGACATTTTTTGACATCGGGCATAGCCTCTATTTGCCAGTCTGCGTTCTGTTGAAAGATGGAGTACAAATGAGTGCCTTCACCCGGGTCGCCAGATTAGAAGAAAAGTGCTTTAACCACTAAACCTCGGAAACAATAATTCGATATATACCTATATCGAATGCAAAACCAGGTCCGAATGCAGACCTAGCTCTTACATTGACGTTCGATATATACCTTCTGCACAAACAGGCCCTAGGTTGAATATAGCTCCTACTTAAGCAGTATGCAGAACTTACTTTGAATCTTTGTGTTCCGTTTGAACAACACAGAGCTTAAAACAACAGTTTACGTTTTTCTTCTCTGACCGATTTGAACTAGACGCACTTGACACCTTTTTTGGTCGTATGATGTCTTTCTTGATAGGGTGCCAAAACTTCTACGAGGGATGTTCAATATACAATATTACAGTGATCATAAAAAACTACAAGGCGTCATAATTGCTTTAAATAATTTCAAACCCATTTTGTACTTTGTGGTTGTCGTCCATTTTACACACACCACCGGGAGTGATTACTCGAACCTTGCCGATCACAACACCATGCACTGGTACATTTTCGGATGGATGAGGATCAACTTTAATGTCAAGAATATTTAGATAAAATAACAACAACTCATGTTCCATTCCATGAGGACAATTTTTGTGCTAGTACACTATTATTCCTCATAACATATCTCATATCTAAACGACCAGGTTTCCATAGTGTATTGACTACTTCTTATTTTAGTCTTGTAGGCCTAGTATACAAGTATCATGACATTTGCAAAATGTTCGGTTAGTACATCGCTTATAAATGGGGCACACGTCTAATCGCCATCCGATGATCGATCGGCATACCCACTACCTAAGTGGACCGGAGGCCGGACGGACATCGGCTGGTCTTCGTGGAATTGTCGGATTAAATCAGAACGTGACGTAGGGTCAAAGTGATATTTCCGTGATGATCCAATGTGTTTTTTATGTCCCTCAACCGTTCCCGTCCGCCATCCTTTACCAAGGAGCAAATGTTAACCAGCGGCCGACGCTCAGTGTATACACTATGCCTATACACAGGTTAAATAGTTATGGTATACGGACACCAGTCAGCCAGTGTGAGCAAGGTATAAGCTAATTTTCTAACTCATAACATGTCGTAATAACCCGATTATCTGCCAAAACGTCACAGCGCAATCAGAAGCTAATCAAGGAAATCTATGGTTAAGATAATAAGAACCATACACATAATTGAACAGTCCTCTTTGTACATGCATATTGTTTGCGCTCTACTAGGCGTTGGTGTCGAAATTCAAGGCAAACACATTAACCTTGTAATCGAACATTCGATAAAGCATCATTTAAACGTTAACTAATTGTCAATAACTTAAAACGATATTTGTTTCCATCAGCAGAAAGTATTGCGAATATGTACACGGTATACTATAAACACAAATCTAAATATCCAACAAGACACGATTATCTCGAGGAAATTGATACTTGTCGTGCAATATATCGATGCATAAAATGTGAGAACTAAGTTCATTTGGTTGGACTATAACTGTGGTTTACTTGGTGCATTCATTTCGCGGCAAACCTGTCTTAATGAAGACAAACTATATAGTATCTGGCCCATATTGTATATAATATATACACAATATGTACGTACATAACAACTAGATGGTCATTCACCAAATTGCAAATAACCTTTGCACAATACATGCTAGCAAATGTAGAGTATGATACATATTATAAAATTCGTAAAAGCTACTGCATTTTGTTATAGGTGAAATAAAAATACCAATTTTGGCTAGCAATTGTTATGGTAAGGTATGACCTTAACCGATCGAGGTTTGGAAGCGGATCACCGGCGGTACCAGCGCTATGACTGGACTTGGAACAAAATAAGGCAGATTAGTAATCGAAAGGATTGATATACATGTTCATAAAATATACAAAAGTAATCCGATTGATTTCAAATTTGCACATTTTATGCATTTTATACTTGTTTAACTAGTGATATATCAACATTGATGTTTGAAAAGTCTGAATGGCTTTAGCTGTACAGGAAATCTGCCATGTTCCAAATACTCTTGAAGACGGCATTTTACTGGTACTATGCCCTATACAGTGTTACTGAATTTTGCTGTTGGACGTGTTAAGTGGGAAACTCAAATATGTAGCTATTTTAAATATCTAAATATGTTGTTTTTTCACAGAACAAATAAATTCAGAATAATTCATCATTTGTCGTTTAAAACTATGTATTTTAGATGTATGACGTCATATCCCTGATACTATAATACGAACAACAAAAATAAAACAAAGGTGGTAATTTCATGTAAGCACAATTAAATGAAAAGGACAACATGTGTGAGTTTTCTTTTTTTTGTTTATAATGAGGGTATAACATTACCCCATCCACTTTTTAAAAGTTAGTGTCGAACATAAAAATTCTTGTAAAAATATACATGAGGCAAAAAGGATTAAAATCCTCCGACGAAAGAACCATCATGTCATATTCTAGAAATGTTGACATATTCAGAATAAATAAGTGAATAATTAGCTAGTATGCATCCAGTATTCATTAGGATGTATGTGTGGTATTTTGGGTTTCGCGTTTGATTCATTTGTATAGCTATAGTTTAAAAATAATTTAGCGGTTTCAAAATTACAGATTGTCATTTATGAGTACAATGGTACATATTCGAATAATATGAATTTAAATCCAATCCGCCTGAATGACATTTGAAAACAACGCTCAGAAACCGTATGAGCCCATATAACATAATTGTATTGCGTAATTATGAGACAAGTATTGTCCAGTGCAATAAAACATGTCCTGTTTGAATATCAATGAACTGAAAACGCATTCATTTTTTACGAAACCGTTTCCATCTCATTGATATTGACAAATGTCTAGCTGAGAGTAGTAAACCCTCGTAATGAATATCATCTCACACATGGGTCATTAAAATTATGTCAATAAAGTAATCATTGAAAAAGTACATGTGTTTAAACAATTACAAAAATCACCTTTGTCTATATGCACAAAGTTACAATTTTAAATTGTTTCAAACGTCACATGAGTTAAGGTGTTATACATATAATGTTTTCACGTCTGCGTCGCTGCATATATAGTACACTAAAGGAACCTTTAGTAACAATCCACAATCCACCCACAGCAAACTTAGGCTATGAGACCAAAGGGGGTCTTAATTTTCCCCCGTATTAGGGAATTTTGCTGACAATTATTTTCTGACTGCCCTATGTCTACTGATCAAAAACTACTTTGTTAGTCCTAGAAAATAGTACTTTGTATATTTGTTATTTTACTAGGTATACAAAAAGAAATTAAGAGAACTTTTGTTATCTTGTCAAGAAAGAGAACTGTGTATCCGGACGGAGTATTCCAGCCAATCCCAAAAGAACCACCCTGAATAACGACAAGGTATTATGTTAATAAAAAGACTACAGATATAGTCTTGATTAATACAAAACTCATCTTAGTTATATTATATGATAATTTGAACACCGTCATACTCTAT
This sequence comes from Spisula solida, assembly GCA_947247005.1. NCBI lineage: Eukaryota > Metazoa > Mollusca > Bivalvia > Venerida > Mactridae > Spisula > Spisula solida. Next base: position 20,977,223 of record OX365957.1, read on the forward strand.
TTAAATGTTTCAAAGCAAGGCTTGAATCACACACATCCATCCACATAACAAGCAGAAGTTGGCTATGTTAGAGTAATTGTGATAATAATAATATACCTGAAAGTCTGCGAGTGTGCCATAAACAGACGCAGACATATGCAATGGACTCCTAAGAGTTCCTAGAGGCCAAAACTATCATTTTCTCCATTGGCACCGAAATTCCTGAAAGTCCTCAAGTGTGTCATTAACAGTCGCAGACAGATGCAGTGAGCTCCTAAGTGTTCCTAGAGGCCAAAAATGTCATTTTATCAATTGGCAACAAAGTTCCTGAAAGTATGCGAGAGTGTCAGAAACAGTCGCCGACCGATGCAAAGGACTCCTATGGAGAACAAAAGTGTCATTTTTGTCAATTTACACCAACATTCAGGAGAGACTGCGATGGGTGTCCGAAACAGTCGCAGACCGATTGAATGGACTCATGAAGGTCCCTAAATGTCAAAAATACCATTTTCTAAAAAGGCACGAACATTCCTGAAAGTCGATAAGTGTGTCAGAAACAGTCGCAGACCGATGTAATGGACTCGTAAGGGTCCCTAGATGCCAAAACTGTGATTTGTTCAATTGGCACCAACATACCTGAAGTCTGCGAACATGTCAGAAACATTCGCAGACCGATACAATGGATACCTTAGGGCCTCTAGATGTCAAAAATATCATTTTCTGAATTGGCACCAAAATTCATGAAAGTCTGCGATAGTGTAAAAAAACAGTCGCAGACCGATGCAATTGACTCCTAACAGAGCTTAAAGGTCACACATATAAAACAATCAAATGGCACCAAAATTCCTGAACGTCTGCGAGGGTGCCAGATATAGTCGCAGACTGATGCCATGAAATCCTAAATCTAATGTTGATGTCAGAGCTGGCTTTGTATTTAAACTCAGATCAGTATTCGCACACCTTATTTGCGAATGTCGATGTCAGAGTTGGGTCGGTATTTGAAGTCGTATATTGCGAACATCGATCTCAGAGCTGAATCGGTATTCGATTCTAGGTCTGTATTCGCTGTCGGGTAACATCGAATGTCGATGTCAGACTTGGATCTGTATTCAAACTCAGATCTGTATTCACTAAGCTCATTTCACGAATGACGATCTCAGAGCTAGATCGGTAATCGACCCTATGTCTGTATTCGCCGTCGGTATTCGTAGAATGTCAAGCTGGCTCTATATTCAAGCTTAGATATGCATTGACCCAGCTAATTCCGCGAATATCGATCTCACAGTTGGGTTGGTATTCGATCATAGGTCTGTATTGGCTGTCGGCTCACATCGAAATTCGATGTCAGACCTTGATCTGTATTCAAGCTCGGTAGTCACAGGCCTTAATTTGCGAATGTCGATCTCAGAGCTTGGTCGGTATTGGAACCTAGGCCTGTATTCGCCGTGCGTATACATTGAATGTCTATGTCAGACCTAACACTGTATTGGAACCTAGGTCTGTATTCGCCGTGGGTATACATTGAATGTCGCTGTCAGTTGAGTCGGTATTCGATCATAGGTCTGTATTCGCCGTCGGTATACATCGATTGTCGATGTCAGAGCTGGGTCGGTATTCGATCCTAGGTCTGTATTCGCCGTAGGTATACATCGAGTGTCGATCTCAGAGCTGGATCGGTATTCGACCCTAGGTCTGTATTCGCCTTCGGTAAACGTCGAATGTCTATGTCAGAGCTGGCTCTGTATTCAAACTCAGACCTGTATTCACCCGCCTTATTTTGCGAATGTTGATGTCAGAGCTGGGTCGGTATTCGATCCTAGGTCTGTATTCGCTGTCGGTTCATATCGAATGCCGATGTCAGAGCTGGCTCTGTATTCAAACTCAGATCTGTATTCACCCACCTTATATTGCTAATGTCGATCTCAGAGCTGGGTCGGTATTGGATCCTAGGGCTGTATTCGCCGTGGGTATACATCGAATGTCGATGTCAGACCTGGCTCTGTATTCAAACTCAGATATGTATTCACCCACCTTATATTGCTAATGTCGATCTCAGAGCTGGGTATGTATTGGATCCTAGGTCTGTATTCGCCCTCGGTTTACATCGAACGTCGATGTCAGACCTGGCTCTGTATTCAAACTCAGATCTGTATTCACCAACCATATTTCGCGAATGTCGATCTCAGAGCTGGGTCGGTATTGGATCCTAGGTCTGTATTCGCCGTGGGTATACATCGAATGTCGATGTCAGAGCTGGCTCTGTATTCAAACTCAGATATGTATTCACCAACCACATTTCGCGAATGTCGATGTCAGAGCTTGATCGGTATTCGATTCTAGGTCTGTATACGCTGTCGTTTCATATCGAATGCCGATATCAGAGCTGGCTCTGTATTCAAACTCAAATCTGTATTCACCAACCACATTTCGCGAATCTCGATCTCAGAGCTGGGTCGGTATTGGATCCTAGGTCTGTATTCACCGTGGGTATACCTCGAATGTCGATGTCAGACCTGGCTCTGTATTCAAACTCATATATGTATTCACGCACCTTATATTGCGAATGTCGATCTCAGAGCTGGATCGGTATTTGATCCTAGGTCTGTATTCGCCGTGGGTATACATCGAATGCCGATGTCAGACCTGGCTCTGTATTCAAACTCAGATATGTATTCACGCAACTTATATTGCGAATGTCGATCTCAGAGCTGGGTCGGTATTGGATCCTAGGTCTGTATTCGCCGTGGGTATACATCGAATGCCGATGTCAGACCTGGCTCTGTATTCAAACTCAGATATGTATTCCCGCAACTTATATTACGAATGTCGATCTCAGAGCTGGGTCGGTATTGGATCGTAGGTCTGTATTCGCTGTGGGTATACATTGAATGTCGATGTCAGACCTGGGTCTGTATTCAAACTCAGGTCTGTATTCACAGGCCTTATTTTGCGAATGTTGATGTCAGAGCTGGGTCGGTATTCGATCCTAGGTCTGTATTCGCCGTCGGTTTACATTGAATGTCGATGTCAGACCTTGGACTGTATTCAAACTCAGGTCTGTATTCACAGGCCTTATTTTGCGAATGTTGATGTCAGAGCTGGGTCGGTATTCGATCCTAGGTCTGTATTCGCCGTCGGAATACATTGATTGTCGATGTCAGAGCTGGGTCGGTATTCGCTCCTAGGTCTGTATTCATCGTCGGTGTACATTGAATGTCGATGTCAGACCTGGCTCTGTATTCAAACTCAGATATGTATTCACCCACCTTATATTGCGAATGTCGATCTCAGAGCTGGGTCGGTATTGGATCCTAGGTCTGTATTCGCCCTTAGTTTACATCGAACGTCGATGTCAGACCTGGCTCTGTATTCAAACTCAGATATGTATTCACTTACCTTATATTGCGAATGTCGATCTCTGAGCTGGGTCGGTATTGGATCCTAGGTCTGTATTCGCCGTGGGTATACATTGAATGCCGATGTCTGACCTGGCTCTGTATTCAAACTTAGATATATATTCATCCACCTTATATTGCGAATGTCGATCTCTGAACTGGGTCGGTATTGGATCCTAGGTCTGTATTCGCCCTCGGTAAACATCGAATGTCGATGTCAGACCTGGCTCTGTATTCAAACTCAGATCTGTATTCACGCAACTTATGTTGCGAATGTCGATCTCAGAGCTGGGTCGGTATTGGATCGTAGGTCTGTATTCGCTGTGGGTATACATTGAATGTCGATGTCAGACCTGGGTCTGTATTCAAACTCAGGTCTGTATTCACAGGCCTTATTTTGCGAATGTCGATCTCAGAGCTGGGTCGGTATTCGATTCTAGGTCTGTATACGCTGTCGTTTCATATCGAATGTCGATGTCAGACCTGGCTCTGTATTCAAACTCAGATCTGTATTCACCAACCACATTTTGTGAATGTCGATCTCAGAGCTGGGTCGGTATTCGATCCTAGGTCTGTATTCGTCATCGGTCTATGCATTAAACTGTGGATACGTAGCAGTGACGTTTATTGTTAAGGCTTTATTACTTGCTTTATTACTTCCCTTTAAAATAAATTTTAAATAATCAATGAAAACTATGGTAAATTTGCAATGTATTTAATTAGAACTCATTTATATTGGTCATTCACTATTAGTTTATAATTAAGAAATAAATAAAACGGTATGTATTGATGTTGCTTTTACAGATTTCATGCATTTAACAACAAATATAAAGCATGTAAAATTTATTGTTTTCTTGGTTTCTGGCTGTCAATAATATTGCATCCCAGCTCGGTATTCCCCTCAACGTATTTTGCGAATGACGAACTCAGAGATGGATCTGTATTCACACTTGGGTCTGTATTCGCCGTCGGTAAATAATGATTGTCGAAGTCATAGTTGGGTCGGTATTGAATCCGAGGTCTGTATTCGCCGTCGGTTAACATCGAATAACGATGTCAGACCTGGCTCTGTATTCAAACTCATATCTGTATTCGCCCACATTATGTTGTGAATGTCGATCTCAGAGCTGGGTCGGTATTCGATCCTAGGTCTGTATTCGCCGTCGGTATACATCGAATGTCGATGTCAGAGCTAGGTCGGTATTCGATCCTAGGTCTGTATTCGCCGTCGGAACACATTGATTGTCGATGTCAGAGCTGGGTCGGTATTCGATCCTATGTCTGTATTCGCCATAGTTGTACATCGAATGTCGATGTCAGACCTGGCTCTGTATTCAAACTCGGATCTGTATTCACAGGCCTTATTTTGCGAATATCGATCTCAGAGCTGGGTCGGTATTCGGTCCTAGGTCTGTATTCGCCGTAGGTGTACATTAAATGACGATGTCAGACCTGGCTCTGTATTCAAACTCAGATCTGTATTCACAGGCATTATTTTGCCAATGTCGATCTCAGAGCTGGGTCGGTATTCGGTCCTAGGTCTGTATTCGCCGTCGGTGTACATCGAATGACGATGTCAGACCTGGCTCTGTATTCAAACTCAGATCTGTATTCATAGGCATTATTTTGCGAATGTCGATCTCAGAGCTAGGTCGGTATTCGGTCCTAGGTCTGTATTCGCCGTAGGTGTACATCGAATGACGATGTCAGACCTGGGTCTGTATTCAAACTTAGGTCTGTATTCACAGGCCTTATTTTGCGAATGTTGATGTCAGAGCTGGGTCGGTATTCCATGCTAGGTCTGTATTCGCCGTCGCTATACATCGAATGTCGATGTCAGAGCTGGGTCGGTATTGGATCCTAGGTCTGTATTCGCCGTCGCTTTACATCGAATGTCGATGTCAGAGCTGGGTCGGTATTCGATCCTATGTCTGTATTCGCCATAGTTGTACATCGAATGTCGATGTCAGACCTGGCTCTGTATTCAAACTCAGATCTGTATTCACAGGCATTATTTTGCCAATGTCGATCTCAGAGCTGGGTCGGTATTCGGTCCTAGGTCTGTATTAGCCGTCGGTGTACATCGAATGACGATGTCAGACCTGGCTCTGTATTCAAACTCAGATCTGTATTCATAGGCATTATTTTGCGAATGTCGATCTCAGAGCTGGGTCGGTATTCGGTCCTAGGTCTGTATTCGCCGTCGGTGTACATCGAATGACGATGTCAGACCTGGCTCTGTATTCAAACTCAGATCTGTATTCACAGGCCTTTTTTTGCGAATGTCGATCTCAGAGCTGGATCTGTATTGGCCACTAGGTCTGTATTAGCTCACCTGAAATTGCCAATGTCGATTTCAGAGCTGGATCTGTATTAGCACCTAGGTCTGTATTGAATGTCGATCTTCGATTAACGATCTCAGAGCCAACTTCACACACCTTAGAATTTCCGCATCGCCAAATAAAAGGCTGCGGGTTGGACAGACACGTGCCGCAATACGGTAACGTAACTGGTAAAATTAATGTTTACTCGTCTAAGGATAGTACAAGGAACGACTGGTCCTAGGGCAGGCTTATCAATTATGCAGGTTGCTGCAATATGCACGAAATACTGGTAGACAGGCTAATACGGAAGTCTCAAGACGGGACTTGCAGACATCTTACGAATACACTATTTTGAAATTACACTGTTTTAAACAAGGACTTTCGAACATACAATAGTTTTAACTTACTGTACTAGACTATGAATCAGATAGATAGTGTATTGAAGGATCACTGATTGAATGGCGCGTCGTGTATTATATTACTGTAAGTTATATCATGTGACAATACGACGTTCGACTTCAATAGAAAGATCATAATACATTGTCAATTAAACTGACAACACCCTAAGTCATGTAGATCATATTTCTATCCAAATAATAGTCCGGGTAGTTAATTTCGCTTGAAATAAAATCATAATATTATTTTACTTCAAAACAGAAATGACTTTTCATTACTCAAAATGAAAACGTTACACTGACTCTATGTTAGAGTCAAGTATCGCATCAAGTTTATAACCTTAGTGTGATGCGCTTGATATTATTAAATTTCAAAAACCTGCATAAAGTCGAGTTGAATCCAGATAGTTTATGAATCAATTCAAAACAAGTGTCGGCTCGACGGGTACCAGTTCGTAGTTTAGAAATATAGTAAAAATCAGACTGGAAAGGCAGCTCTTAACTGAAACAGACGAGCACAGAAAACATAAAAACAACACAGACCACAATTACACGGCACAATGCCCTTCTTACAATTGAACGATAAAAATGAGCTTAACTACTGAACATCCACGTCCCAGCTGTCAAAAAGCTGAAAGACCTAGTCTCGTTATCAAGTCTCGTTGATAGCAGTTCAGTCATTTGGAGGCTACTGATATAAGTTAGTACTATTCTTAATCATAAATAAAGTAAAAAAAGACAAACTCCAGAATTGCTCAACGTTACGACTGTATTCTCAAGTCTTTATCAGGAACAATAATAATAATAAACAAAGAAATAAACAACGTCATGGGTTATGACGTCATAAAAGATGGGTTTGACGTCATAAAAGATTACTATTCTTAATGACATTGACATGCTTCTGGTAAGGATCAAACCCAGAATCTCCGATTCTTTAACCACTACAGGCCCGGTAACGGGCTGTTCACAAATGTGTATACGAGTCCCCCTTTCAATAAATATTGAAGAATATATATACACTATATGCATAATTATGGTGCAGGATTGCCAGAAATTGTGTTTTAACTTTTGCTGTAATCACTGAATCTGAAAGCACTCTACATTTGGTCGTTCGTTTTTAAGCAGCCGACGATGCAAGAGAAATGGTAATTGCAAAGTAGTCTAAACCTTTATGTAAAATACTAACATTACGCAAAATACGTTCTGTATACGAGCTTGTTATAGAATTTCGTACATGTAACATGAAGTGGAAGTTAGTAAGATTTGGTTAAGGTTGATTACAAGATATAACAACGCCTTGAAATAGTTCACCCAATTAATACAACTAATCAACGTATTACAAAGTGTATCTATCTAGTCATACACTGTAAGTGTAATTCATATAATCATAGATAATTGTACTCACTGGTGTAATAACACGTTCATGGGCGGATACACATATCTTTAATTGAATACGTGACAAGAAAACTTTAACATATCATTTCAATTTTAACATACGGTACCACGTAATTAGTCAAATAAATATACTGTATTTGACAACGTCATAGTGTTTGATTTATTCTAGAGTATAACATATCATATTCTCTGTATCTCTATCTCTTTTTATAGCAAACTCGACATGTTTCTTTATTTGACTGGTCGCCGATATTTGGTATACCCAATTAGAATTTTTAATTTAATAACTCGTAAATCAGTCTGTGTCATGTAGAATGTACACGGTACGTCATTACGGGTGAATGACGACTAATTTTCGCCATTACGTATGCCGCCTGTTGGCCATAGGTCACGGAATCTTTATTGAATAAACTATGTAAATTGCCATATAATTACATAATTACTAATGAAATAGTTACCGAATGAATAAGGTCCTTTCTTAATGCAATTTTAAATGACTATCTTGTCAACACGATGAATAAAATTGAGACAAATTTGTGTGACATTTTTTTTCAGCGGAGTGAAAAGGTAGAACACCTGGTTTTCTAATTCTACTGACGGAGATCAAAGCATATGGGTTATATCAAGTGCTACTTTAAATTTTTAACACTCAAGTGATTTGTCAACTGACTGACTAGATCTATACATAGCTGGTAAACTGTTCATGTACGTTTAATGTAGCACAAGAACCTTTGAAGTGATGTAAAAACTGACAAGTCAGTCCCTGACTTCAGGAAATGACCGTTCACGAGCGTGTTCAATTATTATACTGGTCAACAAAGGTAATGCGCCGTGTTCTACATGTATATTTTGAGAATGTGTGATATTTCTTTGTCGTTTGTAAGTACAAGGTTATCCTGTCATTTTACCTGCATAATTAGCCAATGACCCCCGGCTTCAAGCGACCGAAACGTTTCTTTGATACAAGGAATACGGGTGCGACGTCTTAGCATATTCCGAATAATCTCCTTGGTTCTTTATCCAAGATTATGCGATTACTCTAACGGTATTCTGTACAGAATAGGGACATATTTACGTTGAATACGTTCACTGATTGAAATAAAAGTCTACGCCATCAAATAATGCTATTTTATGATAAACATGATATTATTAACATCAGCAGTAAAGACAAACTGACACTGCAGGTCATCATAAGTTCGGCCAACATCTGAACAATTCAGGTTCCTTGAAATCACATTGTTCCGTGGAAACAAAGCTATTTTATGCTGGCAATCTCGAAAAAAGACAAAACTTTCTATCGTATGTTTAATTGTAACGACAAACGTAACTTTGCGCTTCGTTCCTTACGCCAAATACTATGTGTAGTATGCAAAAGTGTGTCTTGCACAACATGTATGCGTTCGTTGTACTGCCAAATCCATATCCCCGAGATATCAACATTCATGTTTGGATAGACAAGCATGTACAGGACAGATCAGTAACGTATCATGCAAAGATCAGGATATAATTAACTCTAACCGTACTAATGATACACTAAGGTCCTATACGCACGCAAAATGCATGTGGATATCGAATTCAGTCTGTGATTACATTTCTCCATTCAATAAGCTTTCCTATACATGTCCATATATCAGTGGCTTAGAATAAGAAGGTCGAAACCTTATAATACCAATACATGTTTGAAACTGAATCACAAGGCGTTTCTTATGAGCCTAGTTTCATGTAAAATCCGAACAGGCCATGTTGACCACACTAAAGTTGCATTAAAAACCTGTTTTCCCATAAGTAAAGGGGTAGTTTTCAGACAGTTTTTCATGTTTTCTCAAAACAGCGTTTGGTACTTATGAATTCCTCATTCTATGAAAGGGGTATGTCTTTTACGCGGGATAAAATAACCCGGTCTGCTTTAATAAGAATATACTTTTTCATGGAAGTCAGTGTTGCTAGTATTACCTGTGTTATACCTAGGTGACAAATCCATTCCGTTCGTTGTCCGATGATCGGACCGGACCTAGTTTGGTCTAATCGGACCGCATGTCGAACGTACACCAGCCATTCACGGGCGGCGGCCGTAGTAATATAAGTCTCTTTGAAATATATAGATTGCTACTCATAGACCGGTGTCCGCACGATCCCTAGACATCGGGTACACATCATATATACGAACATAGCCCGGTGTCCGCACGATCCCTAGACATCGGGCACACATCATATATACGAACATAGCCCGGTGTCTGCACGATCCCTAGACATCGGGTACACACCATATATACGAACATAGCCCGGTGTCCGCACGATCCCTAGACATCGGGTACACATCATATATACGAACATAGCCCGGTGTCTACACGATCCCTAGACATCGGGTACACATCATATATACGAACATAGCCCGGTGTCTGCACGATCCCTAGACATCGGGTACACATCATATATACGAACATAGCCCGGTGTCCGCACAATCCCTAGACATCGGGTACACATCATATATACAAACATAGCCCGGTGTCCGCACGATCCCTAGACATCGGGTACACATCATATATACAAACATAGCCCGGTGTCCGCACAATCCCTAGACATCGGGTACACATCATATATACGAACATAGCCCGGTGTCCGCACAATCCCTAGACATCGGGTACACATCATATATACAAACATAGCCCGGTGTCCGCACGATCCCTAGACATCGGGTACACATCATATATACAAACATAGCCCGGTGTCCGCACAATCCCTAGACATCGGGTACACATCATATATACGAACATAGCCCGGTGTCCGCACAATCCCTAGACATCGAGTACACATCATATATACGAACATAGCCCGGTGTCCGCACATGATCCCTAGACATGATATAAACGAAATAGCCCGGTGTCCGCATGGTCCCTAGACATCGGGTACACATCATATATACGAACATAGCCCGGTGTCCGCACAATCCCTAGACATCGGGTACACATCATATATACAAACATAGCCCGGTGTCCGCACGATCCCTAGACATCGGGTACACATCATATATACAAACATAGCCCGGTGTCCGCACAATCCCTAGACATCGGGTACACATCATATATACAAACATAGCCCGGTGTCCGCACAATCCCTAGACATCGGGTACACATCATATATACGAACATAGCCCGGTGTCCGCACAATCCCTAGACATCGAGTACACATCATATATACGAACATAGCCCGGTGTCCGCACATGATCCCTAGACATGATATAAACGAAATAGCCCGGTGTCCGCATGGTCCCTAGACATCGGGTACACATCATATATACAAACATAGCCCGGTGTCCGCACGATCCCTAGACATCGGGTACACATCATATATACAAACATAGCCCGGTGTCCGCACAATCCCTAGGCATCGAGTACACATCATATATACGAACATAGCCCGGTGTCCGCACGATCCATAGACATCGGGTACACATCATATCTACAAACATAGCCCGGTGTCCGCACGATCCATAGACATCGGGTACACATCATATATACAAACATAGCCCGATGTCCGCACAATCCCTAGACATCGAGTACACATCATATATACGAACATAGCCCGGTGTCCGCACACGATCACTAGATATCGTGTACACATTATATATACGAACATAGCCCGGTGTCCGCACGATCCCTAGACATCGGGTACACATCATATATACGAACATAGCCCGGTGTTCGCACGATCCCTAGACATCGAGTACACGTCATATATACGAACATAGCCCGGTGTCTGCACGATCCCTAGATATCGTGTACACATCATATATACGAACATAGCCCGGTGTCCGCACACGATCCCTAGATATCGGGTACACATCATATATACGAACATAGCCCGGTGTCCGTACAATCACTAGACATCGGGCACACATCATATATACGAACATAGCCCGGTGTCCGCACGATCCCTAGATATCGGGTACACATCATATATACGAACATAGCCCGGTGTCCGCACAATCCCTAGACATCGAGTACACATCATATATACGAACATAGCCCGGTGTCCGCACATGATCCCTAGACATGATATAAACGAAATAGCCCGGTGTCCGCATGGTCCCTAGACATCGGGTACACATCATATATACAAACATAGCCCGGTGTCCGCACGATCCCTAGACATCGGGTACACATCATATATACGAACATAGCCCGGTGTCCGCACAATCCCTAGGCATCGAGTACACATCATATATACGAACATAGCCCGGTGTCCGCACGATCCATAGACATCGGGTACACATCATATCTACAAACATAGCCCGGTGTCCGCACGATCCATAGACATCGGGTACACATCATATATACAAACATAGCCCGATGTCCGCACAATCCCTAGACATCGAGTACACATCATATATACGAACATAGCCCGGTGTCCGCACACGATCACTAGATATCGTGTACACATTATATATACGAACATAGCCCGGTGTCCGCACGATCCCTAGACATCGGGTACACATCATATATACGAACATAGCCCGGTGTTCGCACGATCCCTAGACATCGAGTACACGTCATATATACGAACATAGCCCGGTGTCTGCACGATCCCTAGATATCGTGTACACATCATATATACGAACATAGCCCGGTGTCCGCACACGATCCCTAGATATCGGGTACACATCATATATACGAACATAGCCCGGTGTCCGTACAATCACTAGACATCGGGCACACATCATATATACGAACATAGCCCGGTGTCCGCACGATCCCTAGATATCGGGTACACATCATATATACGAACATAGCCCGGTGTCCGTACAATCACTAGACATCGGGCACACATCATATATACAACCATAGCCCGGTGTCCGCACGATCCCTAGGTATCGGGTACACATCATATATACGAACATAGCCCGGTGTCCGCACAATCCCTAGACATCGTGTACACATCATATATACGAACATAGCCCGGTGTCCGCACGATCCCTAGACATTGGGTACACATCATATATACGAACATAGCCCGGTGTCCGCACGATCCCTAGACATCGAGTACACATCATATATACGAACATAGCCCGGTGTCCGCACGATCCCTAGACATCGGGTACACATCATATATACAAACATAGCCCTGTGTTCGGACGATCCCTAGACATCAGGTACGCATCATATATACGAACATAGCCCGGTGTCCGCACGATCCCTAGACATCATATAAACGAACATAGCCCGGTGTCCGCACGATCCCTAGACATCATATATACGAACATAGCCCGGTGGCCGCACGATCCCTAGATATCGAGTACACATCATATATACGAACATAGCCCGGTGTCCGCACGATCCCTAGACATCATATAAACGAACATAGCGCGGTGTTCGGGCGGTTTGTGAACGTATACCATCATTTGTTCTAAAGCAATGTGGTGAACAGGAACAGTAATGTACTGTGCATAATTATGCAAAAACACGTAGACAAAAGAGCCGTTGACTGACTGACACATAGATAGAAGGGGCAACATGCTTGACTCGAGTTGTCTTCGAACACCGGTTTGTGTGGCTATAAGCCAAATTGATGACACCAAATCGTCGTGTCTAATGGCCCTGTAATATTACAAAAGAACATGCGTCAAGCGCAAATAATAATACAATCGTATGCAATTATACCTACCTTTAGACCTATGTTAAAAATTTGCTATTTAACAATATTGATACCGTATTTGCGTTTTGCTGACTTTGACATACTAGTATATTTTTGTCCAACAATCAGTTCATTATATCAGCCAGTAATTGTAAAATCATTAATATCCGTAGGTATTAAAATTCGCGATTTCGATTAAATGGTGGATCCGTGGATTTAAAACATAGAAAGAAAAATCTCTTGTTAACGTATATTTGAGGTCAGTTATTTGAGGGGATTAAATAAGAGGATTTAGCTCAGTGATAACGCACTGGACTGTCAATCCAGAGGTCGCCGGTTCTAACCCTGGCATCGGAACTTGACATTTCTGAAATATTTATAATAGTTCCCGCTATATCTGACCGTGTGGTCTGCAAAGTATCTGGCTAAAGATGCCACGAAGCTGTGTATCGGTGCTATACATCGGGCACATTAAAGAACCAGACTGACTGCTCGAAATAAGAGCTAGGCGAAATTCTGCAGCGCCGGACATGCCTTTTTCTCATGTTACTCTCTCCCTTCGGGGGCTTTCTCTCAGTCTGTCCCTCTGGTAAGATCATGCTGTATCTGCACTGGTAGAGGATGCACCTGTGCCCTTGTGGCTGCAACACTATATACCGGTAATGTAAAGTGCCTTTGAACGTGTGTTCGCATGAAAAAGGCGCTATATAAATCTGGTATATTTTTTATTTATTTATTTAATTTCGTAATCTAGTTCGTCCGCGAAATAACAAACATTTACCCACATCGTGGAGTGCTGCCTTTCTAGCCCGATTTCGTTATGCATGTATCTGTTTTTATACATAAAGTATGTTTAAAATAACTGTACAGAAGTGAAATCGAGCCTTAATGTTTATCTTTTAAATTAGTGAAGTTATTTCCAAATAAAGATTCTTAAGTTACCTTATTAATCAATAAAAATAGCAATTAAAACCAATTATCTCAAATTCAGCATGGTAACTTAAACGACATTTTGCTTGCAGGATCTTTTTTCTAATGGTCTTGTAAAAGAAAGCAAGTTATAAAAATCAAAGATAATTATTAAAACTCAACGTAACAGTCTAGACTGCAATCTAAGCGTACAGGAGTGAAACAATTATACTAATTATAGCGTCAATTCAATAATCGGATCTGTGTATTACTAAAGGGACCATAGTCAAATATCTGGATCCGCCAAGCGGTCGATCATGTTAAGCAGCATCGCGTGCGCTCGACATTATAGACACATTATGGTACGGTAATTGGCGGGAAAATTCGCAGTTATCTTGTGATGTATGGCCAGCTCCGTGGGAAGTCCCAATCTTTTAAAGCGAGATTTTCTACGTTTTCCTCGGAATCAATACCACCTAAACTGAAGGTTACATCACCCATTGCTAGGAATACTGTAAAAATAGTCACATTCGCGGTGGGTTAATTTTCCGGGAAATTTCATGGATGAAATGAGTCGCGAAATTAGCCTTTCGAATAGTTTATCTCAAATGTGCGTAAAAGAGATTTGTCTTTCAATATTTTAAATCCATGAGTTTAAAAAGCCCACCAAATTACTATTTTACCAACATCCGTGAAATTTAAAACCCCGCGAAAGGTTCTAATTGTACAGTACCGTAGTATACGTTTGTGTTACATTAGAAACAACATTTGGGGATAGTTATTTTTAAGGATAGGTTTGTTGGTAAGGAACCGTATTCTTTGTCGTTATTTCGGAAAGTATATCTACCGTTAATTGCTATGTCAATTGTTAGTTGATTAGAAACAGTGGTTTTGATGTAAGCATGAATGGTCCTTGGCAATGCTTATGTCAGATTACGTCAGAACGTCTTATGTCAATGCCCGTCAGTGACTGTAGTCAGTTTGATATAACTTTGATGATAGTTTCGATGTAGACAATCGGGTTTTATGAGGTCGTTGCATACATGGTCCTGATTTGTCTCTGTAACCTACTTTAAGAAAATGACTATTTTGTTTCTTCTCAGCCCGAGAATAAATGTTATGTAGATTTTACATGAGAGTTTTACAGGAAGTCGTTTCAATCATTAATTGTGTATACTTATGACGCATAATCAAACGGCTAAGACATGTGGATGACGTTTGCAGTCTAGCGGCCTAACGGCATAGCAGCGTAAAGTTAGTAGCCTTGCGGCCAAACAACATACCGGGGTGCAGTTGGCAGTATGGCGGCCTAAATGCCTAGTTGCCTGGAGCTGGCAGTCTCGCGGCCTAACGGTGTGAAGTTTGCACGTTGCTATAGGCAGTTAGGTTACCATTCTGCAAACTTCAGGGTGCTAGGTTGCCAGTCTGCCAAGTCCAGACCGTGAGGCCTCCAACTACAGGCCGCAAGATCTTTTGGTCACCATGCTGTAAACTTCACGCTGCTAGGCTGCTAGGCTGTTAGGCTGTTAGGCTGTTAGACTGCCAACATGCTAAGACCTTGGAGGTCAAAGTTGTGTTCTAAATTGTCCGTTTGGTGAACCGCCACCATTTCTGTTTGTCTACCTGTCTTGTATCTGAAATTAAAGGACCTGTGTCATGAAGTAAATATTCAGTAAATGTAAGAATGAGTGAACTCATAAACCAAATGGGTATGACAACTTATTTCATAATAATGTGATAGTACATGCTTGTACAGCTTATAGTAGAAAAGCACTTATAGGGTACTCAATATCATATAATCACCATGTGACAATACAATCACACATGGACATAAAACATGTACTGATATAGTATTATGTGTGCACCAATATTTGAAATAATCGTCATATCAAATATGGGTAATGAAGGGATTATTAGGTAGGTAAAACCTAGTGCACAGAAAACCCTAACCTGTTTTAAAGTGGTACATCTACCTTAATATCAACTTAGCCCGTCCCAAGGCTTAGTCTATAAATACATGTAGTTGGAACTAAAACTGTTTCCTTTTTTCTGAACTTGATTATTATCTAAATGGTTCCGGACAATGGTTATTCCGTTCCGTAAAGCAACTATCCCACAGTTCGGTGTTAAGGCATGGCATGTTCCATTCCAGCCAGTTCCGTGTTGCGTTCCGTTAACAAATGTGTTCCGTTAAAATCGTATGCCCCGAATGCCAAGACGTGTTGGCCTTCACAGTGCTGGGCAAAAAACTTTATTATATATCTTCATTTGTTAACTTCTGTTTTACAGTTGGGTAGACTATTCTATGTGGGATTATGTTCCCTTATAAGAATATAGTTTTGTTTTATTGATATGTATAGTATTACATAAACTATCTAGTCTCTTATAGCTCAAGTTTGGAGCGGCAAAGTACTTTTATTATTGTCGAATAGTGTAATGTAAATATTGTATGAATGTACTTTGATGATACTCAAATTAATAGTCACACTCAGTATAAGCGTGCATTGATCTACTAGAAATAAATGTTTTATTTGTTTGACTTTGATAAAGGACGAATGATTTCTGACGGTAGAACGAGCACAGGCGATCGTCGTGTTCTGTTATCTTCCGTACGCGTAAAATACACCATCATGAACAACGATCTATGGCCCTCTTTGATTCGGTGAATGGACTGTATCGTTAGATAATTAATGGCGATCAGATTGTGTTTGCCTTGAAAGATGGACGTACAGGAATGTAAGTTTTTCCCATACGTTTGTTGATGGAAATAATTCCATGTTTTCATTTTTTCAAACACGGTTGATATCGAAATGATTTATGGAATCTCACTGGCTGTAGTTCTGGCTGATCACGATTACAGCTTGTGCCATTCATTGTTTGTCCGATTAACGTCATTGTTTGAACTGCATGAAGAAATAACTGGTTTTCCTGTCGAGTGGCAAATTCCAGCGTAGAAACACGAGCACGTCCTTGAAAATTATTTACTTTTTTCCTTGTTTCACGGCTGACAAGATAAAAAGTAGACTTGCAATCAAAACTGTTATTACATTTATAATTATAATACATTAGTGAACAATTAACGTTTTAAATGAAGATATTATGTGTAACGGAGAGACAATAATAAATAATGTAAACTCGATACTTACGAATAATCGATTTGTTTTTAAATATATATTCACAATTCTTTAATTGCCCACAGTACAGGTTTATTAAAACTTTATAGTTTACTCCGAGAGCTAAAGCATCGACTCTGAGAGTAATATTGTAATTTGTTTCTTTTGTGTTTTCCTTTCATGTGTTCGCTGTTCATTTCAGCGTCATTATCTAGCACCAATCGATAATCGTTCTTTTATAAGAAAACATGTGTTTCAAACTGTCTTTTTAAAGGTATTTTCTTTAATTTATGTATGGTGAATAACTCGTTTACATAGGTCAGTAATCTACATATACATGTATATATACAACTGTGGACATTGTCATTGCAATGTCTTCATATCACAGATAAAGTATGTTTAAATATGTGGCTTCTTTGGTAAGGTATCAATTTTCTCTGACTGTTTGTCCTATTGAATTAAAAAACAATAATAAAGCTGTTTTCAAATTACAATGTGACAGACCTTCTAGCTCGCCAGAGATAACTTTAGCCTTATTAGTAAACAAGGATGCATGATGTTAACACTTCACGGTTGACTGGTCGCTTGTTCTTAGCGTAGATTTAAATATTATTATGCATTGAAACTTTTAAAAAGGGAATAACTATTATGCACAAGACTGAACGAACACTGGACTTTGAAAATGCGTATAATTATCATTTTGATTTTTGTAAACAAGGGATAGTGTTTTCATCGTTGGATTGTAAACGAAGTGTGCACATTTTAATTGTATTATCTCATCAGGCTAACGTTCATTTAATGTGTACATACATAACAGCTAATCAAGCAAAAAACAACATCGGATAATTTGACCGGATTTTCGAGAGAAGCTTGGAGTCTTGTTTAATCGATTAAAACATTACAATGAATGCAAAACGATTTACAATTTGTATCATACAAGGAATCACTTACACCATGATTAGTATTTCAATCTCATTAAAGAACTCATGTTTCCAAAGTGCAGTTTCGATTTACATGATAAGGCCAAAACAAACAAAATAATAGTATTGTTCTGGTTAAGCCTAGGTTCCACTGAACATTTTTTGCTTCGGCGATGTAACTTCCAAATGAAATTAATTAGCATTTAGGACATCGGGAACAGGTTTCTCCTGCTCTAGGAGAAACTTCGGGAAGGTCATAAAACGTACAGCTTATGATATAGGTAGGAATTGTGATGAATCGGGTGGTATCGGAAGAAATCGGGAGAACATCGCCGATGTGGAATTTCTCAGTGGGACTTAGGCTTTAACCTTTATATCCCATTTTTTGTCCCATATCCTAAACACTATATTGTCATTTTACTTGCAATGACCGCATATCTCGTTGATTTTCCAGTCCATTAAACCATTAAAATCATTTTTAAAAAGAAGTATGGTTTTCCCATCTACCTATCCTATTTTTAGTCAGCATGTTACCAGGGTACTGGTTTATCAAAGCACTTACTGAAATAATAAAATTACGCTCAAATTTTATTTCCTTATAATTTGTTTACAATTATAAGGTGCGGTAAATTGATATGCAATACTAATAATGATATAGTTACTTAGCTCCTATAAACCATATCAGTCACAAATTTGCAGTTGTTGAAGAATTATAAAGAATTTAAAATTGAGCGTAACTTTAAGATTCTGTAAGTGCTTTGATAAAACAGTACCAAGCACCACAATATCAATTTGTGTTGCCAAAACGTGAATACGGAATCAGTTCTTTCGTGACGTGACGTAATATTTTAAAACATTGAATGCAAATGAATGCAAATATATGCACACTTGAAATGTTTTCAGCATTCCTGGTATCTTTAACTGAAGCACGTCAAGTATTCATTGAGGGGGTCACTAGCCGTGGACTTAATGAAAATTAATTTTAAGATAGTGCATTTCTGAGTGGTCTCATTATTAAGGTGTTGTTGATATGAAGTTTCACTGCACACCCGTAACTGTACATTACTGATAATTATACAGAACAACCTCTGTAGAGCAACATCTCTTTTGGAGCTGCACTATTAATCGTTATTTAAGGCTAACACAGGCTTCAAAGATGTTACCTTTATAGTAAATTTCGGCTTAGGGAACTTTTGAATGTGTTGCTATAGAGAGGTTGTTGCTTTAGATGCCTTCGTCTGTTCGTTCGCTGGTAGTCGTATCAATGAATAAATCGCTGACTAAGAATTAGAAGGTCGTAGCTTATAAGACTCATGGGATCTGCATCTCAAGGCGCTTCTTAATAGCCTATTTTAGTGAAAATCGTAAGTGGTCGTGTTGACAAAACTGAAGTTTTAAAAGCTTGTTTTTCCAAATGAAAAGAGTAGTTTTCAGACAGTTTTTTCTTGTTTTCTCAAAATATTGATTGTGTACTTACGGCCTTCTAATTATAAGCCAGCGAAATGTAATTGATAAGTCTTAGTCATTGAAAGAAGAAATGGAGTTCGCTATCAGCAGAATTCCCTATACCCGAGTTCTTTTTATAACCCATGTTTACTGTACTATGATTTTAATGACTGCAACATCATCCGTGCTATATGTATAACCAACAGGCAAATGGCCAGAAATATTAAATAAATACACGTGTTTTTAACTCTCTTATGTGTTTTTGTCGGGAACCTAGTACGATTGAATGAATCTCAGATAACAATGGTTTAAAAGCATCGGTTTTACATTAGGAAGTTAATTGAATCGAAAAAAAGCCAAATTCACGTGCAAAGTTCAATCGTTGTTTGAAGGCTGGAACTTGGACACGTGATTTCAACATTAACTAGTTTGTATTGTGACACATTTGATTACTATCAATTATCAGAACAGAATAGAACAGAACAGAACAATTCACGTTAAAAACAAAACATTGTAAAAACCGTGATTCATTTCATGAATTGCGTTGGTGTTTGCATTTTACAACAAAATGTTCGTAATTGTGAGAGAATTTGGTCCAGTAAATTAACTCCTGAAGAATAAAGAGGACGCCCAAAAACAATAGGCTATGAGTCTGTTCTGTTCTGTTCTGTTCTGTTCTGTTCTGTTCTGTTCTGTTCTCTGGTAATTGATGAGCTGTTGCAATGCGATAAAGACAAAAGTTATCCGCATGAGGACACTTTTGTGCTATTTTTAGAATTTCACATTACAAGGAATCAAAGAGCTTTCAAAATCGGTAATTTCTATAACAGCGTTTGCAAGTAAACATCTTGTTAAAATGGATTTTAATTCTGGCTACTACATACAGACGTTTGACTGTATGATCATTAATACTGTAACCTCCATAAAGTTTCATCATCGGAATATTTCTCGTGATTCTGTATTTATAATAAAAAATGTAAAACATTTGGCACCGATATTATTGCCTGTCTGAGCGAATATATAGGTAATATACAGGGGTGTATTTGAAGTGCACCTGCATAAAATGAATGAGATGAAAAAAAAGATAAACTTTGAATTCGGTTAAAATTTCGACTCTACCCGATTAGAAAGTTTATCAAAAATATTTACTTATAGCATATTTATTTTTCGTAGATGGATTGAACCTTATGTTTATCATATTTTCTATCAATATTACTGATTTTCGCTGATGTTATGACAAAAGTCCCATTCTTACTTGAATCATCACTCGTATAATATAACTTGAACATAATTACAGATGGATAGTCTATACATTTATAAACAATGTGTCTGTATGTTAAGCCTAGGACCCACTGAGGAATTTCTCATAGGCGATGTTCTCCCGATATCTTCCGATACCACCCGATTCACCACGATTCCTTTCTATATCACAAATTGTCTCATGACTTCCCTGAAGCTTCCCCTAGACCACGATGGACATGATCTCAACAATCCAGATAACTCATGTAAGTATGTCCATCGGGAGTTCATCGCCGAGGCAAAATATGCTCAGTGGGACGTAGGCTTTAGTCAAATAGTTGCTGCTTATTAATATAATTAATTTAAATTCATATTTATCAAGAAATATTATTTTTTAAAAAGCACAGGCTACGCTCTTGTTTGCCGTACGAGTGCATTACATTTTTCTATAAAAACACTGTCTATAATTCCTTGCGTGTATTTATATTGCATGAATACCACCGATTGTATGTCAAGATAAAATCGACGTAACAAACATGCCGAAAAATTCTGTTATAGTTCCTACATTGATATCTATATATCTACTCAATCGATGGTATACGGGGAATAATGTGGATTCCGGAACACATCTAATCACATTTTCAGATGTTAACATTACTTTTCACTAAGAATAAAATGATTCTGAAACAGAAAGTGAAATTAGAAACAAGTTTACTTTAACAGTTTCCGCCCATTAACGTTCTAAAAGCATATTTTCAACAAAATGTCTAAAATAAATTTAAGACAATTTTTGACAACTATTCTACTGAATACTCTGAGCTCCTTTTATAGATGCATTGAAACGGAGTTGACATGTTGCGGAAGAATTACATGATTTATTGTTCTGGTGACGTAATTCCAAGGGGTCACTTGAAGTAAGTCCCCTCCGCCTGTGGTAAGTCTGTATAAAGACCCCAAACGTCTGACATGTCTCCAATACCTTGCTCGGTAAAGCAGTAATGAAATAAGTTTTATTTTTCGCATCTATGGAGCCTTCACAATCACTGATGCAAATCTACAAACATTTGGTATATGTATAGGTTATGTTGCTTTATTTTGTTGTCCACATTCATTACTCCAACGTAGCATATTCATAGTTTTTGTTGCTTGACTTTGTTGTCGATATTCATTACTCCAACGTAACATATTCATAGATTATGTTGCTTGATTTTGGTGTCCATATTCATTACTCCAACGTAGCATGATCAAAGGTTATGTTGCTTGACTTTGGTGTCCATATTCATTACTCCAACGTAGCATAATCAAATTTTATGTTGCTTGACTTTGGTGTCCATATTCATTACTCCAACGTAGCATAATCAAATTTTATGTTGCTTGACTTTGGTGTCCATATTCATTACTCCAACGTAGCATTATCAAATTTTATGTTGCTTGACTTTGGTGTCCATATTCATTACTCCAACATAGCATGGTCAAAGTTTATGTTGCTTGACTTTGGTGTCCATATTCAGTACTCCAACGTAGCATGATCAAAGTTTATGTTGCTTGACTTTGGTGTCCATATTCATTACTCCAACATAGCATGATCAAAGTTTATGTTGCTTGACTTTGGTGTCCATATTCAGTACTCCAACGTAGCATGATCAAAGTTTATGTTGCTTGACTTTGGTGTCCATATTCATTACTCCAACGTAGCATGATCAAAGTTTATGTTGCTTGACTTTGGTATCCATATTCATTACTCCAACGTAGCATGATCAAAGTTTATGTTGCTTGACTTTGGTGTCCATATTCATTAATCCAACGTTCGAAACATTATAGTGACCCTTATTTTAAAGGGCTTACTGTACACTCTCTACGTATCATTACTTTTATCCTGTAAACCCAGGCGGCTAGTCGGACGGTAGACATCCCAGAACAGACCTCTACCGATATTCCAACCTTCGACAATGAACTTCCGCAGCAGCCTAGTTATACGACCACCATGTTGCAGACTTGAGCTCCTATACGTGGGGTGTCCCAGAATAGCGTATATTTCTTGCTTTATTTCGTCCAGCATAACGGCACAGCTTTGAAAGTTTGCATGCGCATTTCTACGTAGGTACATGTTGTAAACGTGTGTAGTACATCTGATATGACAAGCGAACGGAGCACATTAATTTTATTTCAGCAGTCGTATAGTTTTGTATAATTTATACACATAATTATACTTTATAATACTTAATCATAAGCAATCGACCCATAATCATCTTGTCGCCCTTTAATATAAAGTGTACTGCAAAGTCATCCATCGAATTTTACATTTTGAACTGAGTGAAATATAACTTTGTATAAAAACTTATTATGCATCACTATCAAGTTATATTATTATTTATGTCCGGGATGTTTTATATGAAAGAGCCACCTATTCACACCTATATGACAATATTTTAATTGTCAACAAAGCGATGAAGATGAACACATGTCGATGTGCTTTCAACATTTTATACATATCTCCTTGAAATATCAATCATAATATGATGGCTATCTATACAACTTGTGTTCAACCAAACGAGCGTGTGGTGCAGGTCTTTTGAAATAGAATCCGCGATGATAATAAAAAAATCTTGACTTCCAACCTATCGTCTTCTGTATGTGTTCATTTACCGAGTCTCATTAATTTTATCTCTCTGAATGCTTAATAGACTTAACCAACTCAATCTCGAATCTTCACGCTAGGTGTGAGACCTTTATTGTAAACGTCTTGTTTAAGTAAATGATGGAATGCTAGAAGGCTGCGCAAACAAACTGCCGAGTATTACTCGCTTCATCAACTTCTAGATTGAACTTTTCTGCTTGACTTACCAGCCAATGGTGTGTCTCAATTACTAGTCTGTCGAACAATGAGTTCAGTCTTGGTATGTCAATGACATTATAAGGCAGTAAAGACAGTACATAATGACACAGATGGTGACTTAGAGAGATGTGGTTCTATAAGGCTTAGGCTAGGGGATCATTTGCAAACCCCCAAAATAAACAAAAACTAACGTAACAATAAAAATAAACACATTAGCTGCTTGTTATTTGGACATTTTCTGATTACGCTAAATTTAATTGGTTACACATAAAAAGGGATAGGTAGTCCAATTGCAGGTAGGCTGTTTAAAAAAATCACATTAGGCACATAAGTCTTTTCGACTTATACATTGTATTATCATCTGAGTATGGTATTTCAATAGGACGTATACAGCCTCCAAAGAGTAGAATAAAGACTTACTACTTTCCACCATCTGAAAACGAATCGAAAAGGGGGCATTCGGCCGTATTAAGTCTGTACCAACTCTGACTGTCTCAGATGTACATGCGGACGAATTCCTGATAACATTCGCCACCTAACCCATTCAAGAGTCATTGGTTGATCATAGATCGGGGGCATTCGAGGACAAGGGGCAAACACTTTTTTGAGAAAACAAGAAAATACTGTCTGGAAACTGCTCTTTACTTACGGAAAACAAGCTTTTTATAATTCAGTTTGGTCATCAGTACCTGTTCCGATTTTCTTAAG
Organism: Spisula solida; assembly: GCA_947247005.1. Taxonomy (NCBI): domain Eukaryota; kingdom Metazoa; phylum Mollusca; class Bivalvia; order Venerida; family Mactridae; genus Spisula; species Spisula solida. The sequence continues at coordinate 21,001,513 of OX365957.1, forward strand.
AAGATGTCAAATTCTATGTATGAGACTCATGAGGTCGTAAGTAGCACTTACAACCTACTAATTCTAAACGAACAATTAATGCTTGCTGTATGAGTTAAAAAGACATACACCGTCGTTAATAATTATATAACTACACTATACAGGAGCTGCCACTTTTGCGACAGTTCTTTGTATGTATACTTAAATGTAAAGTATTTTCAATTTTCAATTAAAAAAACAACTTGTAAAACTGTATTTTATTGAAAAGTTATGATTGAAACATTCGATTGATGATGTAATTGATTACTTTTTATGTGGGAAATTGAACATGATTTTAATGTTCCGCATGATAACATTCTGTCTATAGAGTACTTATGTATAAATATATAACTCTAATCTACGACTTACGGGTAGGGACATAAATCATACAATTACCATTCACACCATAAAACACCAAACCCTTTGATTTTAAGCATTGTGTAAGTTTGTTTTTATACACCGAAAATGTATGACTTTCGAATAAAAAAAGTACAATTACATCATTTACACCAAATGTGTCGATACTCATAATTTTATGCCTACCATGTTTCAGCACAAAAACTGACTGGCAAATGAAGGCTATGCTCTTCATTAAACAAGATATAATACTTGTTATTTGTGAAATTTTCTAAAAAAAAGCTGACATACGAGGGGTGTCCGTAATAACGCTGGGCCGTTCTAACTATAGTGACGTAACGGTTCGAACAAAATTTTACTGGAATTAATACTATTATATTATTGTTTTTGTATTACGTCAATCTATATTTTGACGGAGTTTCAGAAAATTTAATGTTGATCGCGTAACACACATCTCAAAGCATTTTATCGCTTATTTGTTGATCATCCCTCGTACTCGCTAACGAACTTTAATACCAACGAAAATATCCGACTTTGCAGAAGTCTTTGAAAGCATATTTGGTCGTATAGTTATATTTATATCTACTTTTTAAACGTTACTCATATATTATTGTTTAATGTTATCTTGGGGGTGAAATGTAAAGTCCCAGACGCACTTGAGACATTTACTGCATTAAGGACATTTGACTGAATTCCATATTCACACGTTCGAATACACCGGAGTGAAATGTGCTCCTCCAAGACAAATCGGTTCTTTCAGTGTGTGTTCTAGATTTATGTGTTTCACCGACAGTTTGAAAAACGACACTTTGTGAGGAAATTGTTCAAATTCTCTGAGGCGTTCAAGATTTAGCAAGCCTCCTATGTTTGTCTTTGCTGCTGATATTTGCTCATTGATACAACTGCTGTAGTGTGTCAGTCTCTGACAAGCAATTACTGTGTTTATTTATTCACGTAATTAACTGAAAATGAACATGTTATATCAAGTCGTACGGGTCAAGAAACTTCTAAACAATATCATACGTCGACGTTGTTTGTTTCATTTTGGGGTTAATCCCGTTTTTTAGCTACTATGCTAGGTCAGTTTACCAAAACCTAGTTTCCAACCAGTCCCTATATACCTTCGACGCACGCGGCCCCAAACAACGTCCACACGGTGTAAAAGCGTAGCCTGTTTTCTTGGAATAACATAACCTAACTAAGCTGAAAATGATAAAATCGAGCCTAGATCGTCAGGGTGGTACAAATATTACGTTCTGTGCATGCCATCGCTTTACTAGCTGTATTAAATTGATCTCCTTGCATTTGCAAAACATAATTTACTTTCAACATCAATTGAGCTTTCTTAACTTAACACGCTAGATTAAGGCCCGGCCACAGGACGTATACATTTGTGGAAGGCTACGGCCGCTACGTTTTTCCGAAAACGTGGGGAGGGAGAACGGAGGGAGTACGTGAACGCACGTCACACGCATTTGCCTAGCCAAATATGTACGGGTGGTACTCCCCACGTACGGATTCTCAAATTTTGTCCACTTTTTTGCAAGTAGACAGAACGTACCGGCATGTACGCCAGGTTATGACCGCCGCTTAAGTTTGTACCATATATACACAAATAGATGGGAGAAGAAATGAACGAAACTTTATTTTAATACAAAACAATAACAACAAACTACATGTAGAATTAATCTTCATTAATAGAAGTTTAGCATTTAGGAAATCAGTATAAAGTTTGTAAATCTAGTGGGCGTCTTTCATTAATCTTTTTTATATAACAGTGCACAACATCAATAGGCATGAAACTGAAATATTTAAGACAATGGTTCCCTTCGTTAAAATGTACAGCAATATGAGTAGATCATGTAGGATGCACATGCAAATTTGTAAAATAAGTTACTTTGGTAGTATCAGAGAGCACAGTAACTATATATATATAGACTAAACGAGCTTTGAAGATAAATTTGTTCAAATGTCACTATTGCGCTACTTCTTAAGTGGGCCAAAACGATGACTTAATTGTCGCAACATTAAATCACTCCATTATGGCGCAACGGCGGTTCATTTAACAGTTCGTTTGACGTGATTTTTTCTCTTTAAGCAGTTATTGACGCAAGCCGGCCTTAACCAGTTATTATTGTGCTAAAAGACTGGTAATTTAATCACGTGCTAATAATTGTTCACTGTCATCCAAGACGAGTTGTATATTATACGGGCATTCCCCCCTCCCGCCCACAGTTATATAAAAACCTCCTCAGAAAACGTTTTCAAATAATTATTTTAGTCAGCACTACGAAAGAAACATCAATTTTCTTGGATTGTTTTCAGAACACAATATGCCTTGTATTTAACGTCAAGATATGGTTAACAATGTTCGAACGACCACTATGACAGAAAGTCAAACGAGCTGCTCCAGATCGTCATAACAAACCTGTGTATTGATGTTTAAAGTAACATACCATGTCCCCCTGTCTTTATTGGTAACTGTCCTGTACGGGATTAACTTAAAATCAGTCCCATATCACAATGACAAACCATAAAGTAACATCCAGTAGAAACCACCTTCTGAAAGAAACGAAGCAAGCAAGTTAGCAAGACCGCATCAACGCCATGAAGTTACACTAGTATTGTGATTCGAATTTTGAAGTATTATAATCACCATTCCATCGTTGAACCCTGGGGTGTATTTGTGCTTTGGCTTCATGAAGCACCTCCAACATTCTCATTTATTTCCAATGTATTTCTTGCTTCATTTACTTAACCTACACGTGTTTCAACCCAAGGATACAATTATAAATCTCTTAAAAGGTATCACTTCGATGATGAGACACGCTAATTCTGTAACTGAAGTGTATGGTGAACTGTCAGTAGGACCACGGGAGTAAGTTGAACAACGTTATTATCAACATCGTCTTCTCTTACTTCATTAGTGTGTACATACTTGTACGTTTTGTAAGTAGAACAGAGGTGGTATTCACAAAGCATCTGAAGAGAAATCTTGGAATTTTCTTAAAGTCTTATTTTAGGACTTCAGACAGATAAAGCTATGTACACTGAACCACTTTTCTAATTGGTCACCTTTCTAACACCAAATACGTTTAACTGTGGTCATAATGTTTGGTGCTATTTTGCACAAAAACTTTTTATGACATTGTCCTAACACTTAATTCATTAATAATCAAAACCACGTGCCAAAGTATACATTGTCCATCATGCGATCAATGTGGAGTCAATACATCATACCTGCTTGTGCAAAATATCATCAAATACTATGATCACAGGTAAGGTATTTCGGGTTTGAAAAGTGACCAATTAGAAAAGTGGGTGAGTGTAGTTATGCCGTGTTACTGTTAAAACAAGGTCATTCAGCTTTTGATCGCTGAAACTAGTTCATTCAGCATTTTGACAGCTGGGACTTGGACGGATCATTTTCTCGCTCGGTTGTGTGGTGGACATTGGGCCTTGTATGTTTTTATGTTTTCGGTGCTCGGCTGGTTAAGTTGAGTGCTGCCTAGCCTGTTAGACTTATATTTTTACAATTTTCTTAATTGTATCAGCTGAACAGTAAAACAATATTAGATGTATTATTGTTTTACACAGTTTAGAAGCATTATATAAAGTGCTACAAGAATCACAAAGAAAGCATGGGCTATTCTTCATTTCCTGTGAAATATGTGCAGCGTTTAACTTAAGTCAAAATATTTAGGATTTTCACGAGTAGCAGACCAGCGCAATATTTTAAAAGCGGACAAAATAATAAAGCAGCTCTTCTAAATATAGCAGCATTTCTAGAAGGGCTATTGGTTTTTCATAGAGTTTGAAGCTAGAACAACTACACGCTGAACCTTACTAGTACCGTAACTGCCGATCTAAAAACCAGTCATAATAATTACGTAGCTCCCAAATATTGTTGCTGTGAAGAGGTTATTTTACTCACATTTATATGTCGATCTAAGATTTTTTCCTTGATTGGTATAAGTAGTAGCAGTTTACTGATCAGCCACAATTGTCTACTTCAGTTTTGAATTTCAAAGGAGAAGTAATATCATATAGCACGTTCGTAAAGTAGGCTATGCTTGTCATGGCCTTTAAACCAAGTGTGAGTACGCAAGTTTGAATCCCGAATGGAATTTGTTTTGATATGGATTATTAGTATATTGTCAGCTGATTCAGTAATGCGTACCATGTGGCTAGGGAAGTTGTCGGGAAGTAAACAAGTTACGCTCAAGAAATATATAACTCATCAAGCAAATTGACGTGCCTTTAAGTAAGAGTGACACTGCAATAACATAATGCATTAATTATTTACTTCTACGCAAATCTCATAGAGTGGAATGACCGAACTGGCTGATATGTCTATGTGAATACGCTGTATTATAAATCTTGCACTAGCGGCGTTCATTCAATAAACGTCATTTCGAATGCATGCCAAAAATAAAACTTTCATATCATATTTTTTTATGACAGAAAAATTGTTGATGTCATCGTGGTTGTTACGATAGATTATAATCTTTATATATCTCACTCCAGTCACATCGTCTTAACATAGCAGCCTATCGCAAAGTTTTATATTTGCAGTAAAATCAGATATGTTATGATATTTTCATGCGAGCAGTATCTAATATCAACATGATAATGTGGACGTTCACGCAACATGACAAATACCATATTACTCATATAACCAATATAACTTTATCAGTATCATAATATTGTCAGAAGCCGTAACAAGATGTAGTCGTATTCCAATGTAACGTAAATTTTAATTGATCAAAACAATATTATAGCCAGATGTGGTCCTATCTCAATGTAACGTAAATTTTAAAAAAATTATGAACATTTTAATTTTTTAAATAATATTAAAGATTCATTGTTTAAGAAATATGCAGGACTTTAGTTTAGGTAGTTTGCAACTAGATTTGTTTTGTCCCAGTGGCAGGATCATGCGATTTGGTGTTTGCATGAGGCTGAAATAGTGTACCCAACCACACAAATCGATTCAGTAGCTGCTGTTAAATCATTAATTTTCGAGGGAGTTGAATTTTCATTGATTTTGTTGTTGCACTTGGCCACGAAATGTTATCCCCAAGTTAAATCGACCTCTCAAATATCGAACATGGTTTATCATTTCATGTTTTGTAATCCATGAATTTACGTCCCCAGGAAAATGCTTTTTTATCATGTGCTTTTACTGTAATTTATCAATATTTGTAACATTTAGACGTTCCGAAGTCATCGATACATCATAATATATTGTGAATATTTCAGATTAAATCTCGAACCGTTCTTGTGTGTGAAATATATGGTAGTTTTGAAATATAATAATATACTATAATTAAAGTTCTATAAAACATAATATAAAACCATCCACAGCGGTGATCAAAGAGATGTTCAGATATAAAACACGCTTATTTACACAAGAGCCGCGTAAGATTATTATATTGTAATATATTGAATTGATGTTTATATTTTATTTTCAACAATATTAATTGCTTTTGTGGTACGGATATACTTGATTGATAAAATTGTTCATTAACGGTGACTTTTCATCGTTATAGTATTTCCATATCCAATTAAACGGTCGATTAATGTAAATACCACTGTATTATACCATGTGATTAGAGGCTTTTATAGAATTTGTTCCGTACAGGCTCGAGAAATAATAATTATGACAGTCTAATAATACTGTATGAGTAATTTGTATGTTATTTATTGCGCTGTTTTGTTCTGTTACAATAAATAAAGAATACCCAATGACAATCATGCCTAACTGTAAAATCATTATTTTTCGAGGGAGGTGAATTTTTGTTGATTTCGTTGCTTCACTAGACCACGAAATATAGTCCCAACGATTTATCGACTTCTCAAGCATCGAACATGGGTTTCATATCATTTCATGTTTTTTAAACGCGAATTTACGACACCACGAAAATGCTTTTTTATCAAATGCCAAGAAATTTTAATAACCACGAAAACATGTGATTTTACAATATCATATTTATAAACAAACAAAGTGAATTCAGCAGCAGCAACAATAAATTGATACCAACTACCTTCAACCTCACCGTTTTGGGGGTTCAAATTGAAGTACATTGCAAAATCAAGAATTTGTGAACCATGACCTACATTTATTATTTGATACTGAAATGATAAGGTTGGTGGCTAGGCTTATAAGCAAATAACTGTTTTGAAGACTGTGTGGGCGTCCTTCAAGACAACAGCCTATCTTATCTACACGCTCACACTTTCGTTTTGTGCAATGTTGCCAAATTTTATTTCAAACACAAACAAACTCGTTTTCAACTGGGAGTGTTGCCTTATGTTCCAAAAACGTACATCAATGCATTATATACAAAATAATGCAGGTATAAAAAATGAAGTTATTACACAAGTTATATTTTGACGTGACTTTGCTATCGTACACTAATGTGTACTTATTTAGTGTAGTGTAGTACTTAGTTGTGTGATTTACTGATATGATGGAATCGTAAACACATGTATAGTATACGCTCGTATATGTTTTATCACAGTCGTAAATTGTGTACAGTTTCTTAGCTATTAATATGTGTCTTCACTCACACTAATATAAAAACTAATAGTGGCAGTCGTAAACTGTGATTTTATTTTTATACTGTCTTTTCTATTTAAAGCGCCAACCAATTTGTCAACTGAGACTAAAACTGGATGAGCACATATTTTAGATCCCCACTCCCACCATTTGACGCTATGGGGGTTAAGCACAGTATGGCTAGAATTGACTTAGCTAATTTACTGACAAATCACGAACCGATGGCATTTATTAAAACGGTACATGGATTAAAAAACTTTCACATCCAGTTTCAAGTAAGGTACCACTCGGCTACGATAGTGCTTGCAAAATAATCTTTAACATTCAATTTGTAAAAGAAATCCAGAAAGCAATGTTTAATGTCAGTCTTAGAAAAGTTGAATTTTTCGTCGCCGTCTAACAGCGAAATCAATGGAGACTTTGTCCCAAACGATTGAAAATGAATTTACATTAGGCCAAAACAAGTTCATCTTGTGGTTCTGGTTGCATGCTGAAAAAAACAATAGAATAATATCGGCAAAACAACATTTTTTGAAATTATTTTATTGATGTCATGCACTAGAAAGTCTACGGTCCCCATGCAGTGATCACCAGATAAATGTCAATAAAGTGTTTAGGGTAGAGGTAAAACAAGGGGAGACCCGCAATATCAGTTTGTTTCAGCCAAAGTATTGATGTAAGGTTGTCGTTCATGTGTATGCATTCAATAGAGAGGTTGAGACGCGAACGTGTACGACTACGTTAGACGTACGTGTAGCTTATACCCGTACATGTATACGTACACGTTGCAATTAAAATTGGCTTGCACAATACAACGTGTGCGTGTAAGAAGCATGATTCTTCATTAGTGTTCATATAAACCCAATCAGTCCACGTTCGATAAATATGGAGTTCCCCGTGCATATGCATACCTGTGTGACATACTTACACTAAGTTCCTATGCCACACGTCTGTCACTTGCAGAAATTACACACATATTATGACGAAATGCTCACACGTTGAGTTTCACAACCTCGATACTACCATTCTTTTAATGTACGTACGCGTTTAAAGGAGACTTTCGGGAAACAATTTCGCATGCTGAATGCTCATACAGTGACCAAAATATATGTACGAAGTTGACAGTAAATCACAATAATCGCCGTTGTGAATTGGTTATGACTGTCAGAGAAAATAGTCGGTGGGAAAACATGGTTTATCTTGTCGGATCATCCGTACGTATAATTGTATGTAGCAGATTTTAGCCCTAATTACATGTAAAATGAAACCATACTACATTGTAGTAAAAATACACGGCGTTTGACAATATAATCGCTCCATTTAACGTGCATTTGCGGAAAAAATGGGAGTTGCATATGCCTTGGAGGTAATGGCGAGCTTTTGATGTATTTTGTGGCCTACTATAGCACAATGTATCGACTTTAAGAAGTTAACCGCAGCGGAAATATTAACGCAGCGGTTCATACGAAAAAGTAAAAAGAGAGACTTGTACGATTATGCAAATTTTAAGTGAATGATTAAGGTAATTTCAAATAAATATCTTTAGTTGGATGACAAGGTTCACAGACTGCGCAGTGGTATAAGCCACCTTTTCGGACGTCAAGCAGTCATCGAATTGAGTTAACATGACATTGCATTCCTTGACAAATTAACCGGAGGTAAAGGATTACTTGACAAAGCCCTTCTTAATGTAAGATATACTGAGTTGGAAGTTGCGACAAACTGCATTTATGTTCAACGTGATAATTCATTTTGGAAGTGATTTCGAAAATTTATTACAATTTGAAAATTTATAACAAAACGGTGCAAAGTTATTTTAGAGTATACTCATGAACATATTCAAACCCGTTTTGTAAATATTATCAAACATTTGAAGTGAGTTTGACAATTGATTACATTTTGCAAATTTATAACAAAACGGGTTTCCATGATTTTAAACTGCAAAGCCTCTCAGCCCGTTTTGTAATAATAGATTCTAATTATTACAGTTTGCAACTTTATTACAAAACGGGTTGTAACAGAGCGCGGGGCTAATCGGGTGTCGGGACTATCAATGCACGTTCGATCCTCAATATTAAGACCACCCCGATAAAAATGACCAATGATCTATGGTATCGAATGTGGTCTTTTTATAGAGGTTTTACTGCTAAGTACATGTAGGTACATGATAGTTCAGACTGGGATGAAAGAACACAAAAAGGCATAACAATAATTCGGACACTTATCTTTATATCACAAGTCAAGTATTTTATGTATTGTTATACGAGTGAGATAAAAGTGTTTCTACATCGTTATCGTTCATCAATATCATTACCATTGCTAGATGAATCTTATTTAGGTACGTGGGTTAATTGTTTGTAATGATTTCGTCACGTAAGTAAAGGAAGATGAAGTGCTTAATCATGATAATGCCACCTCGAATGACTATGTTCTTGACACTTATATATTTCCCGACTCATGTATACCAATACTAGTCCAGAATAGGTTCATTGGCCTCTCACCGAACTACCCTATCAGAATCGACCCTTAATTTGAGTGCGAACATTGGCCCTCCCGCTTCCAAGAAGATGCATTAGTTCATACTAATTTTCTTAATTTTTTTTTTCAACTTTATATATTTAATCACTCCCGACACTCTAATCGTGATATTATCCATCCCCACGATGGTATGAGAGAAGAGAGGCCATATGTCCTTTTTGCAGAGCGTCAAGAAGGGAATTACTGGTACCAATTTGTTTCGTCTTTGATATGTCGTGGCCTGGGATCGAACCCGAGACATCCCGCATTCGTAGCCGGCGTTCAACCACTAGGCTATCGATGAGGCGCGAAACACATGGCAACTTGTGACATGTTAATGGTAATAAATATGTTCAAGTTCTGATTGAAATTGGAATACAAAAGTGACTAGAGAAACCACAATGTTCTTTATATAGCTATATAGTTGGAGCATGTTTTTGTCTATAATTATAATATGTATGAGAGATGCATTTATAAAGCTTACTTTGATTCCTTTTTTCTGATCATGTCGTTAGGTATTTTATCAAATATAGACTTTGTTGAAGATATATGTTAAATTTATAGTTAGGCACGGTTTTCTATGACCTTCACATTCTGAACAGCTGTTAGTATTAATCAAACATATATGTGCACTTTACAAAATGTTGTCTCTCGTATCAAATATTTCGGCGGTAATGAATCTTTCTTAAAGTGCATCATAAGACATAGAATACACTCTATGTAACATTTATAAGTAAACGAGCAATCACGTGCAAAATAAATGAATAATAATGATGCAGCCCTGGTAAATAATGCCTACCTTGGTTTTGTCCACGACCCTAAACTATATGGCATTTTGCTACCAGAAGTCACTTTTCAAGCACATACTTCACTCATTCCCTCTTGGTGATGGATACAATCAAGAATTAGATGTCGAGAGTAATTTGTTCTCAGAAAAACTTGTTTCTCAATTGATTTAAGCATTAAAAGTAGTATAACATACAATAACAGCCAGTACCTAAAATAGAAAAGTAGTTTTAAAACATATGAGCCAGTCTCCAGGAAAACCTGCTATAATGACATAATGTAATTACTATATGTAACAAGATTTTGATAAAGCTCTAAAATAAGGAAAAATACTTGTCTACTGATTCTATTTTAAGTAATTGACCCATATAGTACTATACCTTAGCTTTTAATTTTCCTATGATTTATGTCAAAAAAACATTCTTCGTTGCTATGGTGACCAATTTCAGAAAACTACTCCGATTGAGAAAAACGAGGATGCAGTTGTTTAAAACAGAAGTAGCCTTTCTCTGAATACAAACAATTTCGATGTTGATATATATTTTGAATAGTGAAACATAATTAAAGAAGTTGGTACATTTTGAACAGTTTATGTCAAGAATTGATCAAATGGTGTAATAATGAAATACTTATTTCAGTTACGTCGAATTCAACGTTTGAATGACGTTTGCGACGTCATACAAAAAGCTCCGAATAGGGACTACAAAAAACAGCTGTAACTTCCTTAAAACTCACGATATTAACATAATTTCTTTTGCAATTTGCGTATTTAACATTATCCTGTAATACTATGGAAAATCTTAAAGTCAATATTTTTGTCAAAATAGCAGGTTTTCCTGGAGACTGGCTCATATATATTTTAGCTACCTTCATTAATGTTTTAGCAACTTACTAGAACCACTCTATCAATTTGTGTTGGCCTAAGTTAATGTCACTATTGATTTAATTAAACATTATTATTTGGAATTCCTTTCAAATTACATGATACTAGTAACCGCGGGTCAATGAATATCGCATTTGATTCAACCATTACGTGAATCCTGTACATTATGACAACACTTTATTCTCAGAACGATTTTTCATTACGTATACTTTTTATCTACGTTGATAATTTGGTTAACTTACTAGACTTAATTCTAGCGCAGGTGTTTAGTATTTATAAGCTATAAAGTCAAGCATTATTGCGAACTAACTCATGTTTGGAGTCCTACTTTCTCCACAGCAACATTTCAAGTACAACTAACACACTTGAACTGCTTGTACGAGGTGTCGATAAGTATTCTCTTAGAAAGTGAAAGAAATAAAGTATATTCCAAAATTCAAGTTTCTAGTTTGCATTTCGTCTCGGCATAAATTTTATAAGGACTAAAAGATTGATCGTTCAGGGTCGTAGCTAATGGTAGGGGATAGGGAAAGTCGGCTAGGGGATCAGGAAAAAAATCATCAATGGATTGCTAGAACGTCTCTGGTGCGTTCTAGTGTGTCTTTGTTCTTTGTTTTTTACTTTTTTGAAAATCATTACGCGTACACATCCGTGTGGTCTGTGTACAGTTAGCCTGTCGGTAGTCGGCAGTAAGATGAACTCCGACAGGATGCTGTTCCTAGCAATATGATGAAGTGGTTGGTTAAATATTGTAAGACAATTCAAAAGACACGGACCAGTCGCTTTATCATTTGAGTTGTGTAAGGATTATGAAATTGTATTGAAGTTAATTGTGTACATGTATATGTTTGAATTTATTTCTTGTTTAATGTGTATAATGGGCTTTTTTCATCTTGATCTTGAACATAGTGAATTGTTTTTTAACATTTTGTAAAATTTTAAAAAAAATAGGACGTGAAAAATGTACATCGAAATTTTAGTACTTTTTGAAAAAAAACGTTATTTCAATTAAATGTCATTTGCTTTTTGTACCAACTCAATTAATAATGGGGTCAACCCTAATGGCATATTCTGTCAAACCAAACATGCGTAAGTTTTATATAAAAAAAACTTAGTATAGGTTGTAAAAATGACACGCAGTCATAGCTAAAAAGTTTGACTTTTGTAAAAAGGGTCAGCGTAATGGCACTGAAGTGACCCCTTTGTTACCAGGTACAGTTACATGTTTTGTCGTAAACTGACAACCCGATTGTAATTGTATATCATAGTGTCCGGCACAATACTTGAAACGTGATTATTTTGCAATTAATTTAAATTAAACGTACAAATAAAAATGAACAGACATGCGCGTACGAAATTTAATGTTATTAATCATACTGCCACCATGGAGAGAAATAAAGCGCCACATGGCAACTACAAGCAAAGTGTCAGACATTCGCAGTACATTCTATTGTACAATATTATACCGTAATATAAACGTCATTGTAGTCCAGCGACATCCGTTTTTACGAAGCATCTAATTTTTATAATAATTCATTTATCAAAGTGACCACGTGATCGCTCGTGGGTCATGTGACAATACGCCCGCGAGTCCGTGCCATTGTTTCTATGACAGTAGGAACAATTGTGGTGACACGTGACAAGTGATCAATCAATTATATTCTAACTGAAACCACTATATCGCTTACAACTTGAATGGAAGCTAATTGTTGCTATAGACGGATATAGTTTCTTAATTGTGTCAAATAAACACGATGATACTAGAACGGACTGGTATAAAACATACAATTAGACAACTGAATAATTATTTATACGTAATATATTTGGTAAAAGGGGGTGACTCAAACGTGATAAATTGACTCGTATATCATTCTACATCTGCAACCTCTTATATTTAAAACCTAAAGGTTAACCGTTTATGGAATTTAAAATCTCCTTTGATTTGTGCGACTGAGTATACTGTCTGTGTTGCATTAACCTCACAGCTAATACAGCATACGTGCTCACAATGCATACCTTTAGTTTTTGCAATAAAACGTGCATTTTTTTAATTATTGAAATAAACATACGCAATGCAATTTATTAAACATGCATCAACTAAGCTTCATCTAGAAAAGTCATTGAGCTAATCCATAGCCTTAGACAGCTGGGAATCACTGATTTTATTGTTATTTGTCCTAGTAACATAGTAACGTAAATATGTTCTCATATTAAGGTAATCACTTAAAGAGTGTTATAATAAATATTTATCTCTACACATCATTAATCTTACATTAAAGTATTACTAACAGTATAAAGTGTATCCTTCCTGAACTAATAAAAACTATAATGTCAATGGATGCATTAATTCCTCATCAGCTAAAGCTACAAAATTAATTTAATACATACTAACTATGCATGAACATATCCGTACGTCAGGTGTAACGATTTCGTAAGTGCTTTGATTAATCAATACCCATATGTTTTTGATACAGGCGTTTTCTATAAAAATATAGATCTTGCGAAATTACCCGATTCAAACAACCTGCTATTATTCGAATAAAAGTTCGAACATCGCTTATTCGAATAATTTAAAACGTCGTATGACCTATACATGTAGTTAAGAGACCCTGGTTCGATACACGGCGGTGTAGGCCGATGTCCGTGCTACTTTTTATCAAAGTTTGTATATTTCCCACACAGGAATGCTTCCCTTTGTATATTTTTTTACATTGTATATCTATATAATTAGGCTTCAGCACACTACGTACTATCAGATACTGTTTTTGTAAGTATATTCTCCCAGTCTGAAGTTGATTAGATCCGTCTTACATACATAAATACATTCCAGACTGCAGTGTCAAGTTTATTGCTGTATAAACAAGTATAATAATAAACAAACAACTATAAAATAATGATAAAACGATTCTTATCACTATTATATCATGGAACACGGATAGTGACGTCTTTATTCTCAAGGTATTACCTAACATAATACACCAGGGTTCTGTTTTATCAAAGCACTTACGGACATATGAAAGTTATGTTCAAATTAAAATTCTTTTTAATTCTTGAACAACTGCAAATTGAGGACAAATATAATGTGTTACTTAGCATTAGTATTGCAGACCCATTTAGTATTAGTATTGCAGACCCATTTAGTATTAGTATTGCAGACCCATTTAGTATTAGTATTGCAGACCCATTTAGTATTAGTATTGCATACCCATTTAGTATTAGAATTGTATAACCATTGTGTATTAGTAGTATTGCATACCCATTACGTATAAGTATGGCATACCCATTTAATATTAGTATTGAATACCCATTTGGTATTATAAGTATTGCATACCCGTTAAGTATAAGTTTTGCATATTACCCATTTAATATTAGTATTGAATACCCATTTGGTATTATAAGTAGTGCATACCCATTTAGTATTAGTATTGTATACCCATTTAGTATTAGTATCGTACACCCATTTAGTATTAGTATCGTACACCCATTTAGTAATAGTATTGTGTAACCATTTAGTATTAGTATTGCAGACCCATTTAGTATTAGTAGTGTATACCCATTTAGTATTAGTATTGCAGACCCATTTAGTGGACCATATTGAAAATTGATATTACTGTCAAATATGTAATCCACAATAAATGAAGTCATTATTATCATATTTATCACACTTTGTAGAGGTATTCTTTATATTTCAACGTTAGTTTAATATTTCCGTAAGTGCTTTGATAAAACAAAACCCAAGTGCCGTGACCTCTATATACCCGACCGTGTGCTTGACGATTAGGACATGGATCTAGCTCTCAACGACACGTACACGTGTGGCAGTTAGACAATATGTCCAACCTCTTATTAAAATATCCCAAACAACTGGGAGACGAACGTACGTAAATACGAACGCACTAGGGGACGAATTGAGTGGTAGCTTTATGCACAAATTACGGAACAGAAAAAGGAACCTGATTGTTGCTAGGAAAGTGCAAGTCTGATCCTTTCACAAATCAAAGTGCGAGTTTTTCACGATCGTGTGTTAACTCGTTTACTATGAAAACGTAAACTACATTACGACACATCGTATGATGTCATACAAATATGTGAATAACTAGATAGTAATAAATCTACATAATTTACCAACTGTTTATCAAGCTGTGTGTTCATTGACTGAGCATCCAATACATGACGTGTGAAATCATGGAACCTATCTTCTGATTACACGAATCATAAAAGGTTTTACATGTAATGCATATTCTTCGTTTATTTGGGGTTAGCGCCATTTTTCATAACTATTGCGTAAAACATTCATGGCGATCGATGCACATAACAATTATTCATGGAGATGACAAGTAAAAGAATAGAAACAAAGATAATAAAAAAACGAACAGGAAAGGCAGAACACAAAAGACACAACGAAGCAAGGTAACACAGCAGGAAAACATTATGAACCACAAGAGCAACACTGAACAACAACAATTGAAACGTATCAGCAACAAAAAGATAATAACATATCCGTCAGGGAAGAAAGAACTCAACAATAAACAACAGAGCACAAAAAGACACAAAACAGATTATTCACAGACCACAAGCACCCAAAATGACGAACACAAAAATAAACAAGAAAAATTGAAACTTATCAGCAACAAAAAGATAAAAAATATATTTGTCAGGGAAGCCGAAATTCAACAGAAACAAGCAGAGCATGGTAGACACAATCACAGACCACAAGTACAAGCCACACAGACAGACACAGAAAGGAACGTCAAGCACAACTGTCAGAGCTACAATAAGTTGTGCATGAGAAGCACACAAACACATACTAAAGGTCCAAGCCACAATAACAAACACAAACAACGAACAAGAAAAATGAAGCGGAACAGCTACAAAGACTTGTCGATGTAACGACACCATACACTTAGTATAAATAATATTTCATGTAGTGCTATAATTATATCAGTAAGATTAGATTCTTACATTTGATTATACCTATATATCAACAGGTTCATGCACACTTATATAAACATACTGACAACTATTAATGTTTGACGTTTGGCAAGATATCTAGGTGATGGGAGCCCACCCTGTATTACCTAGGCCATAAATCCAATCGCCGTAATTAGGTCTAATTGGAACGCAGGCCGGACGGACATAGGCTAGCGATCGAGGTCTGTGAAGTTGGCAGTTAGCTGTTAGATGTTAACTCAGAAGTTAACTCAAAAAATTATTTTCGAGTGAACTTTTAAGACTGCCTGCTACGCATCGACCGGCATCCATACGATGGTTAGAAATCGGGGACACATACGTATGCATCGTCATCTACTAGAGCGAGTGGTGCATGGTTTTGAAACTGGGACATCTTCCTGTATCATGCACTATCCGCCAACAATCATACACAAACCTAAACATTTTTTCAGGCGGTGACGCCCATCTCGGATGTCTTGATGATGACATTAAACTAGACTAAACAAACCAACTAGAACCAGAAAATAGACACATACCCTCATCAGCAACTTGGTGTGTATGTAGAACAAACAATTATCAAGGAATGTCTATCAATATACAGATAATCTTATCATAACTGTGCGGTGATATATTTTCTTTTAAACTGTTTTTCTGTCGGGAGATTTTATCTTATTATCATTTCCATCTTATTTTCATAATATGTTCAAGTATTCGCAATAAAGGGAACTATTTTAAGTATGTTTGTTATGTAATTTAGATATATACCATTGCATTTTTGAATTGTGGGTATCGTTTACGTACGTTTATTTGTATAGTGCTTTAGTTTCCTATATCTGTATTTATAGTATTTTCCGCTGAATATCACCTTGTGGACTGCAAAGTATATGATTAAAAGTACCAGGAAGCTGTGTATCGGTGCTGTACATCGGCCCATTAAAGAACCAGACTGTCTGTTCGAAATATTAAAACAGTAGGCGCACATGTGCAGCGCGCCGGACATGCCTGTAATACTGTATCTAATGTATCTCTCTCCTGTATCTGCACTGGTAGATGATGCACCTAGCTATGCCCTTGTGGCTGCAACACTATAATGTATGTAAAACGCATTTAAACGTGTGTTTGCATGAAAAGGGCGCTATAAACAATGAATTTCTACTTCTCATTATAGTAATGCCAGCATAATATACCTACTACAATCCTTTATCAACAATCTGAACTACATGCAATGCCACCATAAGTTCTTTATAAAAATGGTAATGTTTCGTTTAGGACACTATGCGAACCAGTTGATAGACCTGCCAACCTTCTGTTGCCTTTATACAGGTAGTTTCGACACAAAGTGAACCATTTCATGCACCCTCCAAGCTTTCACCCACCAAGCTATCGTTTAAAATGAATATTAATATTAGACTCCTTGCATGTGTTCACTTCAAATGGATCACATAATTGTTTAAGGTAAATTGATCGAAACAGAAACATAGTTTTACTTTTGTTTTCGTCCGATGCAGGGGGCTATAATTCTCGGTTTACGGCGTTTACCAGTGGTTTCTGTGACAATTGGTACACATATTAGACCTTTTCGACTGGGCTGTTTCTTGGAGCAGGTTATAGTCCTGTTCCCTCCCGTCCCCAAATATTACAGTAGCAGTACTATAGTAGAACTGTAAGCTTGGAACGGAAACAGACTATAAACTGCTCCACAAAACAGACCAGTCGAAAAGGCCTTTTAGATGTTTTCACTCAGGATGTGCCGTCGTGTGTCGCGATTGATGTACCAGGTATCTCGGGTATATCAGTATATTATGATAAATGTTAAAGATACATGAACCGATGTCTATCTACATTCATGTTTGACTTATACCTACAATCTAAGCTGCCATATTATACTAAACAATTCAGTAAGGTTATCAACATACAACATTCAGTATGTACAGTTAATAAATAATCATATAATATGATAATCATATGACACGTGATTTATTTGAAAGTAGAGGAACTGTGACAAGAGTACCACTACCACCAATCTACAAGTGTGTACGCTATAACAGAGCTACCATTAAATACAAAAAATATAATTATTTCGCCTAGCTGATGTTTATGTTAGCGACAGTATGTGGTCGAAGTAAAATACTAAATCTAAAAACTTCAAACGTATCCAGTAATGTTGAAAACATAAAGTGATGTGCATTAATTGTGCCTTGTATGTTTTTAGCTCACCTGAGCAAGAAGTGCTCAAGGTGAGCTATTGTGATCAATCATCGTCCGTCGTCCGTCCGTACGTCCGTCCGTCCACACTTTCGAAATGACATCTCCTCTGAAACCGTTTGACCAACATTGATGAAATTTTGCCTGGATGATCCTGACATAGGGGGATTAGAAAATTGCCCAAATAAAGTTGATCCATCTAGAACTCTGGTTGTCATGGCAATCAGGTAACAAAACCTTTAACAATCTTGTTCTAAGAAACCAGAAGGCATAGAGCTAAGATATTTAGCATGAAGCATTGCGTAATGGACCTTTACCAAGATTGCTCAAATCTATACCCCGGGTCAATATTGGCCCGCCCCGGGGGTCCCTTCATTTTGTATAAGAGATATATAGAAAAAAAATTTCTTTTTCTCTGGAACCACAAGGCATAGAGCTTAGATATATATTTGCATGTAGCATTGTCTAGTGGACCTCTACCAAGATTGCTCAAATTGTGACCCCGGGTCAATATTGGCACCACTCAAGACATAGAAAAACTTAAAAACATCTTCTTCTCTGGAACCACAAGGCGTAGAGCTTAGATATTTTGCTAGAAGTATTGTCTGGTGGACATTTACCGAGATTGCTTAAATCATGATCCCTGGGTCAATATTGTCCCCACCCCGTGCCTCCCTTAATTTTACATTAGAGATATATAGAATTTATTTAAAAGATATTGTTCTCTGGAACCACAAGGCATAGAGCTTAGATAGTTTGCTTGTAGCATTGTCTAGTGGACCTTTACCAAGATTGCTCAAATGATGACCCCTGGGTCAATATTGGCCCCACCCAGTGCCTCCCTTAATTTTATGGAATTCCAAATTCTTATTTCTTTGATAATTTGTTTAGAAATAATGGTACTCAGGTGAGCAATCTAGGGCTACCATTGCCCTCTTGTTTATGTTGTCTGTGCTTGGCTGGTTAAATTGAGTGCTGCCTTTCCTGTCTGACTTAATATTATATTTTAGGTAATTAAATCAAAACCATTGTTGCAGTAAAAGCAAAAAGTTACTAGAATTGTATTATTCTGATTCTTATTTCACAATTTCTATAAACTTATTTGACCGCCACGACCTTTTTACATTAACGCGATTACGAGTACCCTATGCAAATCGGCTGAATAGACTGGAACATAGAGAGAAATTTGATTCTGATAATTGATTCGCCTTACAAGTTAGTTTGTAGAAATATATGCATGCCTATGCTTGCGTGTGGCAGTGTGCGTGCCTTAAAAAACGTTTGTTTCAGCATGAGCATATGTATTGTATTGAAGTTTACAACTCTCTGAAAGAATTCTTCCAACGAATTTAATCGCAACGCCCTCACTCACTTCAAAGGACCCTCCGACAGTGGATGTTTGTTTACCTGGAGAATGGTGTTTGATTGAAATATAGATACGTATCATTCTACCAGGTGTTTTATCTTCAATCTAACACGTAATTGTCAAACACTTAGTATTGCAAGTATCCTAATTCTCCAAGAAAAATAAATCATGCTAGCGCAACCGCGTATAACAATAGGTGTACACTACGTCATGTTCTATAACATGCGCAAAAAATACGTATACAAATTGAATGATAAATGGGACGGCAGCTCTCAACTGAAACAGCCTAGCACAGAAACATTTAAACAACACAGACTACAATTGCACGACACCATGCCCTGAACACAACTGGACGAGAAAATGAACTAAACCGCTGAAAGTTAAAGTTTCAGCTGTCAAAAAGTCGAAAGTCCAAGTCCCAGCTGAACAAAAGACGGAATGACCTAGTTTCTGCTGTAAAAAGGCTGAAAGGCATAGTCTCAGCTGTTAAAAGGCTGAAACACCTAGTTTTAGCTGTCAAAAATCCTAAAAGCTTTAATTATACACTTTACCTACAAGTTTCTACAAATAGAAATTTTAGTGGTCATATGATCACCATCAAAGCCAAACAGGGTTTTTTATAATGTTTATTGAAATACTTCCGTTTGCTTAGCATGAATTTATTTTATTTTGCTTTTCTAGACTTGGTATACCCAGTGTCATGACAATGTGAATAGGTAACCTCACTGAAATACTGTTGGTTGAAACCCAAAACCAAAACCAAAAGAAGAACCTACATATGGAACAATGTTATGTAGCAGACACGAATGTCAATACTTTACATGTAACACAAGCACCATTCAATATAACCTAACACGCAACACTTACAGTTTTAATACAACATTATCTAGAAACATAACATCATATACCTACAAATACATTCACACATTGGCTCGGTTTCCCTTGATTTAGGACATAATTGCATCTTCTGTTAATTTCCTTATTAGGAGACCTGATTTATTGCCAGAATGTCGATTAAGACAACGTAGAATTCCGACAACCACGGTGTAAGAAAAGAATTATAATATTTTCAAACGCCATTTATCACGTCTCGTGTTCATTTATTATTCATAACAACATCCCGTGTTTGTTGTTAGATAATTGATAGTAGTGATGTTTACATCCAAATCAATGACGATATAAGACGTGATTAACAATGTGTGCTATGTGTAAAGTTAGTGATATTGAAGAAGAAATCCATACGTTATTGTCAAATATAAAACAAAAAGTGCTAACCTAGTATATACGACGTGATTAATAATGTGTGCTATGTATAACGTTCCTGATATTGAAGAAGAAATCCATACAATTATTGTAAAATGTATAACAAAAAGTGCTGACCTAGTAGTTACGTCTGATAAATTACACAAAACATACGTTAGGTGTGAAGGATAACTATCTTACAAGGTTGTGAAAGTAGCGCATAAATAACACGTGCTCCATTGATTATGGGTGTTAAAATGTAACATATTGCCACTGTCATGACATGAACAAAACGTAAGCTATAGTTTATCAATGAACAATGTCGTTGTGATTTTAAGGTCAACAAAGATAGATTATTTCAAAAGAAACGAAAAATAGTCGTATATTGTTATAAATTATAAAACTCTAACGACATATCTCACCAAGTACAAACACAAAATCCTTAAGAGTATTTATGCCTACCATTTCTAAATAAATAAGAAAATACAAACTTAGAATATGTGTTTTACTGCATGGTAAAATAAAATGATCAGCAGTTTTAGCTAGTTTCCGACATGATAATGAGTATCATTTATTTCGTACGTGATAGACGTATGTGCCATTTGATTTTGTTTCTAGTTCGTATATTAAAAGCACAAAGGGGTGTTGTTTTAGTTTATGCGACATTTTTAGACTAGGTTGTCAATGTGTTGGCAGTGTGTTGGGCACTTCTTCGTTTTGGGATTTCTGACAGCTAAAACTAGGCATTATAGTCCTTTTGCTGTGGAAACTGGGTCATTCAGCTAGTAATAATTTATTATACTTTTCGACAGCTTGGACTTAGGCGGATCTTTGCTTGTTTAGTTGGACATTGTGCCATGTTTGTGTTTTATGTTTCCTGTGTTCGGTTGGTTTAGTTGGGCATTGTGCTTTTTGTGTTTATAATGTTTTCTGTGCTCGGCTAGTTAAATTGAGTGCTGCCTGTCTGACTTAATATAATCGTTTTAGACTTATTATTATTCTCATGGTTTCTCTAGTGCACCCTACTAATGTTTTTACTTCTTCAAAACACCCTAATAATACGACGGAAAAGTACGGAATATGCATGAGTACCAGTCCGATGTTGCCACGCAGTACTATGCCAGTAACAGCACGTATAGCTTTCTATAAAACAGTATAATAAATGTTTTGTATAGACTATGGGAAAAGCTGTAATCATTCGTTGATATTTCGTAAGTATGCCCAAACATGCCATAGCGTTCTTTAGCATCTCTAACACCAATTTAGTTGCTAAGATAAAAACCTAACGCAATTAAGTCATCTGCAATCCGTATTTATGTAACATGGCGTTCAAACATACTCCCACGTAAGAACAAGAATTTATACACGCACGTGCAATAAATGTTTAAGAATTATGTTAATCGTATTATATATTTCAAACTAATTGTATGCACGCCATAATGTATACGGGCAATAAATTGTTATAAGTGTACATTATTCAGATAGCACAATCTTAAATGTTCGTTCGTAAATAAAAACGATTTAAATTGTTTGTGGTGTTACGAATGCAATACTACACCTTTTGTGCATTCCATGCACGTCCTGTTTAACCGTTCATTTAAATTTCAGGTAATTCATTATGTAGCTATGTAAAGATTCTTTAGTACTTTTGTTTTAAGTAAAACAACTCAAATAGTTAATGACATTCACATCGCTTGTTTGGCATACTAGTCAAACTTAATATTTATAGTGAATTAACAATAGTACATTAGTTTTCAGTTCAATTGATAGTGACAGTGATAGTATAATAATTGGAAGTTAAATGAGAAAATTATTATTTATTTCAACCTTGAACATTCAAAAATGCGATGTGTAACACATACAGATGAATTTAACGTCTACTATAATATCCAGTCAATCCGTCACATACAATACGAGACAGGCATTCACAATTGTCGCGACACACTAACATTTGATCGTGCATGTAATCTATCTTTCTGATGTCTTTCTTTAAACGATGCTCGTCCTCAAATAATGATCACAGTTGTCTTGCTCGCATATGAGAAGTATGCGACGTTTAAAAGATGTTCAGATTTGTATAATGTAGTATAATACTAATTGCTTCTCCGTACAATTAATAAACCATCACCGTATTATGTTGGTTGCTCACACCTCGTTATGTTGTATAACGCCCGCTCAGGTTGTCGTTGTATTCCCATATCTTAGTTATGCTTATCAATGGATTATAGAGATTTATCAGCATATATAAGCTGATTCCAATGCCATACAGAAAAAGAAACGTAATGCCAACGGGCTTCAAAGGTAAACGCGTTATAAATTTAATTAAAACGTTCGATTTTTTTCAAATTAAGCCATTAATGCTACGGTCACAAGGCTCGTACGATATCCATACGAATTTATCAACTCGTTTGAGTTCACAATTTTTCCTAACGGTTTGTGTATGTTCGTGGCTCCTGGTCACAGCTCGTACGGACCACGGACGATCTATAGAAATGCACTCGAACGATATCCGTACGATGCTTTTTTTCGGGCCCCAGAAGGGTAACCCCATTTATTTTCGCCGTCTAATGGTTTTATGTGGGTCGGAGAATCATCCTCCATAAACCTTACAACATTGCATATTATATATAAAAGTACTTGTACCAAAAAAGCAAACAGAAAACATACTACAAATAAATATACTTGTCTACGTAAATTTTATATCCGTACGATGCTTGTACGAGTTAAGAAAATCTGAACGATGCTCGCTCGAGTCTTCGGTGTCTGTTCGGTGTCCGTACGGACGCCATGCGAGTGTGCCAAAATCAACTCATACAGAGCTCGTAAGGAGCTCGTAGGCAAATATGACCTTAGCATTACTGTACCATCTTACGAGAAATGGAAGCATATAGTAAACATTAATTTGGATGATATATGGTATTCGTAGAGGCGGTTGTTAAATGGTTACGGTCGGACTGCGAGTATTTGAAACATTACGTGACTCACTACGTGTATTCCTTTGTTCTGTGGTAATATGACGGGTTTCTGCAAGCATGTTCCAAAAAATCAAAACGAACACAGTGACGATAATAGAGCTAATCACGTGATCGTTTTTAAAACTTCCAATCACGTCTCGTAGTTTTATCAGAGTATTACGAAGAGCCCCGAACGACTAGGTGTTTATCTAAGCATGTTTTTCATTGATCCAAACAGAGTTAAAGGCAATTATACTTTAAAACCCTCAATTATGTCTCACTGAAATAATGTTGTGATTTATTAAGCAGGACGAATGTTGCCAGAAAATGTGTCATTTATCTTAATTACATTGTCATTCCTAAACCGAAAAAATAACAGCAAAGATACTGGAACATTAGTCTGTTGTTCACAAATAAAGTAAAATTACTAGTAGTCGTTAAAAATAAACGGTACAAAATTTTCTCAGATTCATTGGGCAAAAACTAATATAATTAGAATAAACTAAAGCTGAATCCAGTATACCCCCCCCCCTTACAACTCGTTGTGCGGGGTATAAAAACTATAATATTACTCCTGATTACTACATTTGAATTCTACAGAAATAAACAGAAGGAAATTAGATACATGCATGTCTGTTTTGTCCGGGTAACGGCCCCCTGATTCAAATGATTTACTAACGGGTGTCAATTTCCGTTTACGTAATTGTGTTTTAGTACATCTATGATATAATATAGTATAAATAACACATATTGACGTCAATATCATTGCATGTGAGATTGTACGTCAGGATATGCCCATATATGGTTAGATTACTTGCTATGACCTCAAATGTGTAAATGTTTTCTGATACTATACGTTTAAAGGATTTGTTATGACGTCAAATATATCAATATGTTCTGCGATATTACGTCACTCTTTAGTCTATACCCACATGTGGTAAAGTGACCTACATACCGTCAAATATGGTAATTTCTATTCCGAGATATTACGTCACTATAAGTCCACGGTTAGATTACTTGCTATGACATTAACTATGTGAATGTTTTCTGAGATTTAACGTCATGATATGCCAACATATGGTTAAATGACTTGATATGACGTCCGCATACGATTGTACTTTGTATTTTTTGTGTCAAAACGTGATACAATAAGACATAAACACATGACGTCATAATAATTATATGATTGTATATTTCAGGCCGAATGTATGTCAGTACCAGGACGTCAGTATGGATCTAGTCAAAGTACCATGTGTACAAACATTTACAAGAATGGTTAAAGTATGGAAACCTAACTGTAGTTATAACAGACATTGGTGTATAGGTTATGAAAGGAGGTAAGTTGATACAGTTTTGTGTTTTGTAAAATAATTCCAATTAGATATAGCCTGCCGATAATAACACTAGCTTTTGTTTACAAATAAGAATGAAAACTAAATACGATTTCGATGTCCATTTTTGTTCAAATTTTTAAAGCGTAATATTCTTTCAATCTACGCTGACAACAAGCGGCCATGTAGTGTTTATATTATCCGTGTGTGTTTATTGATAAGGCTGGAGTTATCTCCGGTGAGCTAGACAGTCTTTTTGACGCGCTAAGGCGGCACTATACAGTAGATTAGAGTCTCGGTGAACTGTCTGCTGTCTACAAATACAATTTGATGTCCCAAAAATTCCTCACAGCAGCCTGAAGCAAATTAATATCATTTTCTGATTTGTATAAACTAGGCATTAGAAAAAAACAGTATCTTCCAATAGATACATCACTGTTTGAAAACAGGCCTTATGGAACTAAGGGTCATTATTGGTCGGAAAATGATGCTGAAAATCGCCAATTCGGGAACTGTTCAGACTATCACAGAAAATTACTCGCCAATACTAGGGCTATACACTGCACAGATTCTTGAAGCTCATCCATTAGGCAATCAAAATCCAATGAGCTATATAGCTGTCAGCCAGCACTTTTTTGGAGTAAAATGGCAAAATTAAAACCCACCTTGATTTCTGCATCAAATCTCCATGAAAAGTCAGAATAGCCATAGTTTCGCATTTTTACTCAATATTTCCAAAAGCTTCAATCAGGATCACTTGAGCGCTTGTCAAAATTTTACAAAATCATCAAATTATTAAAATCAAGCCACAAAACCATTCTCCATAAATTATTTACGGTCCAAAAAGCTCTAAAAACATCTTGTATCTACTAAAATGCTCAATTTTTACCCGGCCAAAAACATGCAAAGCTAGCTTACTGTTTAGTGCCGCCTAAAGATTATTGTTCCGTTTCTGGTTTTCCTACCTAATGTGGAAACATTCTCCGGATGCGAATTGTACCTTAACGTTCGGTTATCTTAACGACTGACCGATATGTACAATCAATCATGTTCATGCCACTTTATCGGTAAGACATTTAGTTGATAGATTCTAATATTACATGCTCGTGCTTTTGCTGGAATTTGTTTTGTCCATGCAATATGGTTGATGTACAATTTCAACCTTTGATATTAAGATGATAAAATAACTGACAAAATACATACCTTTGTAATAAAATATTTGGTACAATCCTTGTCTAAGGAGAGCCGAGTCGAGGTCGAGGTCAAGCTGACCCGTCGCGTATGGTGTTCATTCAGTGGTTTTAGCGAACCCGGGGTACTGTTTTTATCTAAACACTTACGAAAACCTACGCTCAAACTTAAGTTATCGATAAAAAATCTTTAAAACCTACATTATATTGGGAATAGATATGGTTCGTAGGAATTCGTTAACTGAAGACATATCAATCTTGAACAATCCTTTATCGCAATCTGTAGATGTTACATAATTAGATGAACGTTAATGCTTTGATAATTCAGTACCCTGGTACATTTATTTAGTTTTTTTTCTCCATGATTATTATCTTTATAATCTTCATGTTACATCTTGCGGCTTTTTTGTTTAGACAATTTTGATAAATGTAGGTACTAAATTATTCATACGAAAGGAAAGCAACGATATCGAGTGTTAAATAGTTTTGAAAGTATTTGAACAAAATATTGCATTTTATCCTAATGATGATTATAAATCATTCAAGTATCTTTTTTTGGTCCACCATTTATTTTGGTCCGTTTCTTATCTGCTTCACGTACAGTATAAACGTTCTTACACGATCACTGCATTTTTCCGCGTACAGAATATGAATACGTGGCGTTGTCCAAAATCGCGATTGTACCAGGGCATTGCGTATAGTATAGCGGTTTAATTCTGCGAGATTTCATTTATGCGTTGTCTGCTGTTTTTGGAATGTCCCGCAGAAATAAATTCCACACAATTTAACTATCGTATATTTTTAACACCTGAGACAAGCAACTTTCGACAAACAATATAGCGGAGCAAACATTGCTCTAGATCACATGTCAATTATATGGGTTGATGAATACAGGCACTTGCCGAATATATAGGGAACTCTAGCACACGTTTGACTCTATTATTGTATACAGGAAAAAATTCAGCGTACGTTTTTCACTCGCTTTTTTGGTGTACGCCCTTCATACGCCAAACAAATCGTACGAAAAGCGTACGAACGGCGTATGCATTTCGTACGCCAGACCTAAGCGTACGCCAGGCGTACGCCATAATTTTGGCTGTATACACTGCATGTTGTATATTGCATGTTGTATGTTTGCAGCGGGTGACTTGTATTGCCTCTATGGAGGGTGGCATTTTTGTTTTGGATACTTTTACCTAACATCTATTTGTTGTATATTTTCAGAACATATTATTATACGACATATAAAGAACAATACCAACCTAAATATGTAACTAAATATAAATGTTGTCATGGCTGGAAACAACAGGCCGGTGAACCGTCATGTATGTACAGTAAGTATTGCTTTCTTGTAAAATCATTAATTTTCGCGGGTATTATATTTCGCAGATTATGATAAATTGGTAATGGTGTCGTTTCTTAAATTCGAAATCACTTCAAAAGTGTAATAATTATTACGAAAAGTTTGAGACAAATACGAAATTTGAGCGTCTGAGATTTAGCTCAGATTGTGATGCTTCTGGACCCGGAATTACAACCAATACTTACACTAATCACTCATATATTGAAAAATTATGTGATATAATGATATAATACATTATAGTTATAGCTTACAAATACACTGATTTACACTATAAAGTAATGCACCTGGAAATAGTGAATTTCAATAATTGAGCGTTGAGTATTGGTTGTAATTTCCGGGCCTGTATAACCGGGGATGGTACTAAACGGGTCCTTATCAAGACTCCTTCTTTTATCATGCCGCCACGCGAACGCGTGCAAATCACACCAAAAACATAATATGCGAGTTTAGTCTTGGTTTCCATTCATGAATCATTGTAGTTTTCCGTGTCAGTAAAATCTCCCACAGGATTTTATTCTCCTCAGCACTTCATTCTTTCAAGGGATACACTCGTTGTATACAGCGTTATCTCAACTTGTGTGGTATTCTAGTGAAATACTGACACTGGATAATGCAATACACAGTATAGATAATACATACAGTATTCTTACGTATTTCAACAATTAGTTAATATGTAATCATAGACATACTTTTTATCACATCTGGGGTCATAAGTTCTCGAAAGTTTTACTCCGGTTGATATTTTGGTCAAGGTTTCTATGAGTTTATTAAGTGTTAATTAATCAAATATTATGCCCCAACCGGATGACCAAACTGTCACCTCCACCCCAAGAACGCCCAAGTAGGACGACGAGTTCGATCCGAGCCTGCGACTGTAACATAACTCATACGCTACCATGAGTTATGTAAGCTTGACTTGACAATTTTGTAGTTGGTCAATGTTAAGTATGATGATTTAGACAAGTTAGTGTGGCCTAGGGTCTTCTTGTTCATAATATATTGAAACCTAATCATTACTTGCACTGAAAATGTCTGGACCATTTCCTGGTGTATTTTGCCTATATAAATGAGATTTTGTATTACTATGAATGAGTTGGAATTGGAGCGCCGAGTCATGAGTGGAGCTCTGAGTCAGACCGGAGCGTATGTATTGAATAAAACGTTGAAACTGCTATACTGTTAAGTGATTACTTTAGCCATATTACGCTACAAGGCTAACTTTTGGTGATCGTGACCAGCACACGCGAGTACGAACCTTATACGATCAGGAGAGAGGTGAGTGAATGTTTGTAAATTTCTATTTGCTTGTTTTCGAGTATTAAATCTATTTTCGAATAATGACCGATGCTGATATTCAGCGTATTTTCGAAAATTTGTCAGTTCAGTTAGGAAAAGTTTCAAATGCTGTAGGAACTCAGTGCATTGGGCAACTAGTCCCTAAATTTAATGGCAATTCTAAGGAGTTCAAATTATGGGTTAAATCGATAGAGAAATACGCAGTTTTGGCGGGTTTAAATGATGAAAGAAAAAAACTGGTTTCATACCAGACTGCTACCGGACCGGTGTCCGATTTTATACATAAATATTTGAAAGAAAATCCTGCATGTACCTGGGATGTTTTTAAAACAGAAATTAATAGGTTTTTGGAAATGCAGGATAATGTAAACCGGTCATGGACTAAATGGATAGAAAATGTGATACGTTATTTATTTAGACTACATTAGGCTAATAAATGAATATAAGTTTAAGAAAATCTAAGCTGAAAAATTGAAAATGTCAAAATGTCAAAATCGTATTTAAGTAAATGCGTAATTGTAAATAGTAAATTGTCAAGTTGTCAATAAGTTAACTTGCATAAACATCACGTTGCAAATTGTAAATATTCATGCAGTGGTGATATTATATAACAATTTTAAATGTATATACTTGTAAATAGTGCGTATAACATGTTGTAATAGTCAATAATGTTGATATGATTATTCATTAAGGAGAGTGGGTGTGTATTATTGTTTTGACGTTATTTCTACAAATAGATATTATGCGAACATAATTATTTGTAAGATTTTTTGAGTATATTGTCGAGATATTAAGTATTATAAATAGAGGTCGAAAGCAAATAAGTTGCATATGAATAAGTTTTATTCAATATAAACGACTATTATAATATTGGAGTTTAGATACGAGGGTCGGATGTGTTATTGTTGTGTTGAGATAAATGTTATGAGAACATAATTAGTAGTAGAGACATATTATATAAGAAGTCGAAGGCCAGTATTTATTAGAAATCAGAAGGCATATGAATGTATTTTGAAACGACTGTCTATAATATCAGAAGTTGAGGAAGATCGGTTAGTTGAGGAAGATCGGTTACTTTGGAGTCTTTGTTCTATTGTTATTTTTAACGATATTGTTACGCTAAGTCGATAGCCGGTATTTTTTTAGGAAATCAGAAGGCACATATATAATTATGATTTTATTCATAAAACGACTAGTTTAATATCAGAAAAGATAGCAATAATATCATTGTAAGGATAATCGGTTTATGTTGTAAATATTGTTTAAAATATTTTTATGAAAAGTATATAAAAACGAAATTATTCGTAGAAACATTTGACTATAATTATACATATGTTATGAATACAATATTTGAATATGATGAAATCGGTAAAAAGTCATTAGCATGTTAGGCAATCAGCAACATAGGAATATTTGTTATTCAATAAAACGACTGTATTATCCGATTGTATCAATATTGTTATAGAAACGGAGAGTCGATTATGTTGTAATGGTTATTAACCGATATTTTTAGATTTAATATTAAAGTTACACTTCACTTATATTACGTCATGTACGCAAAATAATGAATAATGCAATTCGTTAAGTTAGAGACATTCAATGATTATATAACGTTAGGATATTAGTTTGAGAACTCAAGTTCAAGCACAATAGTAGTAAGTTAATTAATTAATTGTAAGCGTATCAAAGCATAAGAAGGAATTGAAACTTTCCAATGAATAAACTAATAAATAAATCAAAATAGTTACTTTGATAGAAGTCCATGACAAGCGTTCAACATGTATTTCCATTATGAGTAGTTATTATGATCACCATTGCCGCACTGGGTACCTTAGCAATTTTATTTTGTTAAAAAAAATGTGTATTAAATTAAAAACACTAGACCAAGCAATGAGAAACTAGCATTCATGTCACTAATTACCTGTTTAGACCAACGGTGAAAACACATCGGTTCGGGGAATAAGACGGATGGGAGATGAAATCAAAAAATACCTTTTGAGAATTGTCTGCAGGGGCAATACAATTACAAAACCATGTCATATATGGTGTAATACTCCAAACGATGCGAGACTATCAACAATCCCAAGTCCAGTATTCAAGTATATGCCTACCAGAAGATGTGTGCTTCTAGAGGAAACAATACTTCAAGGCCGATTGCACAGGGCATCATTCCGGGTGGAAGTCTAAAACTTCACGGATGGCTCGGTGTATTACGACAGATCCAGATAGATCCAGGAATTATCAGAATATCGAATAATAGTATATCAACTATGTCAACGAGTATATGGGGATTACTTCATCGGTCAAGTAATAATTTGATGATCCATGAAATTAACATGGGTATTATAGAAATAGTTTCAACCATGGCAACTATTGCACGTCGACGCTGGATGGCTATTCATTGAGTTTCAGCGTAGAGAAGTAGAAATGATGTGTCAACAGCTATGCGATGATTGCGGCAATAGTACAACGGGTAGTAAATAAGATGCTGATGGACGCCAAAGTTCAACTGGAATCCGAAGAAGTCATTGTCGATGCCGTATATTAAGTATCTTTGCATGTTTTGGGTTGGTTGTGTTATTGGTTGTGGTAAATTAGCAAAATAACAAATAATAATAGCTTCACACAGTATTTTTAAGGATGTTCATTCAAAGTAGAAATAGTAATGTTCAATTTTGTTGTATTATTATAGTGTATCTAACGATAATTATATGTCAAATGGGTACGTCATGATTTTGTCGTAAGAGTTAAATTTTGAATTTGAGGATTTTGCCATAAAATTCTAGTATATGTACTACGAAAAATAGAAATTACTTTCATTATCAATATTAGTGAAGATGTAACTGTATTATGATATGTAAAACGATGTTTTTTCGTGTTGTTGTAACTAGGTGTTGGTTTAAAACAAATAACAACTTTTATTATTGGGTGTTGGGCAATGTTGAATTAGTTGTATATGTTTATGTTGCAGTTGTTTATGTTTTATGAAGTTGAGTTAAGATTAAGTTCATGGAAGTTTTATAATATGAATAGAGATGTTATGCATGTCGGAGGTTTAATATAGTAAGATGACATTAGAAACCTATCAATTATGAAGTAATTTGCAACTTATAAGATGTTATGCATGTCGGAGGTTTAATATAGTAAGATGACATTAGAAACCTATTAATTATGAAGTAATTTGCAACTTATAAGTACAAATACGTACATATTATATATTATTTCTTATGAGTAAGTTATCACTGCATATATTGAAATAGAAGATAGAACTATATATAGATATTAATCATGTCAATACCATACATTCCAGGAACTTATGACACTGTGGCTGATAAACACGGACTCACATTGTAACTGAACTGGAAGACGTCATAAAACAACAAACAGTCGTTAAAAACTTCCAGTGTTCAGAGACGTTCCGTATAAATTTTGTATGAGTAAAAGCCGCAATTTTAAGAAAATTCAAGTGTTTTATTGTGTTAATGTCATGTGTGATTATGTTATTTAGGAAAACGATACTATAGACACTATCTAGCAAGATTCTGATGTATCTGAATTGTTATATCAAAAAAATTTATTGTTAATCTTGATCATCCAGAGATATGTATGTGTTTTATGTTTATATGTGATCAAGGTTGTCGAAGGTGATAATTACATGGATAAGTACTCCATTTCAATTGTCATCTTCGCTATAAGGTGTAAAGAATAATTAGAGTTTCATGAGTACTAAATTATAAGTACATATTTGGGGAAAGTGAAATTGAGGGTTAAGTTGATAGGTTATTTTCATTTATTCCAAATTAATGGACGGAACAAATTTTATACAAGTATGGTAGTTCAGAATTTTTTTTAATGATTTTTTTTGGGGTAAGAATAAAAGGTGTAACATAACTCATACGCTACCATGAGTTATGTAAGCTTGACTTGACAATTTTGTAGTTGGTCAATGTTAAGTATGATGATTTAGA
The DNA here is from genome assembly GCA_947247005.1 of Spisula solida. Classification (NCBI taxonomy): domain Eukaryota; kingdom Metazoa; phylum Mollusca; class Bivalvia; order Venerida; family Mactridae; genus Spisula; species Spisula solida. Next base: position 21,034,501 of record OX365957.1, read on the forward strand.
CAAGTTAGTGTGGCCTAGGGTCTTCTTGTTCATAATATATTGAAACCTAATCATTACTTGCACTGAAAATGTCTGGACCATTTCCTGGTGTATTTTGCCTATATAAATGAGATTTTGTATTACTATGAATGAGTTGGAATTGGAGCGCCGAGTCATGAGTGGAGCTCTGAGTCAGACCGGAGCGTATGTATTGAATAAAACGTTGAAACTGCTATACTGTTAAGTGATTACTTTAGCCATATTACGCTACACGACGCACCGAAATCGTTTCAATAGTTTAATATAATAATTATTTAGTAACAGTAGAACATGTATTGGCTGGTGATAATTCAAGGGCAGAGTGGTCACTTGCAACAGGTCAACACGAATCAAAATATTATGTAGCTGTTTTCCGATTCTACCAGTCATACTATTACAATGGACAGTCGTGGAAAAAATCTTAAAATTGACCAATCCGGAAATACAGCTCAGGACACCTGGGTACTGTTTTATCAAAGCCAACGATAATATTTAAGTTGCGTTCAATTTTAAACCCTATGCAATTTATAACCGGTTGAAAAGTGAGGTAAATAAGGGAGACTGTGATATTAATGATGTTTCAGTAAATGCATTTTTTCAAACCACGTAAAAACTTTGTTTTTATTGTGCATTTGTTCAAGAATTATGAAGAATTTAAATTTGTGCGTCAAAATACTGTTTTCGTAAGTGCTTTGATAAAACAGTACCCTGCATTCTAACAACTGTAATTTACGGCAAGAAGCTGGTGGGCTGTGAAAAAATAAAACCTCGAGTTGTAGTTACGTTGCAAAATTTCAAATGAGCATGATATTTGTTCTAAGACAATACTGCACATGTCAGAAATAATTCCAGAACATTAAACCGTGATTAACTATGTCGACTATTGCTATAATTAACGTCTAGTGTACGAAACGTGCATTCAATTTCACGTGCACGGAAGTATTGTCTTTGACTAGACGATACAAGGATAATTATACACCTGTAGCATTTACCTTGCGCACGTGCAACGCGAGATTCTCGTTTAAATTAAAATGCACGGCTTGCAATTCACGAATTAGAACTGAATCCAATAAATGATCTCCTTTCATCCTGTAATTCCGGTTACACGTTCTGAATAACACGTGGAATTTGATAGATATAAGCAAATACATGATACATTACATTGTCAATGAGTTGATGATAGTGTTACTATAAATAGAATCTAATTATATAAACACGCTTACTAAAATACACAATTACGTAACGATGGAAGCGCACTTTCAGGAACTAAGAAAAATATTTGTTACAAAGGCGGATCTTATCAGACCAATCTGCGTTACCTTTATGTATGTTGATTTGTTTTACTAGGCAACTGACATAGTAACGTACAGAATTGCTGCGCATAGCATTTTATTGCTGTGCCAACATTTTCCTGATTACCACTTAACTGATCGCTTGGCAAGATCGTCTTCCCTTTAAACATAGAAACTTGAGAAAAACGTGTGCATTTTGTCTGTCGGTTTCCAATATTCAAGCCTGTTACATGCAAACCACATTAATGAATGAAAAGCAAAATGTAATATAATATAATGTTGAAATCATATTTTGAAGTTAACATTCACAGTTAATGAAATTACTTCTTTGAATTAGAATTATTGGTTTGTTTATAAAAACGTGATTGTATAACTTATAATGTAGCATTATTTCTGTCACGTGTTGTTCTTTGAGCATTATCATTATTTGATTCTCGTGATCCCAGGGCAGGCCCTGGCATATAAACATTCGAACACGGTGCTTGTAGTTACCTTACCAGTCTAGCGATAGGATATGATGACCGTGTCACTGAGTAGTCTCAATAATTGTGACTACAATGATCCTGTTAGTGGACGTTTAAACCCAACATTACGTGTTGATTAACGAGAATTCGAGATCGAGTACGCTAAGACAATGGTCTGGTTCCTGCAGGCAAACATGATATACAGAGCAACACACTGTCTTCTGTTTCCACCAGATGTCAATTAATTTGCGGCGGATATACTGTACTATAACATAGTTATTCACTTTCTTCATAGTTCAGCTGCTCAGTGGTCAGCGCGCTTGCCGTCTAATCTGGCGACCCGGGTTCGAAAAAGGGTGGAGACACTCATATGCCTTCCTTTTTTCAGCAGGAAGCTGACTGACAACTAAAGGCAATGCTCGGCATTTTTTTAAATATATAATAATATAATGATTTCATCTTTCAGGAGAATGTAATCGAGGTTTATGTTTGAATGGTGGTAATTGTATGTCCGCATACAGTCAACGATGCTCATGTACAAACGGCTTTCAGGGTAGCAGATGTGAATACGGTAAGACCTTTAAAATATGTTTGTTTCCTGTAACACGACTGACTGTCATTTTACCGCCCAATCATTTTAGTGTTTTTTTGCATCGGGATATATCGCTGGCTTAGAATGTGAAGGACTTACGAACCATAACGCTATTTTGAGAAAACAAGAAAAACATTGTCTGAAAACTACTCTTTACTTATGGAAAAACAAGCTTTTTCAACTTCAGTTTGGTCAACATGGCCAGCTGTTCCGTTTTTCATGAATATATGTTTATACGAAGCGCCTTGTAATGCAGATTTGAAATATGTATGGGCCTTATAAGTTCAAGTAGCACTCATTCTAAGCCATCGATAAAACATAAAATGTTTCCGTCCCCCAAAAGGAGCTCGTTTTGTGGCCTGGTTCCCTCTACAACCCTTTCTGTAACCCATAAAATGGTCGTTTTGAGGAATGTTATTTGAATTGGATATTACCAATAATAAATAATTGACCTACATGTGTATTGTTCCACCTGGAAGTTTACACCAAGCCTAGCTGCATTAATAACTAATGTCGTTGTTTTCTGATCTTCAGTTGTGGCCCTTCTTCCCTTAAGTATACATTCCGCCTTTAGTCCATGTGACAGACCGAATTTCATTACCAAAAAGGTGAACAGATCCAACAATGATTTTCGGTTAGCTTGATATCTCAGCAGTCTGAAAACGGTTGATGGACTTGCGGGTCACTTTGCCAAATGACCTTTTGGCGGCCATCTTTAAAGATGGCCGCCATTATTTTAAGCAATCATAAGCTTTCGGAAAACTTGAATTATTCCTCACTCAATAGGGCTATCGGCTTGCAATATGTCTTAAAATGTTCGTATTTCAACCCAACATATGTTGACATATACCTTATAATATTATGATAAAGGAATTAGTTCGAATTTATTGATATTCTAAGAAAACGTTGATATTTTTCACTTTTTGTCATTATTTTTTCTCTTGCAATTCTGATTGGGATTTGTATTTAGCCAGTTTTTGTTTACTACATTGAGAGAATAATTCTAGGCATCCATAATATACATTACATTAATAGATTTTAACTTCGAAGTCCATAATTGGTCAGGAATATATGACAACTAATGCCTAAATTAAATATATATTTTAGGGCATATGAATAGACCGTTTCCAACAATCTTTTTTTTTATTCAATGGCTACTTTGTTGATACGATGCGTATATACATACCTAGGTGTCCAGTACCGTGTCACAAGGGTGTTAGTGTGGTACCTGACCCCTAGCTGGATGGTTTGGCTGCTCGGATCCGATCAGTTGTATGAGTTCATATGACATTATTTTCAAAAAAATGGTCATTGACAGGAAAACTTGAATAACTATTCAGCGAAACGGAAAATAAACATAAACATGACTCCAAATGATTGGAAAATAATTTGATATGAGTTTATACATTTATATTTTTGTTTATAACGTTCCGAATATTACATTAAAAGTACATTATTTTTACGTTGTTTTCATATTCTTCTTTAATAATAGTAAAGCATGTAAGAATTCATACCTCCCACTGTTAAATTCTATTCGTTTCGCGCGTTCACTAAGAAATGAAAATGTGAAAGCAGGAACGTATTCGAAGGGAAACAATAAGGGATAGAGGGGATACAAAATTATATATTGAATCAGTTGATCTTTGTCTAGTATCTAGCTTACTACTTTTCTGACTCAGGTGGACCTTAGTAACCTTTAAATAACCGTTCTTACTAGAATTTGTAAACCTATACACACACTTTTAAAGCCTCCACAACCCTACCACAACCAAGGTTGTAATAGGTGACACGATGGTGGCTGAGGAGTTAGTGCTCTTGACTACCAAACCGGAGGTCCCTGGTTCGAAATTTCATTGACCAGTGTTCAGTATTTCCCACCCAACTACAGATGAACTGGTTGTTAACCGTGTGATATTCTCACGAGTATCGGTGCTATACGCTGGGCACGTTGAAGAACCAAAAATGAATCTGTTCGGAAAGAGCTAGGGTATCCCATCCAGATTCCTTGTATCACACCACAGTCACTTCTACTTGCTGTCTCTTCAGCAAAGCACATGACCCCATATGGAATATTAAGAAGTTATCCTTGACTGAAAGGTCTAAATAATTACAACTACAAATACAACTACAAGGTGTCAACCACGGGGATATTTGTCCTGCGAGTTATAAATGTTTTCAGCATCACCGACTATCTCTGCCATGCCTGCAGGCACTACCTTTAGATGTGTGCATCCACTATTTCATATGGGTATACTTTTCTTGTTGGGTTGGGTCATACGATATTGCTCCGTGATGTACATCCCAAAGATGAGCACACTTAGTCCTGAACTCATGGATTACTAGCATGTGTCGGCTACAGTCAATCCAGTTTTGTACATATTACGGATGGACAGCGCCATTCCTGACCATATGGGTTATTAATGCATACCGGTACGACAGATGGGTACAGTAATTTGTAACCATACGAGATACATATTACAGATAGGTTCATTCGTTCCTGACCGTATTGGGTACATACTACACATGAATACAGATATTCTTGACCACATATGATACTTAGTACACTTACTAACCATATGGGTACTAAAACATGCTACATGAAGGAACAACCATTCCTGACCATATGAAGTACATTATACTGATAGGTACAATGTTCCTGACCATATGGAGTCCGTAGTAGATGGGTACAGCCATTCCTATCCATGTTTGATACAGACTGCATATGGGTACATTAATTTCTGGCCATATGGGGTCCACAGTACAGATGGTGACAGTCATTCCCAACCATGTGTGGTACAGCCTACACATGGGTACATAGATTCCTGGTCATGTGGGGCACATATTATTTATAGGTATATCAATTCCTTATATGGAATCCGTAGTACAGATGGGTATTGGGTATACAACTATCCCTGACCATAACTATGTCATGCATATTACATATGAGTACAGCCATTACTGACAATACTTGATACATACAGATACATACATACAGCCTTTCGTAACTATGCAGTTGGGCACGGGCATTCCTGACCACATGGTGTACATCATACATAGGGGTAGAATGAGTACAGCCATTCCTGACCATATGTGGTACATTCTGCTAATGGTAATCATTCCTGGTCATATGGGTTACATAACATGTTACTAATAAAGATAGGAACTTCCATTTATAATGTCTATATGAGGTACATTCGACTGATGGACACATTCATTCCTGATCTTATTGGGGGTACTATGGTCACAGTCATTTCTGATTTTAATACTAGTAGGTGAATATGCATGGTCATTCCTTACCATATTGGGCTTGTTGTTTTATCTGTATAGTCATTCCTGGTCTTTAAAGTACACCATATTTCTTAGTAAACCATCCTTAACCCCATGGGGAATATTCCACCGATTAAATCCATCCATTTTCTTAATATATAGAAGAACCTTCATTCGGAAATGCTTCTGTCCATTGCAGTCCCAATAAGGTATATGCTACTGCCTGTACATCATTTTCTCTCTCTATGGGAGTAAAGTCCACCACACAGTACATCCACTTTGGTTCCTATGGGGTACATTCTGCAGTCAAGTTCAGCTATTACATGTACTGATAAGGAATAACGACCAATGACAGGAACAACACTTCCTCTCCTAATGGCTATCCCCCACATCACTTTGTCTGTGCTTGTGTCATGGGCTATCCATATTCAACAGGCGAAGCTATACCTACAAGATCCTATGATGCGTCTTACTTCACGGTTTGCTGCTATTCCTGTCTCAATGAGGTACATGTAGATAAGTAATTCCCCGCCAGATTGGTTCCCTACAACCATTGGGTGCAACTACCATTGGTAACAGTTACCGAATAACATTAGGCATAGCAATTGCTAGTCCTACTGCTTTCCTACAATCAAGGGGTACGACTAACGTCATTCATGAATACCTACAAAACAGTGTACATTTACTCCTAGCCCTGCAATCAAGGGGTATGACTCTTAATATAAACACTGGCCATGAATGTAGGAACAAATCACTTGCATCTTCGACACTAAAATTATATTGTATGTAAAAAGCACCCAGTTAAAGTCAATTTTCAGACATTCGACCATTCGACCGACTTTACATGTACTCATCGAGTCTCACGTCAGTTGTTACACTCGCTCGGCGGTGTTGGCTGTTGGCAGGCTTTTGACCCCCTCAGGTATCCTTTTATACATTTGGGTAAGTGGGGAAGGTGGATTATTCTTGCTCAGAGAAATTTAGCAGTGGTCCAGGTGAGGATTGAACCGGGGACCTCTCGATCCCGAAGCATGCACCCTACATCTAGGCTCCCCACAGAAATCGTTATAATTCACGCAGCAGTTTTTAATCTTTTAAGTTAAACATGACTGTCAGTGATGGTAATCATATAGACCAAGAAGGTAAGTCTGATGATGCCAGATACAGAACCCTTCGCTTGAGATAATAATATACAGTAGAAACTCCCTAATCCGAACTCCCCAAAAAGTTCGGATTAGAGAGGATTTCGGATTAGGGAGGTTTTTATTATTTCAGTATGTTACCAAAATGATCTACTAGTATATGTATTGAAAACCACAGTACCTGCAGTATACATGTATTCCTATATATCATTGAGCTGTATTTCTCTGGCCATAATTAATAAGAAAAATATTATACTAAAATCAGTTTGTGATCAAATTATTTAACATTCAAAACCAATTGCCTTTTCCCAATTACATTGTGTTATACGTTGAACAGAAATTAATTCTTAAATATTATTAACACCACTCAAAATGAAAAACTCTCTTGTATGGCATACTTTTGTTACATCAACTTAAATATTGACAAACGTACTTTTTAATTCTCAAATTTATTAAATATAAACCCACTGTTTCATCAAGACCACTTACAATACAAGATGAGTCCATGTATAGAAAATAACATGTTAGTTGTGTAAAGGTGTTAAAAGTAATGTACCATACTTTTCAATTAAGTTGCTAGATAATAAGGGGTCATTCTACGTCAATAGACAATAGGTTGTTTACAAAGTGTCACCTTTTATGATACAAACAGTAACAATGGAGTGTATTGTCACCAGTCAATTATGGTGCACTCTGTTGAAATATTTGACAAATTAATATACAGTCCGGAACATATTTTTGAATTTCGGATTACGGAGTTCAATTTATGAACAAAATATCAGTTCCGGACTGAAATCTTAGTTCGGATTCAGGAGGATTTCGGATTGGAGAGGTTTCGGATTGCGGAGTTTTTTCATGTACCCTTATATAAGAATATAGAAGGAAAAAAACCTTGAACATTTTTCGGATTGTGGAGGATTTCGGATTGGAGAGGTTTCGGATTAGGGAGTTTTTACTGTATTTCATTATGACTTCTCTAAAACGTCACCAAAACGTACTTTTCAGAAGACAACATATAACTTAGGAACCTAAAATTTGGCATACATTCGTGTTGAATAAGAATGCAATTCGCTAATGATTCACTATTTAGGAAAGAAAGAATCAAAGATTAAGTTATGCTGAAACACTCGGCCCATGGCGTGTATGATCCTGTACTAATAGCCGGACCCTCGCCTGCAAGACTTTTAACTGGGGTCCGTCCTATTAGGCAAAGGATTCGATTTTCAGATACCTACACATGTATAGATATGTGCATATGAACAAGCAAAGCAACTTTGAAATAATAAACCAACATTAATGGTTGTTCCTGAGATTATTGGAAAAATATATGCATGCGTCTTAAAAATATCCATTTAATTAGATATCAGTTGTCATATATTCCTGACCAATTTTTGACTTCAAAATGAAAATCGATCAATGTAATGTATATTATGGATGCCTAGAATTACCCTCTAAATATAACAAACAAAAAAATGGCTAAATACAAATCCCAATCGGCGTTGCAAGAAAAAGTGATGAAAAAAGTGAAAAATATCAAAGTTTTCTTAGAATACCATAAATTTCGAAGTAATCACTTTATCATAATATTATTATTTATATATCAGCAGATGTGGGATTGAAATACGAACATTTTAAGACACATTGCAAGCCGATAGCCCTATTGAGTGAGGAATAATTCAAGTTTTCCCAAAGCTTAAGATTGCTTAAAATAATGGCGGCCATCTTTAAAGATGGCCGCCAAAAGGTCATTTGGCAAAGTGACCCGCAAGTCCATCAACCGTTTTAAGACTGCTGAGATATCAAGTTAACCGAAAATCATTGTTGGATCTGTTCACCTCTTTGGTAATGAACCTTCAATTTTCAAGGCCTGGGACATGGACTACTTGAATACAAGTATGTTGATGTGTATATAGATTTAAAACATTCATGTTATATGTATTTTATTTTCCCCACATCCAAATCGTATAAGTTAAACATAGCTTTCCAAATACAGGAGAGATATTTTAACTTCGGCTAGATACCAAGGCGTCAGATACGATATGTATTTTGAAAAGGATAAACTATTTATGGGCACAAATTATAGTTTTCTAAGTCTAGAATTACCACAAAATGCATAAAGGTGTGAACTATAAAATTATATGTGAACGAGTTAAATTATATATGAAATAAATTAGGTATTAAAAGATCTAGGGTGTGCCTCTATAGTTCAACAAACTCATGTGTGGTCTTTCCTTCGTCACTCAGTACATCTAATAAACTAATGTTATCCTAAGGACCATGTTTAATTAGCATGAATTCATTTTGATTTGTTGGCGCCTAGCTATGATTAAAATGCATCTCATAAAGTTTTATAATATATGATTGCTTCAAAACAGATTGTACTAAATCTAATTAATAAACTACTGCATTTGAATAACTTTAATAATTCTTTGTAACGTATGGAAGTCATAAACTAAATTAGGTTTCAACGTACTTGCAAATTGATACTGGGTTACCTTTACAGTAAACTCTGTTTAATTTAATATGTATTTTATTTCAAACGAAATAGGATTATATATTGTAAATATGTGTACTACTCATAGACTGTATAGTCTTATGTATCGGAAATAAACACATGTTATATCAAATGCATGTAGTATAACATATGTCGATGACACCACATCTTCAAAAGTTAAAACACATTATTTCACGACTTGCTACTTCTTCTAACGCACTATTAGAACCTACACTTTAAGTCTTTCTTTCAAGGGTCAAAATGGTGATCTTGACTTGCTTATGAGATATTGCTGTACTTACATGCAGTTAAACTTCATCGGGTTTTTGATAGCGTACGTGATAGTTTAGACTACAGGGTGGTTCAAAGTATGACGTGCACATTTACTGTGTAATGTTATATATTAATAATGTAACATTAGTAGTATTAATGTGTTTGTCACATCGTAAATAAGTGCAAGGAGTCAGGTGTATGATCTACAACATGTCCGGGTCGCTATTAATATACTAAAGTCATAGACTAAAAACAAATTGTCTAAAACAAGTTCTGATTTCATATATTAAATTGAGAGTATGATCCATAAAATGAAATAATTTCTCAAAGTATTACAGTTGAAGAAAAACATCAATGTGATACATCCAATAGCACCGCAAAGTTGGAACTTGTGAAAACTAACTTATAGCACATCAAGTATCGCGTATAAATACTTCAAATTAACAGAAACGTCGCCGTTGCGATTCCGACATAAAGATGGTAAATTTAACTAGGCTTCTAGTTAATAGTTTAGTCATTAAAAGTATAAACTTAATTAAATTTTGTTATTTCGTATCATTACGAAGATTTTTAAAAATTTGAAACGAAATAAACTTAACGTATTAACATAATGTTATTTGACAAACTTTGTATCAGGGTGTCGTTTGGTGGGGTTTATATCCTCCCTGTAGGATGCTACAGTTACTAATGTACATGACATTGTATGGATACAAGTTACAATCTACATTTAAGTTTCAATATCACAGAAAGGTGACAAAGCGTCAGTACCAAGTCACATACAACATTAAGTTTTAGATGTATGTACTGTCATCCTGCCAAATTGTTTGGTCACTGTTGGAGTATATAATTTGTCATGTATTGGTATTTTATTATGTTTAATTTTTAACATTAAACCGGTCATTTATGTTGATCACTCAACATGGATGACCACCTTACAACCTACATTATGTCTGTTTTTGTATTCTCCCTGGCCGGTCATTAATAACCATTTACGTTTTACATTTCCTTATTGAATTACAGTGCGTATCTTCTTTCTGACATGTCAACACAGATGTTCAGATATACCATACGTATGTGCTCAATACTGTTGTTAAACGTATCTTAAAATAAAATGATTAAACAATTTACACTGAGTCAACAAAACAAGTCTGATCGGAAACCCAGTGACTGTATCATCAAAATATAAGGTACATTTTTCATGTACTATAGTTTTCTACTAAAAGATGAATAAAATGTACAGCTGCGACCACCCATATGAACTGGACTAATAATAATCAATAACCTAACAACCGTCAAACGACAAGGACATTTATTGATGAGTATAAAATGTATGCCTCACAAAACAGATAACAATCATACCACAATTACACGGTTTTAAATCTTATCTAAACGCCCAGTGTAACTTGTGATTTTTATTCACGAATTAAGTTCAATACAAACAGTTTAATATGCCTTTCAATATTTATAATTTATAGTTAATATAATACACGGGATATTCTTTAGTAGACGTCCATAATGTTTTAAAAAACTGAGTGAACATCGAATACGAAAACCTTTCAAACAAATGCAGTCATTATGCTTACTTTTTTACCACTCGGAAATTTATAGAGTAGAGCTACATAAAGTTAGGATACAAAACGCATATAATTATGTCAAATGTGCATTTAAAATTTTAATAAATTCTTTCTAAATAACTTAACAATAAACGCCTTTTGAAGAAAAATACAAAGTGTCATTAATTTGTTTACACTGCATATCAATTGACCGCCCACCCAAACCAATGATTTAGTGGTTAGGTGTTTAATGCTCTTACATTATCCAGAGTGGAGACATCACGTAGTATATGTCGTTATTTTGTGGCTAAGATCGCAAGAAAAATATGTCAACACCAGTTAAAAACAGCCGTATTTTTAAAGCATTTTATTCTTGGCATGAGCATCGATGACGATTCGTTACAATCGGTCGAAAAATAATACTTACGGTTGTTTATAAATTATAACTATTTGTTGACATATTTTTATTTCGTTCCGAAGTCAGCCAAACTTTACGTCACACTGTTACCCATGCCACTACATTAATCTTCAGGAGGTGTTTGTCGTTCTTATATTTTGTTCCATGACTTGTTGGCACGGTAACTGTATAATGTGACCTTGTAATGTTCACATAAGACTAAAGTAATGCCCGTTGTACTCAAACACTCACCAAAGTATAAACGCGGCCTTTATAAGAAATGACTAATAAGCAATGTCTAAACGAGTTTGCATGTCGCGAGACGACACCCTTATATATGTAACATGCATGTCTCATACTTTCACACTGACAAGTATAAACATATCATTAGAAGTGACAGTGTAAATGTGTAGCAATCTTTTCGTCGATTATGCACGTCTATCTGCTGTTGATAAGTTTTTATTGTTCGGAGTTTTATTTAGCCGCTGACTTGCGCCTCATTAACTTCTTGGATCGGATAATTTAAATATATAAAATTCAAACGAAACTCGATCCCACGTAAAACACCCCACTGCGTATTGTACTGCACACTTGATGCAAATTTTACAAAACAGTTGCACCTGGGGATAAGTAAAGTTATAAAGGTTTCAGTGATTTGTTGGCAACAAATACTGCAATTACGTGAACATTATCCTTTAAAAATAGACCAACACGGTGCACCACGTGCAATGAATTCATTAATTATACGTTAGCGCATCAGGTTGGGCATAAAGCCCGTCACGCCCCGAATGTTACGACACAATATTGGTTTTTAGCGTGTTATTACATTATTACATATAACATTAATGTGCCAAGTTGTAATAAAATCGAAAGTTAAAGTATATGAGTTTTACTTGAATATTTTGCATTTTTGAACGAATTCATGGGACTAAATCGATAAGTTTTGTCAAGAATCGTAACATCGTAAAAGAATGTCCGTGGTTTTATAAAACTCTACTCAAGCCTATATACCATATACTATTCTTCAAGCATGCACAATATTAATATTGCCTTAAATATAATTTAAAAGCATTCTGATTCATGATTTGGATTGCAGAAATTACTGATATTCAAATAACTGTATCCGTATGCAGACCATAAAAGGTCCGCAAAGTTGGCACACCGCTCAACCAAATACTGAGCTAGATCAGCACGCCGGCACGAAAGTCTAGCTCAGTATTTGTTGTATTGAATAAAAGCCAATAAAAGCTGGATCAGCAAGCTAGCACGACAGTCCAGATCAACGTTCATTTTATTGAACAACGGCACAATACAGACCTGGATCAACAAGCTAGCACAGCATTACAGATCAGCATTCGTTATGAGTCCATAAAGTGAATACTGAGCTAGCACAGCATGCTAGCGCGACAGTGCAGGTCAGCGTTCATTTAATTTAAAAACACAATACTGAATACTGAGTTGAATCAGCACGACAAACGAGCTCAGTATTGGGTGTATTTGAATAAAAGTAAATACTGAGCTGGATCAGTATGCCAGCACGACATCCCAGATCAGCGTTCATACTGAGCTGGACTGTCGTGTTGAGCTGAATGTTGAATGCTGAGCGGTGTGCCAACTTCACGGACCCGACCATGAAGATAATATTATTCCCAATTCTAAGGGTTGTAATGCCTCATAAGCCAAACTGACTGACCCTGTATGTATGAATAATACTTCACTGAAATACGAGCAATTCAAGGCAATCACTTGTAAGACAAAACTGTATGTTTAACAGGTTGTTTTCATAAAATATTATGTGATTTTAACTTCCTGCGAAGGAGCACACAATGTTGCGCCTTAAAGACGGTTAATTTGCCACATTATATAGTGAGAGGTTCTTTGGAGAGGTTGTATTTTACCTTCTATGTAAAATGTTAGTGGTTTTATTCTTTGGCTCGTGTTTCTCAGTGCGCCAGTTTGTCCCATCGCAATGATAAGGACATGTAATCACATGCCAAAACATGGTGACATTTAATTAATCAATCAATCTAAAAATAGAAAAAGAGCAATGAGTCAACACGTGGCTAAGATAGTCTCTAACCCATTTAAAATAATAATTACTCTCTAACCCTTAGCAAGAGTAATATATTTGTGCAGAATGTATAACTAAATGATAAGTGATACTTGCATGATAGTTCTGTGAATGGTAGGACAATTGTGATGATAATAGTGAAATAATATAATATTAATAAAACAACATAAAACGATAATAATAAAAATCATTAATTGACATCTCGTCAAAAGTATTGCATACGCATAAAACAAAACTATTTATGTCGTATATATTAATGATTTGTTTCAACATATTCTTTAATCCTCATTTCAATAATACATTTTGATGATTAAACATGTTAAACGAATGTTAAACAGCATTGAATGTAATTTAACAAACCTGTATAAGCCCGCAAGTAGGCCCGCAGAGGTCCGCAGTCCAAACGTGATCATTGTTGCGGATATTTCGGGCAGTATCGTGCTTCGGTGCAAGAAGTTGAGATTTGTTCATTGCCACTTAAAAAGACGTATAACACTAATTTTAAAATAATACATGCAATAAAGAGACCGTGGCATGCCACTTTAATCACGTTTGCAAGGTGGGAACTTTCACAAAACGTTGTATATGTACTGAAAAAAGATATCTACCATAGAGCACGTGACATTTCGCTGTACCACGTGAAATTTAGCTACGTCACATGACATTTCACTGCCATGGCTGCTGTGTTTTCTAGAAACGGGAGATTTTAGAATGATTACATCTCAGTAAAGGGAGATGTGAGGCGGAAATTATAGGGAATTCAATATTATTTAATTAACTTAAATACACAATCACTGCATAGGTTACAATTATGTGTAATAGTCAGAGAACTTGAAAGAAATAAATGTCGACGTTCAATGATTGATGATTCCCGCCACTAGGTGGCGTACGTTGCATGTCTATCTGACACTAGGTAGTTAATGCATACATAAACTACACATTAAATACGACGGAATAGAATCATGTCATACAGACTATAGACTTTCCCCAATCAAATGTCTAAGAAAGCCCTGTTTGTCTTTCTTACTATACCACTCCGTCTGTAATTGATTAAGCATTTCCATTTTCTGATGTTTCTTATAGGGAATGAAAGAACGTAAGCTATTTACCATGCAGTAATAGGCAAACAATACCGAGAAACTAAATTGAAAAGTTAATCGACTTTAGAAGTGAAGTTAATTGAATTGTATGACCCGTAGAACAAAAACATTTATTTGGCTATTTGACATATTGGTGTTTATTTTTGGCCATTCGATACATTGATCAATGTGTTTTAATATATGTTTGATTATTTGACTATTGAAATGGTGTATATTTTTTACTATTGGTGTACAACTATTTTTGACTATTTGTATTTATTTTTGACTATTCGATATTTTGATTTTTGTCTTTACAACATATCAAGTGACCTTTCCAAGAATTGATGTTTATTTTTGGCTATTAGGCAGTTAGACATTTTGGTATTTAGTTGTGTATGTGTTTGGTGATTAATTGTGTATGTATTTAAATGTATTTGAAATGGCGGTGTTTGTTTCTGAGTGTTTAGCTTATTGTTACATATTGTGGCCATATTTGTGTAACGGTCGCTGAATGCATAAAGGGAGGTAATTGGAATAATAAGCACACTTTGTAAACCTTGTAGAGTGGCATTAAAGTATAATTACAGTATATAAGTCCAACAAATCACCCTTAGTGGTGAGCTAGCATTTCACAGTCGGGATTTGTTGTTGTCTGTCCGTCCGGCACACTACATTTGCTTATTTGAAGTACATGATTGTAATGACATTTTTCTTAGTCTATATTTATTCTTTCTTGTTTTACAGATATAAATGAATGTACTAACAACAATGGCGGGTGTGAACAGGACTGTTGCAATACGATCGGTTCTTTTATATGTAAATGTCGATCAGGTTATCAACTGTCACGTGATGGACGCACGTGCGAAGGTAAGTTTGGGAACATTTGCCCACGTGATTTTATGTTTAATTGACACGAAGCACAAACCACTCAAACGTGTACGATACAGGTAATAGTTTACTAACTGGCTTAGAATATAACATCCTTTTTATTGGCCGATAGCAATTCTCGCCAACACATGACTTCATTTTTTTATTGATTAAATTTTCATTTAACCGCCAAAAATCGGCGTTTTCGTGGGCTCAAAATGTAGGCTATATTCTAATCTTTGATCACACTTACAATCTGAAGATTCCGGATGGTACAACCACTCTACCTCCTAGTTTAACCTTTGGAACTAGTACCGCTTAATTTAAAGCTAGCTCTTATGGTGTTTTGGTGCTCGGCATATAACTTATTACGTAGAGTCTTGACTGTGTAACTGTATGAGGTCCGTTCATTTAATACCCGGACGATCGTCATTGATTTTCCAGCAATATCGATCGTCCGGGTATTAAATGAACATCCCTCGTATGTCATTGCAATGTTAGTTTGCCGTCTCTACTGTAATACTCCCAGTAAGGTTTAAAGACTTGCAAAAACACCAGGAACAGCACAGGAGATGTCGATAAAGCACATTCGTCTTTCCTACCTACGTCATTTCTCTTTCAAAGAAGTTGTTTTGAAACACAGAAAAAAGTATGAAGTACTAAATTACAAAATAGGAACATTACCCTAAGGTCCTGGTTAAATTTACCGCATGATAAAACAACATTTTTCAGCCAGATTTTCACTTGAACTTTTCCTAGGATTCGACGTGATATATTTCACAAGGTCCTTAACAATACGTGACATTTAACAACATAGACGCTTTAAGCCATGCATTTAATACTTTACGTGAATTTATCAAATTAAACTGACGTAGACATTTTAAGGAACCCATAAATATCACATTGAAAATTAATTTAGGTACCACCTCATTTTGTAGACATTGTTTTAATGCCTGATATTTAGAGCTTTATCCTATCCTATCGTAACTCATACTATCGTATTGCTAATGAAAACCTTTTTAGTTACCAGTATTTTGTTTTAATAATTGACACACTTGCAAACTTTTTTCCAGCTTTATAAAGAGATGCTAAAACAGATTTTTAATTTTTGACACACAAATCTTTAATACTTCACTGGCTTAGAAAAAGAACCATACCTATTCGAAATCTGCTTCTTGAGCCTTTTGTCATGAAAATCGGAACAGGCCATGTTCACCAAACTGAAGTTTAAAAAGCTTGTTTTTGCATAAGTAACGGGTAGTCTTCAGATAGATCTAGTTTTTTCTTGTTTTCTCAAAATATCAATTTTGTACTTACGACCTTTGCAAATTATGGATGAGTTTAAAGTGACCTTGATAACCTCTAAACTTGCATTTTCGGGTTTTCAAAAGAGACTGGTTTGTTCAAAAACATTTGCAATTGCCTTGACGTCATTATGACGTCATCAATGACACCGAAACTTGTCCATGAGGACAAAACCATATTGCACAAAATTCAATGTATATATATCATTAAAAATAGTTTCGTCTGTTATAATTATACAAATTGTTTGTTTTTTGCTTTCGAAAATAGAAAAGTATCAGCCACTCATGCGGTGTCACTTTCAATACATTAGCAAGTTGATCTATAGATTGTTTATTATTTGATATTGTTTTTTTCTAGATGTCGATGAATGTCTTTCATACAATGGTGGATGTCAACATAGCTGTGTCAATCTGAAGGGAAGTTATAGATGCCAGTGTCCAGGTGGTCAACGATTACACGCTGATAGTCGAACATGTATTGGTCAGTATTAATTTGGAGAAGATACTTTTTTAAAATTCCATTTGATACAGGTATAGAGCATTCAACGATTGCAACTTACAATAAAACATTAGTAATTGATTGAATGTCGGTTCTTAAGGTGGCACCACACTATAAAAAAATTCAAGACACATATACAAATTTTGTCTCATAGTAAACTTCCATGATATCTTGATGACGTCATAGGAACGTCATGAGAACACGTACGGAGATATAAGACGTAAGCCACGACGTTGAATGTTGGTTTCAATCAAAGTTAACTATGTTACAAGATTTGTATATTGATCATGAAATGTTTGTATAGCGTGGATCCACCTTAACAAACTATGTGTTTTTCAAGGATGACACTTTTCATTGCACCATATAATGTCCACTAATTTAAATCAAACAAGACAAAGTTCAATTAAAACTTGGCTTAATCAGGCAAACAAATGATTAAAGAGCATCCACTACAAATGTGGTCTTTGAAAGTAGGTGTTTGCCTGCTTTATTTCAATATGTTTTTTTAAGAAATAAAAGATTCACAAAATACCATTGTTTATGAAATCGTGTTTGAAATATTATTAAGTAGTTTTATAATACTTATTATGCATGTATGCCCTACTGACAACATCGTCATTGCCAAAACTTGCATTTGCAACTATAATGTACATGGTATCGTATGTAATATTTCGATCTGAATCTTTTTTTTTCGGGCCCCAGAAGGGTAACCCCATTTATTTTCCCCGTCCAATGGTTTTATGGGGGTCGGATAATCATCCCAAACAAACCTTTCAACATTGCATATTATATATATAAGACGAACAAAACAAATAGAAATCATACTATAAATAAATATACTTATCTACATAAATTTGATAATTGGGGACATAAATTTGATATTTGGGGACATAAATTTGATATCTTACATGAAGCTATTCGTTTTAATTTTACTGCTGCAGACGACGACTTTAACGTAGATCTTTCAGCATCTGACTATAACCATTCATTACTAACAAACGAAGTACCAACGTTACCAAAGTCTGGTGACGTAGACTATGACGTCACGATTTCAAATACCGAAAACAACAACAATAACAACAATGTTCTAGAGACAAACATGCTAGACCCTAACCCCACCCCATCATCATTTCCTGACGACACGTTACCGTATAGTTACCATGACAACACTAACGTTGAACTGACGTCAACTGGAAACGACCAATCAAAACCCAACTTAAACACTATAGAAGACAAACCTATTGCCCTGATGTTGACAAATAGACGGAGACCTCTAGCTTACAATGGAATAGAATTTGGTAATGTTTGGTGTATTGATATTGTGAAATTATATATACATTATTTTCATTATCTTATTCGCATGATTTATTATTGTAATAAGTGTTTTATTCGTAGTAAATACCCCGGTCCCCACTGTATTAGCGTAATTGTTATGTATTATTTAGTGGGAAAGACTATACAATTTTCTAGTGCATTGGCAGAGGTGTATGTACCTTTAAATGGAAAATGTGTTTCAAAATTGTACTTTCTAGAGTATTTTTTACATAATGTCAAATTTTTCACTGTCATGTAAGGGGGTGGGTGTATAAGTTCTTAAAATGTCCCCCTACATCTTCTTTGGGCTCAACATTAACAATTGGATAGGCCTACCTAAAAACAGCGCATAATTCAAGTAAGACCTTTGCGCAAAAAAGCCCGATATATATCTTCTAAAATTTAAAGAACGACTCTCTTAATATCCAGCTATATAATTTGGATGTAACTGATTGTTATGACATTTTCCCTTAATGGTTATAGAGACGGTACGGTTCATTCTACGTAATTCACGGCCATAAAATACATTTGTTATTCGATAATTTTCAGCCGAAGAAATAGACATATATTCCCGTTTTTTTTATTTCAAACATTTACTGATTTACATAATTACCTGGATTTATATAAATTGACGGTTATTTGGGTTCCAAATATAGTGTACTTAATAGCATGTATGTGTTTTGCAACATTATCTTTATAATGAAAAGTTCGGGGGAGAATTTTGCACCGGAAAGAAATAAGAAACTTACAATTGAGTACGGAGGAGCCATCCAGTTCAATCATGCATTTTGGGGGAAAACACGCCTACAAGAGAGGTAGTTGTGTTGTTCGAGGGTTGACAGATGTTTTACGTTTGAAAGATCATGCAAAGCTATGGTCAACTGGACAGTTTTTGTTTAAATTTAATCGATCCTTTTTCGTGAGCACACTGTATGTTGAAGTTAAATAACTGAGTACAGCATGTAAACATGACGCAGTAGAAGATGATCACCATTTTAGGAATTTATTTCTGTGTTATGTGTCTATTCGGAAAATTTGAATGAATGGTGTGGACACTACTGCAGATCCTAGTTGAAATTAAATGCTTCCGCTTTGCACGCATAGTATATATACATGTAATATTGAGCTTATGTTCTGCGATAATACACTGGTCATTAACCACACTAACTATACCATACCGTTTCACAACAGCTGTTGCATGCGAAAAGTTGACCAATGTGTACTTGTGACAAAGCATGACTGCCTAGTTATTAGTTAGCTACAATAATAAACACTTGCTGCTTGTGCCTTGCTTGTGCCTTGCTTGACATTCGTTTTATTAATCATACTTTTTCAGGTATCAGGAATAATAAAATATACAAATGCGGACCCAATAATAGCTTTATAGCAATGCTTGGTGTGAAAGTTACTGTGACAACAAAACCTGGTATATTGTATATATAGTCCTAAACACGATGAAGTTTAGCGCAAAACATTTGTAGTCTCTAGTTGGGTACCACCGGCTTACCCATGCCAAATATTGATTGACATTCATTTTGCATATTCGGGTACAACACAGGGGGTAGGCAGGTTATGTTGTGTTGAACGAATTGTCAGTACTGTTGCTTGTTGAACTGGTTGGATGTTTCTTGACAACAATGCTTTAACTTCGATCAGCCTAGACCAATCACGCGTTGAACAACATATTAAATGTACATAGCCAAAGGTATGGTCCTTTCGCAAACCAAAATGTTTGTCGTCTGAAAATATTTGGTTCTTTTTCTACATTTGGTGCCAAAAATTGTTGAACAAAACCTAAAAGTCCATTTTTGTGAAGTGGCAGTTTCAATTGTTTTGCGCTAGACCAATGCAATAGTCATCTCGAAACAAGACGAGTGTAACCATGGATGTAAACACGCATAGTTACACTGGTCCAGTATATAGCCATAAGTATGATCCTCTTCTAGACAAATATGTTAGCCCATGTGCATAGCCATACGTATGATTCTCTTGTAGACTAAAATGTTAGTTCTTTGCATAGCCATACGTATGACACTCTCTCGTTCACCAATATGTTAGTCTTTCTTTCTGAGAATATTGGATTCTTTCTGTTCAGCTGGTGTGAACTTATCTGTTAGCTGTTTAGTATCGGTACAGTATTGTGCTAGTATTATTGCTGCTGGTATGTTCTGTATTGGTGGCACTATGATCCTCTTGGTAAAACAGTGGTTTACATCGGTAGATAGCATTACCGTGGTCACTGTTTCATCCCTGCAGCATCGTTACTATAACTTGTCATGGCTGCTATAGTGGCTACAGCTAACGTTTCACTGACATTCATACATTTCTGATCTACATCATGTTGATCGCTCAAACAATCTTTTGGAACGTTATTACTGTCTTATGTTAACATTGCCGCTTAAATGCGTCGTATACTGTCCTATATAAGGCAGTAACAGTTTTCCATACCTTATATACCTGTCTCTGCATCTTATGATTTGACCAAAAAGTATTTCTAAATATATGTTGACATTATGAAGGTGAGCTATACGAGTATCGTTTAAGAGTGTTGTGACTACTGGATATGTTAGTCTATGTGCGTCACTGTTGACAAAGTACATAATACACGCTTGGCTTAGAAAGCATTTACTTCGCCATTTAGTTTAAAAGACAAAATTGTTTTGCACAAAATCCATGTTAAAAGCATTTTAAAATATATCTGATGATTGAATTGAAGAAATAATTCACTATAATTGTGTACCATTGTCTACCCACTTAAAGAGGCAAATTCCATCCGCAAGAATAAAATAATAAAAAAACCTTTTAGTGAAAAGTAAAGGTTGTGGTAACATTTTCAATTAGATCGCGCCGAATCCGTATCCGGGCACTAGTGGAGAAAATGTAAACACTGGGAACCGGATGATGTGGGTTCGATGACAAATCGCGACATCTAAAATGTGTTTGAATTACTAAACACAAGGCGTGTTGTAACAGACGGATATGTCAATATACATGTGTATCAATAAACACATGTTTGTTAGTATCTTAAAGATATACTATGACCATCTGATTTTTTTAGAAAAATATTAAATCCATTATATTTTTTTTTAATTGTTCAGATTGGCTTAGTACATGACGCTCGACTTAAACCGGGTGCTCGTAATACCGATGCTTATCGTAAAGGTGTTACTCATTGTATATCTTAGTTCTCCCAAACATCAGTATTTAGTTATTAGTTTCCAGTGTTGTGATCAATGATGTTTCATTAATTAGTGTGGTAGTTAGTATGTAGTCAGTGTTGTTTCATACTTTTACGTTTTGAATGTCGTGTTTTTAGAAAATCTTAAGATATTAGTAAACCAGATTGAGCTGATTCTTGTCGGACAAGATGGAGCATATACTTGGAGTCTCAGTTTAATGTGGTCAGGCCCCGATCTCCCGAAGCACCTCAAGTTAAAATCTCATTTAAAATTGAGATTTTTCTCAAATCAGAGACCGAATTTAAGATAAATCTTGAATGTGACCGCTTGAAATTTTACTATAATTATTATAAACACAGAATAATGTTTCTGTTTTGTACTGTCTACTTTGTGTTCATCCTCCAATGGAAATGAACATACATGCACATGACAATATTTGAGATGAGATTTAGCTCAGATTGAGATGCTTTGGGCGATTGGGCCAAATAAAATCTCACGTTCTTCTAGATAATGAAACTGTATACCTTTTCGCGGGCACTGAATTTCGGGGACTAATATCAGTATACGGTGAATACATCGTTATGTATTTGTAGTCAGGTTACCTTATCCTCAATTGTCGGATCGCTGCCATGCACAAAATGAAGAAAATGTGACACCCCTGCATATAGTAATGCCTTTACAATAGGAAAATTACAATGAGTATGTTGTTAAAAGGATTAAGAATTTCTATATTATTATAGATATATGCTTAATGCTAAGGTCACATTTGCCCTACGAGCTCCTTACGAGCTCCGTACGAGTTGATTTTGGTAAACTCGCACGGCGTCCGTACGGAGCTCGTACAAACACCGAAGACTCGTACGAGTACCGTACGGATTTTATTAACCCGTACGAGCATCGAACGGATATCGTACGAGTGCATCTCTATAGATTGTTCGTGGCTTTTACGAGATGTGACCAGCCGCGCTAAGAACATACAAAAACCGTTAGGATTTCAAAAATTGTGAAATCGTACGAGTTGATAAATTCGTACGGATATCGTACGAGCTTTGTGACCCTAGCATTACTCTTCAGTTATACAAGTATATACTATATAATGACGGACGTCGTCAGCCATTCGTGTGTATATATGTGTTTCTTCTTCATATTGTAACTTATAGTCCAGTTAGGATATTGTGACAGTGACGTTGCAGTTTATGTGTACGCAAGAAATCACATCCATTGTCTTAACAGGTAGAGCGAAGTTGAGTATGTTAGTTTAGCATTGAAATTATAGTTGTTTGTTCAGTATAAGCCTTTATAATTGGTTTTACACCGTTATAGTGGACTCGACCGCTGCGTCACTGGATTTTTATCCTGACTGGACTATACAAATGTATCCTTTATACAGCACAGGTAACTGTATCTTTAATAAAGAGTAAACAAAATATAGCTTAGATATTATACATTTTATAAAAACAGTTTTTGTTTACTCTTTATTTATGATACAGTTACCTGTGTTCTACATGTGTACAATGTTCTATTTATTAAGTGAAATAAGTGGACACAGATATGGAACTATTGTATTTATTGTATATATACTGCATCTTCCCTTATTGTAATTAATCTGCTTAACTTATATAAACTTGTACATTACTAACGAGATCGATCTGTATGTTGAACAAAATATTATTGTGAATGAAATATTTAGTCACTTAAAATAATTTTGGCTAGGGTGTGGTAACAATGGTGGCAGCTTATCATATTATATACATACTTGTATTATGTAATAGTTAGAACGTATTAAGTATTTTTCAATAACGTAACGTTACAATAGTTACAAATAGTGTAGCGAAATTTTGGGAAATTGGCGAAAAATGTGGAAAGAAAACAAAATGACTGTACGAGCGTGTTTGATTATATATATGTGTGTATTTGCAGACTATGACCCATGTGCCAGGAGCCAAGGTGGATGTGAACATGAATGTCTCAATGATAACGGTCGAGCATCATGTAGATGCTATAAAGGATTCCGTCTTAATGTGGACATGAAAAGTTGTGACGGTAAGTTAACTTAATACACATAGACTTATCGGAATATTTTATTGAAAGGAATATACAGTTACGTTAAGCTTATTTTGTTATACATAATTATCACACTAAGCCTATGTCCCACTGAGGAATTCCACATCGACGATGTTCTCCCGATTTATCACAATTCCTTCAAATATTACAAACTGTCTCTTGACTACCCTAAGTTTCCCCTTGACCACGAGGAACCTGATCCCGATGTCCTGGTAGCGCATTAATTTTAATCGGGAGTTCATCGCCGAGGCAAAAAATGCTCAGTGGGACCGAGACATTACCTTCTAAAAATATATAATTCGCATGCCTATCTGTATATTATTTAATATTATACTGTTAATTGATAATCTTAAAAACTAGTAAGGCACATGGCCACCGTAACTGACGTCGCTAAGATACTACTATTTATTTAATGCTAACTGATGAGATATGGAGTTCTATCAGTGAAATAAAACCTATATCAGTCACTGGTTGTCACCTACAATGTGACTGATATAAGCTCCGCCCCCTCACAGGGACTACTTTAATTTACCAAAATCTCAACACTAAAATGTCTGTTACTTCTTTATTACTGAACGGAAACATGTCATGTGGGGGTTTTTATCCTTAGTTAGACAATTTTCTACAAATTGGTGTATGATTTAATGCAAAATTCTCAAAAAAGTCGTCTTCACCTATTCACCATAATCCAAGATGGCGGATTTTGAAGTGAAAAATATGAATGGAATAACATATTCATACGTAGCCTAACCACAGTGGTAATTTTGCATAAATAGTACCAGTTTTGACACCATAAAAGCATTAAATAAATAGAATATTTGTTTGTTTTGATTGAATATGGTTAATATCTCATCTTGTAGCTACGCGCTCTTGAAAATATTGGATTTTATCACTACACGATGAGATATAAACCATCTTCAATCAAAACAAACAAATATCCTCTATGTAGAAAACTTGATAGAAGCAAACAAAACCTCAATGTTTACCAATTTGCTTTTCACAATTTTAGAATGCCAAAACAAACGTCTAATTTGAAGAACGATATGTTCAATGCCTGCAATTTTCGTCCATAAGAAAAACAAGAACTCTTCTAAATTGGAGATAACATGTAATTCTGTAATTAATTAATCTTGTTAGAAATAATGGATGTATGATTGTTGTAGCTACTGTAAAATCATATATTTTCGCGATGTATTACATTTTGCCATACTTGCGAATTGGATAAACTCGTGAAATTTTAAGCTCTGGAACTCTTACACCAACAGAAAAGCACAGACTGTGATGCTTCATGAAGTATGAAAATGTCAAATTTTAATCTTGTGAACTTTCTTAGAATATCAGATTCGCAAAATTTGACATCGCGAAAACATGTGATTTTAGTTACATGTAGCATGTTTTTTGATATCTGATGGTGTATTTAACTCTCAGTCTGTAACATAAAACAATCAGTTCCGTCAGAAGCTATTGATTGTCCTGTATAAAGGCATGATGAAATCTTTCTACTTTCTTGTCTTAAATTACACATTTTGTCATGCAACGGAAATACTCCATTTTCTAACATGGACCAGATTTCTACAAGGCGGTGTTGTGGCGTTGAGCTTTAGATTTGTATGATATACCGACCTTTAATAGTGTGTGCTAAGATAATCAACTTCTTGAATAGTATTTGGAAAGGTAAGGTTAGGCGGTGTACCAATCGAAGTCATCAAAATGGCACTGATATGGCATCAACTTAATTCTTGATCCTAGTTTTAATTTTGTAGTTATGCCACAACGTTATGGTAGTTGGTAGGCCGTAACACTGTTACAAGCAATGCTGATTGATATTTTATTCCAGGAAACTGATCGCAAATGTGCACATTTGTTGAACTAGCAAAACGTAAAACAAAAAATAATACATGTAGCAAATGCACATTGCCTATGGATCACGAACGATTAGGTTCTATATCACTTTCACAGAGTATAATCGAGTCAACTTCCGGGTATCGCAAGAAGTTGTATACATTGAATTGAATAATCTCCCAATAAGTCATACAGTGACCGGAAATTACAGGTGCTTTTTTGCGCAGTAAGTCATACAAGTTGATTTATTTAGCGGCGTTAGAAATGATACAGTGATTAGGTTTATACGCTGCGACTATCCAACTCGATTACCACACTGAAAACGACTAAAATCGAGTTTGATCATGCATTTGAGATACAATATTATTTTGTGGTCCAGATATTTCTTCTTCATGACCATGTGTTATCATTTAAAAACTTCAATATGCAATTAAAAGTCACCAAAATATCATGATTTTTCATGTTTTCATAGAGAGTCTGAAGTTTGTATACTGTTATTTTCTGTGTCATTCGTGCTCTGCTATTTCTGTTAAAGCCTAGGTTCCACTGAGGAATTACTCATCGGCGATGTTCTCCCGATTTCTTTCGATACCACCGATTCATCACAATTCTTTTCTATATCACAAATTGTCTCATGACTTTCCCAAAGCTTTCACTAGACCACGATATATAAGATCTGTTCCCGATGTCCTGATAACGCATTTATTTAAATCGGGAGTACATTGCTGAGACAAAAAATGCTCAGTGGGACCTAGGCTATAAGTGTTGACTTCCTTGTCCAACTCGATTTTTTTATCTGCTATAACTGTCTTAACAACCCTTGTACATTTTCAGATGTTGATGAATGCATGAGCAACAATGGACGAGGGGAATGTACACAAGGCTGTAAGAACGCACCCGGTGGGTACTCCTGTACGTGCACTTCCGGGTATCAACTTGGTGTCGATGGGAAATCATGCTATCGTATGTATTTCCATTTTTATGTCATTGTTGAATAATTCTAGCTCAGAACAGTTTACTTGGCATCCTTGAATATCCGTGCTTATCCGTTGTCCAATAAGCGTTGTTCTTCTAACTGATCAAAATATTCAAGATTGATTAGCGCCAGACCAAATGTTCTGTACTATAATTATAGTACTTGCTGTAATAATAATAATAATAACAGTTGTAATAGTACGTAAATGCCAACATAGCCAGGTCTCGATACAACTATGTTGTTTGTTCCCAAACAAATTGTTGTTTAAAATGCCGAGCATAGCCTTTATTTGTCAGTCAGCTCTCTGTTGAAATATGGCAGGCATATGAGCGCCACCACCCGTATTCGAACCCGGGTCTCCAGATTAGACGACAATCGCGCTTACCATTGAGCTACGGGGGCAACGTTGTAACGGATCTGTCAGTATACTAAATTGATGCATAGTGTATTTTAAAACATTCGTCATTATATGAACAAGTCGGTATATCGGGTGTCGTTATATCGAGATCTGGCTGAAATAATAATAGTAATAAATATCATAATCGTAATAATAATTAAAAAATTGTTCTGCATGTAATTAAACTGTTGTAATAATCATACCTGCTAAATAAATATTACCTTAATCAAAATTGAATCACCTATAATCTTAGATTATGATAACAGCCACGAAGGTTCAGTAATAAAAGGGCCTCCTAGATAACAGGGTACTGTTTTATGAAAGCACTAACGGAAATCGTAAACTTATGTTCAAATTTAAATTCTTTATAATTCTTCAACAAATGCACATTTTGGGACAGATATGTTCTATAGGGTTCTTAATAGAATGATTATTAATATTGCAAATCCATTTACCACACTTTGTAGTCGTAAGCTATTTAAAAAGAATGTACAGTTGAACTTAAGTTTAAGATTTCCGTGAGTGCTTTGCTAAAACAGTGTCCAGGTTCCATCACAGACCGTATCATTCCGGCTATTCTTGTATAATGACTATCTGGTGCGTATGTAAGGGTTGTTTTAGAAACGGCTTTGCCAAATACAAAATAGTGTTTGTTTCACTTTCCCTACCTACCCGAGCACAAAAGTTCCGACCCATCAAATAAAAAACATTTTAAAGACAGGTACGAGAGTACGAAACAAAAATTAATGGCAATAAAAAAATATTTTTCAAACAAAATATTTGACCCACCCACATATCTATCATAATTGGCCAGGGTCGGGAAGGATTTGTAACTTTTTGCCTTGGTCATTTGTAAGTACACTGTTTCCACCCAGTCACCACATATTACACAAACACTGTCGGTGGGACTTTAAACCCGAAATACAATAAAATAATGCATAGATTGCTGAAATGTTAGGTCCACACATTATGTTAGTAGATCAATAGACATGTACCCGTTTTGTCTCGACAGACGGTCTGCTGTATAGGATTTGCTGCGAATGATTAATTTCTATACAAATTCTCTATTATTTTAATCCCCATAAATAAAGGTAATGAGGTTGGGTAAGAGACAATAGTGTTTATTGTTATAATTTCTCAAGATAACCGTTGTGATAACTAGGCACTCCCTTGTGGATAACCACCAATCATACTACGTTGGTAATATTATCGACTTCTTCTGTTCGTCCGGACACAGTAGAATCACACTGTATCTTTATAATGGCGGAAAATTGATTGAAATTGAACAATATAATTCACTTTGGGACCGGTAGAGAAATCAGAGTTAATCGGAGAAAATATGATGGCTGTCAGAATCCATGCCGTAGAATGATATAGCGGAAAATGAACAATCGCAATTCATATGAACCATAGGACGCCCCGTCCATTATCCGCCTTTTTGGAAATGGATTTCGATTGTGGATCACAATATCAATGTTGTTTTCGCTTAATGTGTTTCGTTAGTATTAAGATGAAAAAGCATGTGCCGATCCTTCACGAAAATTATCCAACAGGAGCAATTTAGACCAATTTGTAACTTTAATGTAGGCTCCGTAGTATGGGAGAATTTCTCAGAATAAAAGCAAAATGCGGAGGTTGCAATATTCTTAGAAATGGATTTTCATTTAAATTTATGATATATTAGAAGCCAGGACTTTTAAATTCTTTGAAATCGTTTAGTTATATGTAACTTATGTGTCCGTGAAAGCAGGTATTACAGGAAGAGTTGGGGGTATTATTTATAAGAGTAGAGTCTGCTTTTAGATTGATATGGATACAGCTTATTATAAATATTTTAAAGATTCCAATCAATCTGGCTATACTAGTATTTGAATCTGAAACAAAATTGTAGACTACTAGATTGGTTTGAAGTTATTTATGATACATCGGTGCAATGCATAATATTTCAGTAATATACCCCTAATCAAACATACATTGTTGTGTTCTATAGCTGTAATATGAGGCGCCTCGATAACGCAGGGGTATGGCTTCCTGGTCGTACCAAGTTATATCATTGAAATTTCGGACAGTTCTGATTTCTTCGGTAAATAAACTATTGCACTGAGACAAAGACCGATGTTAGCCGCATGGAATAATGGAATTAGTCTGGTTCACGACATTCTTACAAAATGCATCTTTTTTGGATTTTTTTTTTTGAAATCGTAAATCATCGAGAACAGATCACGTGCCCCTCCATGGACAAAAAACTTTATGCTATCCAATATACCTGCTCGCTCAAGGCTCGCAGGTAATTAATTTATACCGGTATGTCCCTACCAAACATTTAATGTTGTATATTATGATTGTAGTTACAATATGGGCGCCTTGATAGAGCGATGGTTGTGTGTCCGGGACACACTTAAGTAGTATAAAGTGATATATCACCCTAAACTATACAATGTTGCATAGCATAGTTGCAATATCGGGCGCCTCGATAACACAGTGGTTGAGTGCCCGCATATTGGGCTCAGGCCAACGACGAAATTTAGATGGTACTAGCATGCCTATGCTTGGTGCTTAGCTATACATGGAGATATAGGTTATATTCTCACACTACCATATGGTGATGTGTATCACCAGAAATGAGGTGCCGAGAGGGTTTGAAATGAGTTGTCGAACTTGTTTATAAGTATTGCTAGTATATAACATGTGGGTGGGGTATATTGCCTTGCCTTACTGTATTGTTGAGTTTTTTACCTATCAAAATGAACACAATTATATGGTAGCTGGACACTATAGATTACTCTAACACAACCAGAAGTTTCAGCTATATACACACAGATAAAACCAAGCTGTGCTTAAACTACCATTAAAACACAGCTACGACTGAATAACTTCAAATTGCAAATAAGCTTACGAGGCAGAAAATAGTGCTGTGGTTACTATGTCTTGTCAATTATCTTTTAGTTGTTGGTAATTTCAGTGATTAAATATTAACCCTTGCCTATAGAGTTCCGTTATTCTTTTGACGAGTATATATATACATCATGGTGGAACTAATGTCTTCGTTATAGCTTGTTGGTCATATGAATAGCCTTCTCTCATAGTCGAATGATTGTATGCACGTGCTTTGAGAGCGGTAGGAAGCCGATGGTTGATATACCGGTAGGTGTCCGGTTGCTGAATCGCCGTCATCCAAACATTGTAACTTAAGTATGAAGTTTATACTATTTTATTATTGACGTTCCGGTAAAGCCTTCAAAATATCAAACAGACAGTGGGCACTCTTTATTTGACATTGTGATAAAGGCTATTGCCGAAAAGTATACACTTAATAAGTGGCATTATTTAGAAGACGGCGGTGCAGCAACAGGGCACCTTCCATATTGAATGAAGTCAGAGTTCTGAATAATGGTTACCGTTTGCTTACAGGTGTATTGTCTTACTTTAAAGGGGGTTATAAATAAGGACCAACATCTGCTCAGAAAGTAAGTCATAAAATGAATGTTTGCTCACTGCATAGGTTTGACGCAATAAAGATTTTAAACATTCTATGCAGTATACATAAACACTGTATTGGGACCCCGTGTAGCTGGGGTGTGGGTTTCCTAATTGGTTGATTGTCTCAATATTGACCCATTGGACGGCTGTGTTTATACTTTGTTCCAAACAAAAACATGAAACCGTAGAACTCGGTTATAATTATTCACAATAATTTACAGTTCCAATCTAAATTACAAATTGAATAATGAGGGTATACACATGCGAGAGAAATAACTGGCGTTTACTATTTAAACAAAAGTGCGGTGTAGTATTTCAGTGGTCGAATGTAGCAAAGCAACAGGAAACTAGTTGTTTCAATAATTGCAAAGTTATTGCTAAAATTAATTGACATGCGGTTTGTTGCAAAAAAGCTGCGTGTGTTTACGGTATGATTCAACGTTGTTGTTGCTGTTGTTGTTTGTTGTTGTTTGTTGTGTGTGCGTGACGCTGAATTTGTATAAATGCAAAAAGGAGAAATTGTTTCTTGCGTTTTTTTCCCTGTTACATGATTTATTGAGTTGCATGTAATATATCGTCTGTAATGATTTGTTTCAACTTTGCAAACATTGTTAGCTAAGTTATGCATGAATTTTCAGTGATTGTTTGTCATTTTCGGGGATTGTGTTTTATCATTGTTTGATTAATGTGGCTAATTTATAGTAATAATGACAATACGTATGTTATACCGTGTGCATAATGCAGTTCATGTTGTGATGTAATATAGTAAATCTGTAAATATATTTATTTCGTCTTTGCATATAATACAAACTTGAATGAATTGTAAGCTGGCTCTAATGGCTCTTTTAACCCTTTACCTTCATCATTATAGACAATATATCAACGTACAGTGTAGGGTGAACACCATCGCAATGAGTGTTGTTTGATCATAATTTATTATTGGTATTTAACTAAACTACATGCATAACCCCAGTATGAGCATTTCGATGCATCCCTTGGATACAATGAGAACGTGTCATAACGCGTCTCCATGGAGTAGAGGGTCAATGAAACATCGTTTATTAGTAAAAAATATGAAAGTTTCGCGTCTGTGCTCATGTTGGTATTTTACTTTGAAAAAAAAAAGATTTGATTGATATATTATGCTAATGTGGGTGCCTTTCCATCCAGTTTGTGTCTAAAATTCTATGAGTTTAGCGGAGGCGTCGCAGTGCCAGCGCGATTCTCATTTAAACTGAATGTGTTTACAATTTTTAGATCATTTAGACAATCACGCACAGTCGTTGGCGTTGAAAACCCGAACAAAAGTATTGCATTGTATTAGACACGACTCATAGTCCATAGACAAAACTGTTTCTTGTACTTACTGTTTTTTTGTTATTTGTTGAGTTTTACAATAACTTATTTTGACAATAAAACCAGTTAGAGTCATACTAAATTACTGATATGAGCATAACGCTGATTGTTTTTTCCAAGCGTTTTTGTAATTTTTCTATTTTTTTATTAAAAACATTGACATGATAGGTGCAGTTTAACATATGGAACGGATTTAAGCGAGGCGTAACTTGTTCTGTTTCTCAGGGAATAGGCAGCGTTTTATGGGTGACGTTTGTATTATAATAAATGCGATTCCATTTAGTTGCATGCTATGTTTTTATTGCTATTGTAAATGAGAATGTTGTCATAAGGTAATTATAAATCACATAAAATTTTAAACAGTAACGACGGGTAGGGATTTATGTAAATTATGTAAGGGGAAGTAAAGAGGTCCCGATATAAACTTTTAATAGAGTTTGTGGACGTTGTGTTACTAAAGAGTATATCTATTTCCTGTTTATCTATGAACTCAGTGTAGCCATATCACGTGACTGTGGGCTACAAATCCAAGACGGAATTTGTTTCACGAAAACAACAATAGCTAATTTCTTCTTGGATGTGTAGCCGTTGGTGATGTACAAATCACGTGGTATTGGTACACTGTGTATTACTAGTACATTGTTTTATAATTGTGTAATTGTGTTACGTATTGTGTGGCTTATAGTTGGACCCGGTCAACCCGAGAGACTTAGGCATCCACGTTCGGCCATTCTTCGTTATTTAAAATTGATACTCAAATATTAAGCAATTTATTTGTCATTATGAATAGCATTGACATTCATGATATGTTTTATGCGCATGCCCTGTTGGAGCTTCCGGTCGTTTAACTTTCGAAACCTATTTATATTTTATGTGAATTATATACTAAAACTATACATAATAATAAATGTAATATTTGACAATAGCTAGTACCTTATTCTATCGAATTACATACATGACTGTTAAGAAAATAGCTATAAGTAAATTAATATCATCAACATTATGTAAATCCTAAGCTAAATGCGCGAGGAAATGCAACATTGGAATGCATGTTTTAAATGAGTACTATATATTTCTATTACTGCAAACAGAAGTCATTCACTTACCCCAGAATGGTAAATATTTCTGATATTTCTACTCGAATATCTGATAGTTTCTACTCGTATATCTGATATTTCTACTCGCACAGAACGCTGAATATAAACGTAATGCCTCGGTCACAAAGCTCGTACAATGTCCGTAAGCTCTTAACAACTCGCATGGATCAACAAAGTTTACGGCGTTCGTACGAGCATGCCAAAACAACTGTTAAGGAGCTTGAAAGGAGCTCGGAGGGTCAAACGTGACAGACGCATAAGTCCGTAATTATGCCACCAACCTTTAAATATACTTTAAAATGGTCATTCAAACAAGCATCGTTCATAAAAGTAATACCGTATCCACAATTGCCGACGAATTAGAGAAAGTTGTGTTACATGATGAAGGCACCCAAACATACATGTTTCTGTATACTAGTACCATAAGTCTAGTTAAAAATTCAACTATGTCGGTCCACTGTCCGGGTCAATCTGATCACATCGGCCTTTCACTGAAATTGACAAGAGGGTTAATTACCGGAGAAAACGGAAAAAACCGATGTTTCACGATAGTTTTCCGGACGCGTCTTGTAGTCAAGGCCAATATATAAGCGCGTATGTGCTGTATATATGTCACATCTTGAACGTTGTATAATGCATGTGGTATAATATTTCAGGTATAGATGTGGCACCCGTTGATAGTTGTGCTGTAAACAATGGAGGTTGTCATCAGAAATGTAAACATCGTCATGGCAGCGCTGTTTGTTCATGTAGAAAAGGATACACATTAAAGGTAATTAATTAAGTACGTTGGTCTTGGAGGCCAATGTATCGTTGGATAGACAAAAATGCGAATGTTGAAGTGTTCGCATTTTTCCATTAGGACATTATTTTTACATAACGCTTCTACCAGGTCCCTCTACTGACGTCTGTCCTTTGCAATCTTTTCGATTTTGCCAAGTGCCTCCCCATACTTTTGATTTCTCTGGTTAGTGTCCGTCTCCGCGTCTCTTAGGAAAGTGTACTGGTCAACATTTGTTTGTTTCGTTCGTTCGTTTGTTCATACGATCATTCGTTAATTAGTTCGGCCATTTATTCCTCCGTCCGTTTTTTATTCATTCATTAATTCGTTCGTCAGTTCTTAATAATAGAGAGGTTGCGAAAGGCAACGTGTAACGTGTACGTGTACGTGAATACTGTTTTTGGGTATTTTGACATCCAGGTATGTGTAGTTTCTACAAGTAACGAACGTGCGACAGACAAAACTTAATGTGTACTATGTCACACATGTATGCGCATGCACGGGAAACCTAAGATTTCATTGACCGTAGTCTTATTGAGCTTATGTAAACACTCATTATCAATTCACGAAGAAAGCATATTACAACTGTCTTGTGATTTTACACGTGCGCGTTGTGTTTCGCAAGCCAAATATAATTGCAACGTGTACTTAAACATGTACGGGTAGTTACACGTACAAGTAGTCATACACGTTCGCATCGCAACCCCTCTATTATTAAGTAAATTCTTCTATTCGGTTGGTCGGTTAGTCGGTCATCCTGCCGTTCGTTCTATCGCTCGCTCGCTCAAAAAGTGAAGCATTAAGCATTTATAAATATCAAAATGCCAGCACCTATGTGAATCAATACATTGTAATTTGTACAGATCAATATGTTAGAATATTTTATTTCTTCTGGAGACAGATTAATTGTACACATACAATCAAATTGTCCGTCAAATCTTGTTGTAAAACTCCAAGCACAGTCACGCAAATCTGTCTGTAAGCGCTCGGTTAAGATTTAAGTCAAAGGGAGCTTACTCGATTTCTGCATGACTAAAAACGAACACATTGCTTCATTCTACGATTGCCAGAAAGCCAATATCATTTATTTAGTCATTCATCTTGCAATGGGATATATCGAATGTTGAGTAACTGTGCGGGTACCTAATATACTACAGGGTCTGTCAAACAAAATAGTGCCTGGAACTGCATTGCAACCAAAACATTACATTGATGAATATTCATGACTTAATGTCTTACTAGGGGGGTGGAGTTATGTCTTACGACACATGTATATTATACTATGTCTATACCAGCCATTACCAAGCCAAAATTAGCACTACAGTCATGCCGTTTGTCAATAAGTCAGTTTGGATTGTCTTTGTGCAACAATATTTACAATGCTATGTGACATTTTCGTAGTAAAGTGTGACTGGTATAAATTATCTTCCCTTGTGGTTGATACGAAATATATCTACCGACACTTTAACGGAAATCGATGAAAAATGTTAATACTTGAATGTTTGTCTGTCAAATCATATAAGTTTCTCCCTACGATATCATTGGTTCAGCATCTAGTAATATGTCCGAATATATTAGGATAAACCGTCTGGGAATAATTTGTCTCACTTTCTCAAATTGTTTGATACGGTGGTTTTAGGAAGGAACACGTACTGTGCAAATTTGTTATTTATCGTGCTAGTGCAACCCCATATGTACTAAATGTCTACTAGTACACAAGACTACATTTAAAGGGCTCAATATATCATTTAAGAACTTAATGAATAATTAATATACATATTATTATTTTGCCTAACGTCTCGTTATAGTTTAGCTTCTGCTTCAAAGTACAAATCAGTAAACTCACTCGGAACCGGACCCTGTTCGGACCCGGTCGAAAGTCCGGTTTTCTGAGATGATCGGTTTTGTGTGAGTCGTGTATGATAAATATATTAATATCTTAATTTTATACGTTATACTTAGTACTGGTGATGTTGGATTTTCATTACTAGTCAGTTGTCACAACACTTAATTACTGTTTGTAGATTATGTTGAAATGAAGTTGTTGTTGTTGTTATTGTTGTTTTTTGTTGTAAACATAATACATTCTATTACAGAATGACAGTAAGATAATAACATATTTTGAAAACATCACGTGTTACTTTTGTATTTTATATTGTTAACTTTTTTATTTTTTAGAATGACAGTAAGACGTGTGAGGATATAGACGAGTGTGAATCTGGTGAGGCTTGCTGTGAACATATATGTACCAACAAACAAGGCGGGTATGAATGTTTATGTCGTGCTGGCTTCACTCCACATATAGACGGATGTTTGTGTAACGGTAAGTTTAACTCTAATATTGAGGTCAGTCACCTGTTTTACATAACATTGTGTATTATAAACATGGCAAATTAGCGTAACTGTAATTACTGAAAACCCACTATTGGGACTATTTAAACCACCATTATCTCTCCTAAAAAATATTTCTCCGATAATCCAGTAAATACGAGGAATTTGGCTGTTTTTTACAAATTACCAATAATTGACGACAGAATATTAATTACATCTGACGAAATATTACGCCAAACATCACGTTTTAGGAAAATATACGGAAGACAAAGTTTTAACTATTTTTGTCAGAGTTGCTTCCCTCCGACTATACATCGTGCATTAATTGTTTTTCATTCGTTATTTTGTCAACAAAACCAACTACATGATCATTGTATTTCGTTTGCTTCCGTCTTATGGTGTTTTCTACCTTTGGGGCTCAACTAAATGGATAGAATGTCTTATCATTTAGGTTGAAGAAAAACAACACGACTTTTGTCACGAATACGTGCACAATTAACAAAACTCGTGTTGTAACCTTCCCTGTCCAATTGGCTCGACACGGGCATCCCCCAAAGTAACAAATCGGCGACTTCTTCTTCCGTAATAGACTGTGTTCGTTTGTCTAAGAATGTTTTGCTGTTATTATAGATGTATGGGTATATTAAATGCATGCTGAACAAATAACATAAATACATAAAAGAAAATACAGAATGGTTTTTTAATAACAGTTGATGTATTCTATGTTTTCAGACGTTAACGAATGCAGTGCTAACAATGGTGGCTGTGAACAGCTTTGTCATAACACTGACGGAGAATATAACTGCGCGTGTAATCCGGGCAATTATCTGGCATCCGACCGGAAACGGTGTCTTGGTAAAAATGTCTTTCTTGGAAATACCCCTTCCTATTGTTTCAGTTTCTTACTTATTTGGTAGTAAACATTACGTTTACGGGAGCATGTAGGAATATTTTATTTTACGTCACCACGCAACTTCACACGCACGTTATCTCGCGTAAGAAGATTTCCTTTGCGTGGCCACGTGTCGTAAAACTCACATCACCTCTATGTCAGCGTTCTTCCAATACGTTTCTATAGTGTATACATGTAGTTTGATAATTTGTCAGTTTCCAATTACTGGACATTGTTCTTACAAAACAATGTTGTTTTTATTTATACACCTCTTTTTATCACGTAGTTGGTGTAGTTTTGTGTCTGTTACTACATACAATTATGTTTATATAATTAGACATGGCACATTAAATTTGTTGTTGTTGTATAATATATTTGTTTTATGATTTAGGGGTTATTGTCAAAATAGATCTTGATTGTACGATTATTTGATCACATATATTTTTGTTGCTGTATTTAGATGCACATTACGCACATTTCAATGATGCGAGAAGTTATATGTTTTAATATAAAATGTATTGTTTATTTTATTTATTTTGCGGGATTTAATTAAACGATTACGTTGTGTTCATTTCATTCCATTTTCTTTGGCATATACTTTAATTGACGTTTATGTAGATATTATTTAAATTGATATTTCCTTTCAGTTTTATTTCATGATATCTAATCGCTGGCTTATAATAAGAGCTTAAGATCTACATCACAAGGCGCTAAATCTTATGAGCATATTTTCATAAAATCGGAACAGGTCATGTTGACCAATCTGAAGTTGGAAAAAGCTTGTTTTTCATAAGTAAAGAATAGTTTTCAGACAATTTATTCTTATATTCTTCAAAATATTGATTTTTTAATCACCACTTTTTTATTCTAAGCCAGCGTAATGTCATATTTTGTTTTATTTTATTTGTGTATACTGTTGTTTTGTATAGCTATATCACGGGGGACCACACGTCGTGTACCAGTGCGAGGTGACCTACCCCTGATACAGTATGATACTACACCTGTACCTATCATACCTATACATACTGTAGATGTAAGACTACCGCAGGAACAGAAAGATCAGATCGCAATCTATGGTGAGGACCCGCAATATTATAATCTATACTGTATAAGTGAATGATCCCACGGATCATAAATGTTCGCGTGTCGAAATGCTCGCGGACCGAAATGTTGGCGGACTAAAATTTGTTCGCGGGTCAAAATTTTCGCGAATAAAAAAACTCGCGAAATCTCGAATTCAACTATTTCGGCGTGCAAAAATTTTTCATTACTTGAGTTCAGCAGTCTCTCGTCAAAATTGAACATGCTTTTTTTGCGAATACACGTAATTCGCCAATGCCTCTACGTCGTCAACGTAATCACTTATACAGTACAAGAAACTAACAAATTAACGACAACCATTAACTCGCCGTAATCTACTCCCCAACGAGTGCACCAAGTCACCGCATGTCATGAGCAGTCGATCAGACTGGGTATAACATAATTGCAGTTTCAATCTCTCTAGGACGTAAACCAAATTTGATGCAACTCATGGTGAAGCCTCAATCTGAGGGCTTGTCCCTCTCATCTACACAGTTTGGTTCCATTAACGAAGGGAAAATATGCGATATTATGTTTATTAGTATGCACATGCGTCCATGGGAATTCTCTGGGCGATTCCCAAGTTTTTATTATTACTTCATACAATGGACTGCCGATGGCCACTTTGCAAGAATATGGACAGTTGACATTCCCTATAGTGAAATATACACGGTAATAACTGAAAGTCAATTAGATATTCCCAGGTAAGGTTTGAACAGGTGACATTTAGAAGGGATTCTTGTAACATTGCTCGCTTGTTGGCTGTTAACACAAATAACTTGTAAGGAAACCATCGTGTAACGGACAGTAACACATATAATAACAATAAGTCTGAACACGGCGTGTTATAATCCGCATGAGTTGGCATGTTACCCAAATATTCAATTAGTACGAACCCCCTCCAAATATGTTTCTTCTTCTAAACAATAACAAAATGTCTGAACACGGCTTGAAGTAACCGGCATGAGTTGGTATGTTACCCAACTATTCGATTAATACGAAACCCCTCCAAACATGCTTTGTCTTAACAACTTCAATGTACAAACATATAGTGATGTGCTGTGATTGTAATAAACCTATTTATACAATGCACATAGGCCTTAATGGGTTAATAGGTCTGACAAGAATATAAATACAGGTACGTTCCAATTACTTTAGATGCCAACGAAGGCGTTACTTATTCTCAGTTTGATCCAGAATTATATGATAATGTTCAAAGTAAAACATTTATTATCATTCCTGTACTCAGTCCCACCCTCTCAGACACATCGTAAAACTTTTAATGACAACTGAAAGAGTGTTTCTGATTTGGCACCACATTCATACATTTTCTAATAAATAAACGGATGTAGCGCATTCAAAATTAATTAACAGATTTTGTTATTATAAGATTGCAAATCGTGCTAAATTCTCAGGTAAAACTTGTTTATTGCTCTTTCATGTTGAAATTTACTGATGATAACATAATTGATGTGAAAATGGTATTTATATAAATAGTATTGAGTGGAATCAAAGATAATCAATTTAGACGCATGTTTTACCATTCTTTATGTAGTATTAAAATCAGTGAACTTATGAGTGTAAGTTATATTATGCTCATCTGAGCATTAAAAATAAATCCTTGTGGGTTCACAGTTACCTATTCTATGCAGTTCCCTTAAATATTTAATGTGGTAACAAGGAACAAACACAATAACTTGAAACTCTGAACGCTAGACCATGTGGTTAGATGACGTCACATATCACGTGGTATGAGTTTAAAACGCATCAAAGGTTCATCATGATGTTGTAGAGCTCTAGTGTTATATTGTCATCGCATGAAATCGGCATCAATGTTTTTGTCTTTTGTTTGCATGTATAACAATCGTCATTATTTGCCTCACTGAATGTGTTGTTGGTATATGTTTTTTGTTACATGTTTTATATAGCCATAGACTACACAGACCAAGGAGGTAAGCGTGAGGGTTTTGAAAGCTAAGAGTAGATTGCGCAGCTTTGAACAGCGGGCTTTAGTAGAAACAGCATCGTCTGGTAGAACCTTGTAGATTCGTATTTTAAATTCTCTCATGTTTCCACCACAGGTAACTCTATCATTGATAAAGAGTAAACACTATTTTATTTACTCTTTATAAATGATATAGTAACCTGTAATTTCAATATGACACGTTTCTCAAACTTCAAACAAATCCCGGTAGCAACCAACATTTTGTACAACATAATTTTGCCGGTCTAGGAAGCTCTGACTGGGTTTTGGCGCTTACGAGAAAAGAAGATAATAGGTAATCGGACAGGAAAGGCAGCACTCAACGTAAACAGCCGATCACAGAAAACATAACCCCACATTCCACAAAATCCATGACACAATGCCCAACACTACAAATGGACGACTTTATAACAAAAGGTTAATACAAAACAAAATCCAAACGCAATTACAAAATCACGACATCCCACACCGAAAGTCTGCCGCATCACTCAGTCAAACTCAACCGGTGTAAGAGCCAGGTGACAAGAATATAACAAACGGACGACACACATTAGACAACAGTCCATAGCTGGTATGATCCAGTTCGATTATCTGAACATGTCTGGTTTCTCCAGGTGCCAAAAACCATATTTGAGTTAAATTAAATATTGAGTTTCATGATGACGTAGAATATAGAAGAATACAAGTGAACTAGCGCTGGTTCGACCACAGTTTAGCCCCTGAAGGTTTTGGTGGTCTATTGTTGAACTATGGTGTCTGTGGTTAGTGCCAATACCTAGCAATGATTGATATAACGCTGGACTGCCATCCGGGTTCGTCAGGCTACGTTGTAGTAAATAACAACGTATTG
Organism: Spisula solida; assembly: GCA_947247005.1. NCBI lineage: Eukaryota > Metazoa > Mollusca > Bivalvia > Venerida > Mactridae > Spisula > Spisula solida. The sequence continues at coordinate 21,075,436 of OX365957.1, forward strand.
CGAGCGTATATGGATAAGTTGTCTGATGATATCTGCTACGGAAAGAGCAAGTTTAAACTGGTTCACAATAGATTATGGTTACAACATGATTACATAATCCATTATTATAAATACAACATGTATTTCACAACAGGAACTGCTATAGTAATGGATTTTTTTTTGAAAAACAATGTTGGAATCTAATGTAAATATAATGCTTAGTAGTAGCGAAAAAATGCATTCCAGCAAGTTAAATAAATGGAGCCCGGTACACATTCGACTCATTACCAAGTTACCAACACGGTATTTAGGCTGATATTTTCAGCATTAACATCATCTAACACATTGCTACTTTTAATTATACCCATGGCAGTGTCTATTTACATCATTCACATCTTTGCTTTGCTAATATAGTAGATACATTATTTAACACACCTGATGGTCTTGTAGAATACTCTAACAAAATAGGTCTTAGTACGCCTGTACACTTATACAGTCACATAGACGTCCTAGTGGAGTTTTTCACGCTGAAACTGAAAATGAAACGGAAAACTGAATAAAAGGATTATACCGAGGATTCTAAAAGTTTTTATCAAACCTCAGTTTGGAGATACCATGTATAGTACGTGCAGCCTAGCCCATATGTATTTGCTCGTCTCTATGTGTAGTTCATGCTAATAGCACAATGCTTAAATATAACACTCGGCTTGAACTATTATTCAAGATTATTGCTAACCTGATATATGTGTAAACAGGACATGTACATATCGCTTTTGACATTGTTAATTTAAGGTAGTATGTGCCACATTTCTCCTAGTGATATTCCCTGCAATGTTGTTCCATATTTGTCTGTAAAAGCATATGTAAGTACAGTACAATCTCTGTAGAGCAACACCCTTTGGGAGCTGCAAATATTACCCGTTGTATAGAGCTTTTTTCGTTACATGATAACTGTATGCTGAACATATCCTTTATTTACCCGTCAGCCTTCTGCTGAACTATGACAGGCATATGAGTGCCTCCACCCGTGCTTGAACCCGTTATAGAGAGGTCGTTGCTCTACAGGGGGTTGGAGGGCTGTTCTGGAGCGGTTGTACTGTACATGTATAATGCTAATTGAACACTGAGGCGTCAAAAGAACGTCAGTAAGTATTGTGAAACAATTAATTATGTCGATCTGTACATCTGTTTTCTATTTATGCAATACCTTTTCCCGTTAGGGGACGTATATATATAATCTTAAAAATCGTCCGCATGGTACTAGTACTTGCATGCAATACTGACCATAAATTTATATATTGATTTACAGAATGTATACCAGGAAGGTTTGGTGAGGAGTGTATATTTACGTGTGAGGACTGTTTGAATGGTGGTCATTGTAATGAGAAGAGGAATGGTTGTTTGTGTTCAGCTGGCTGGGAAGGGTTGATCTGTAACGAAACTTGTGCCGATGTAAGTTATCATTTATCAAACTGAAAACTGTAGTATGTAAGTAAAATACGTCCTGGTTCATCTTATGTATATGTTGTATGGTAAAATAGGGCAAACACTATATAGCACTCACAGGTAGTAACATGCATTTAGTCCCATTTTAGGGAATAATTTGACCTTACTGTTATATCATGTTCAAAATTGCCTTTTGTTTAAATTAACGTCCAGTTGGAAGTATACAATGTAAACACAGGTGTGCACATAACTATGTTGGTCTGAGTGTGATATGGAAACATTATGAAGGATGTCAAGACGCAATAAGTGCACAAACTTGTCCACTATTTTTACGGATAACCCCCATAACTATCAGCAATGCGTACATGTGAGTGACACGCATTGGTAGGCAACGCAACTTATCCCAGAAATATAATTATTTAACAGGGAACATTTGGAGAAGGATGTAACAGTATATGTAGATGTCAGAATGGCGGCAAATGTGATCACGTGACAGGACAGTGTGTCTGTCCACCAGGTGTCAAGGGAGAGAACTGTGAAGATGGGTGTCCATCGGGGTATTTTGGTGAATTCTGCGAAAAGAAATGTCCACGTGCTTGTCCTACCGGTAAGTTTGTTACCCTTGTGTGGTATTCACTATTAATCTTACTTGACTTAACGATAAGGACAACCAATCATATCACACCATTTTAAACAGTTGGTCAGTAACATGCTATATGATTCGCTATACGATTTTTCGTAAGTGCTTTGATAAAACAGTACATTGGCAGTAGCACATTCAGTTTCATTTGGTCCTATTTTAGGGAATAATTTGACCTAACTGTTCTATTATTTTCACAATTTTGACTAGGCGGAAGTATACAATGTAAACACAGATGTGAACATAACTATGTAGGTCTGATTATGATAAAAGAACATTAGCAAGATGCAAAGAAATGCTTACGCAAGATTGTACATTCCTTTTGTTGCAATTAGGCATCATTCTCTACTATAGAAAATTCCAAGTTTACGAATATTTAAAATACTCTTTACCATGGTCTTACTTTGTTTAGGTTACTGTGATCGTATGTTTGGATTCTGTCAATGTAATCCTGGGTATTTTGGACTGACATGTAATGCTCCGTGCCCTGAGTTCACATTTGGTGCCAACTGTATCCATCATTGTGACTGCTACAAGGACCAGACCAACAAATGTAACGCCAAGGTAGGTGTCACGTTTCCTTGCCTTGGAAAGTGTCACATAATGTTACTAAGTAAACGAGGATGTGTTCCATGGTCGGTAGTTACTGGCCTTGAAGCGTTCTCCCTTCTTTAATATTGCCGACAAGTTTCCAGTCTTCAACACATCTGTTATTTGTTGTTGATTAGGCATTAATTGTAGATAGGTGAACGGTGTGGTGCACATTGTTCTGCGCATTCTTTTAGAATCAGGCCCAGTAGCTTTGTTCGAATTGAGTTGTTTGAGTAGTTTTATAAAACTTGGGATCCACTTGTATGTCAGGCATTGTTGGATATGAGTCACCTTCCATGCCCGGTACCGGCTCATTGTCGTCCTGGGTGAAGACCGACTGGTATTGGTTGTTCCGGATGTTAGCCGTGTATGTCGAGTCACAGTGAAGTTTTCCTTGATCTTTACATCATAAAAGTAAAAAAAACAGTGAGCAATATTAATTGTGCTCATATTATTGACAGACTGGCGAGTGTATATGCAAACCTGGTTTCCATGGAGCCAGATGTGATCAAGGATGTCCAAAGGGTTTATATGGACCAGGATGTGCAATGAAATGCCGATGTGATGACGACATGGAATGTGATCACGTGACCGGTGAATGTATACAAAACTGCCCAGCCGGAAGTATGGGACGGAAGTGTAACCAGCGTAAGTAAAACACGTACCACGTGGTAAAATCATTTGTGTTGTTCTCTTGTATAATCGTTGTTGTTGTGTTGTTTCTTTACATTTTATGACTGTAATATATTTTAAACTGTACGATTGCGCAAATAGAAAACGTGTACCTATATAATAATAAAGCAACATCCAGTCAAATGTTAACATTTTTAATATTCATGCATGTGTGTTGTGTTCCTAGAAGTCCCAAGTCGCCACATGACTGTTAAACACATTCAGACTGAATAGAAAACCAGCCTTGACCTTAGTTGTTTCTAAAATTGGTAGTCTGTTCTGTTATCGGAAATAATTCTCACTATTTTTTTAAACAATTACAACCCGACTGAAGTACACGACCAGGATAATGATGAAATAAGATTAGTGAGACTAAAGAAGTACTGTCGTGTATTATTTGGAAAATACATATTTGATCCTGTTCAGTGCACGTGTCGAACCATTTTGGTTTTACGGAAATGTTACAGGAGAGACGCAGTTTACTACAGTTAATTACTCCATTTCCCACTATTTTTGTTGTGCAGTGATGCTGTGTGCTAATGTTCCTTATGTTAAAAAAACAACCCGTAACCTTGTTATAACATATATTAATCAAAGCATGCGTAGATTTATATTACAAAGCTTTTCTGAACAAACTCCTGATACAATTCGTGGATTTGAATAAATTCTTCAAAGATTATTCAAAGACTAGTATGTGGTCTTGTTTTTCAATGTTGTTAAATGTATCAGTAACCATATTTAAACCTGCTTTGCTACTGACTTGTTTACGTTAGCAATCGAGTCTTTTAGTTCCATTTGCCAATCTATCACGTACTTTTCTCTATATCAATGCAATAACCACTGTAACTATCTAAGAAACAAACCACAGAGTGATGTTTTATCACAGACATTGGCCAGTCGGTAGCAAAGTTGTGATAACTTAAAGACATAAATAACGTTTTTAAATGTGCATGTTTTTATGTTCTTGTCTTGCTTGTTGTGTTATACTTTATTTTTGATAAGGCCATCCATAAAATCGGTTGTTTGCAATACATTGAATCGTCACCATACAAGACCCGCTTGTCAAAGCCTTCTTAATCTGTTCATAAACATTTAATATAGGCAAATACAACAGTATCAGCGATTTCAGGACGAGAACTCGTAAAAATAAAAAAGCCTAATAATCGCATGCGTGTGCTCCCCTGTCTACTTGTAGCAGAATCATGTTCCATATAATGACCCATACAAGTGACAGTCATTGTATGTGTATTGCAAACAACTATAGTTATGGCTGACCTTACTATAGTCAGAGTAGATTTAATTTATTGCATATTGTAGCATGTCCGCCTGGTAGATACAGTAACAATTGTGCTGGAACTTGTGACTGCAGTGGTAGCTCGTGTGATCCAGAGACAGGATTGTGTATATGTCAGGCAGGACAAACCGGCTTGAAATGTTCCGAGAGTAAGATCATCATGATTGTAATTGTCTTAACAACGTTTATATATTTGAGACCCACATGAAATATTAGGAAACCAAATGTGTATCCTCGTTAAATAAGTATTGACTATATATAACATTGTGAGAAACAAAAGCATGTCTCTAATTGTAGAAAGTAGAATATTAAGAAAGAACGAAATTAAAACACACCAAAGACCAGCCAATTACAAGTTAGAACATAGTTGAAAAAAAAGCTCTTTGTTGTAATTGGATTCGCTTTCTCTGTTTCAAATACATCTACACTCGTTTTTTTAAAGAGTTCTAATAAAGGGTGCAATAGTGAGATGTAAGTGTAGTTTTTGCACTGTTCGTCTGTCCGTACAAAGTCATAATATATCAGCCGAAACTTTGGTATTAAAAGGAAGTCTGATATAAACATCACGCACTTCCTTGGCTTGTCACATAAAAATGATGAATAAGATAAACAAAGCCCAGCTTCTTACCTTAAGTTCAAAACTCATAGTGGGGACAGTAACGTCTTTATTCTGTCTGTGCTTCTTGGCCTTTATAATCACACATTTAATATTGTGAATGTGACATTTGTTTTGTTTGAATCGTAGGTTCGTCAGTTTAGTGTTCCCTTTACATAAATATTGTATCTAGTAAAATAGTCAAAGCACGGTAATATTTCCTTTTTACATGCATTTAGATTTAAGTTCTTTACAAATAGTTTTGACTGCTCAATATTTGAGATAAAATATTTGTCCTTCTACTTCATTCAGTAAATTTGCAGAGACCGACAAGAGACAATGTCTATCAACTATGACTAATGAATTATTGTTAAATAGGGATAAAAAAGAATATTGGAGTTCATTATATTGTAATTTGGTTGCAGAATGTCCTCCTGGATTTTATGGTGTGAACTGTCGTGAAGAATGTGGATGTCAGAATGATGCTGGATGTGATACTGTAACCGGTGAATGTTTGTGTCTCCCTGGGTGGTATGGACCTAAGTGTGCCGATAGTAAGTAGTGTGTTTTACATTATGAGTATTTAACCTAACAGTGTCCTGCAAGTGTTATGTTCGTCTGTCCATCCAGATTCGTAATATATGAGCCAACACTTTGGTATTTGAAGGGAGTCTGATATAATCAAATGTGTTCATCGTGTCATTTTATACGCTTAACATTATTGAATATTTACAGTTTGTCCACAAGGTCGATATGGACAGGATTGTATGGAACAATGCTTGTGTGAGAATAATGCTCACTGTCATCCACAGAATGGACTATGTACATGTACACTAGGATATATCGGACAGTTCTGTGATCGAGGTAAGAAATTACTGACCATTGAACGCAATTTGTGTGTAAATCTTTTGTATATTTGCCGACTTTTCGAGCATAGCCTGTATTTTACAGTCAGCTTTCTGCTGAAATATGACAGTCATATAAGAGCCTCCACCCGTATTTGAACCCGGGTCGGCAGATTAGAAGACAAGCGCGCTAACCACTGAGCTAAGGAGACACACTTGCAATGATGGTTATTTGTCACATTACTTAGAATGTATGATTTACATACCAGTATACCAGTATGCAAACCATACAAGTAGATTCTAAGTCATTTGACATATTAATATTTTTACACGTACACATTTGCAAACCATTGAACATAATTTGTGTGTGTATGTTTGGTGCATTTGCAATGATAATAATGTTATACTATGGTAAAAATCTCGATATACTGCTTCTTAGTTCCGTCAGAGAATTGTACCACTTTTATATGGCTCTGACATATTGGAAACCGACGTAACGCTCGGACAGACCTCAGGATACTCGACATCCGTCCGAGCGTTACATCGGTTTTCTGACCAGACAGAGCTGTATGAAATCAGTACAAATCTGACGTAATTGAAAAGCGTTGTATCGGAACTACTGCCTTGTATAATAGTATGCAAATCATCGTCCATTGAACACAAAGGTGCGTGTAAAATGTTGGATACGTTCGCTTCACAGTGATTGTTTAAAAAATTCATAAGTCATGTGTAATATGTGGGTTCATTAATTATGCATCATAACACAGATATCAAAAGATAGTACAAAATCGGGCAGGGGAGGCAGCAAGTATCTCTCTCTCTCTCTCTCTCTCTCTCTCTCTCTCTCTCTCTCTCTCTCTCTCTCTCTCTCTCTCTCTCTCTCTCTCTCTCTCTCTCTCTCTCTCTCTCTCTCTCTGCCGGGCTCAATCAAGGCGCATTGTAAAATCAAAGCATTAACAAAATATTGGCCAAGTTTGAAAAACCTTCATAATCTTGTTTAGTCACTATTTGTAGAGATTTAAACCTTACATTTATCTTTAGCATGCCCACCCGGAAAGTATGGAGTATCATGTTTGGAGCATTGTATGTGTGAAAACAGTGCAGAGTGTGACCATAAAACTGGAGATTGTCTGTGTGCCGCTGGATGGCGTGGACGTCGCTGCGACCAACGTACGGATCTTTATCACGATTGCTAAATATGTCTCAGAAATTTAATATTAGCTGTCGACTTTAATAGTCTTCTTCAGATTATATTATACAATAAATAAGAGTTTTAACTCGTTATAATATAATAGGAATAAATCTACTCATATGATTATTGATTTTGTTCTGTATAACAACGATAATGTATAACATTTAATATTTTATGCTAATATAGGAGATACTGAGTTATACACTCAATGACTTTAAAAACGCCTCACATCACTTAAAGTCAAATATCGCTTGAAATATGTATTTTATTGAAATATCATTCTATGTGTTTGTTAATATATGTTTCCTACGTATAATTCAATTTAGTTTTTTTTCTAGGAATACTGCAAGCACACCCACTTACAAATTCACACAAATTCGTCGAATGCATTTGTTAATCGTTCTCTACCTTTGTATTAAAGCATCTGCAAGTTTTCATAATGGTGGTTATTTCAACGCACTCACCAACCTACCTTATTGTAACTGTTAAAATGTTCAGATGGATCAGATTAGATTTTGAATTTGCCAATTTTAGTAGTAAAAACTCAAAACTTGGTGAGTTTTGAATGTTTGCCTAAATGTGTGGACGTTCGTCTGTTATTGTCTTTGTTCATGTCTTTTAAAAAATTGACATATCAGGATTAATTGCGCCTATAGTCGGTATTGAAAATCCCAGATTTTGCATTTGGTGATTGTGCTTGCAGTATCCTCAGTTAATAACGAGATATCATATTTTTACAAACTAAATTGAATTATATGCAGAAAAGAGCAATTACCACGCATGTGAATTTGTATTTTCAATAAAATAAATATTTTGAGCTATATGTGGCTTTGAAACAGGTGAGGCGTTTGTTAAGTCCTTGAGTGTATTTGTGACATGAAATATATGCAGTGGACGATATATGCCCAGTCCACTTACGATTTATTTGCTTCTATCATTAAACTTAACAGTAAATTTTCTGTAACTTTTTTATTACTAAACAGAAACATGTCATGTGGAAATTCATTTTCTTAAGTAATTAATACCCGCATGTTGATGCATTTTATGTAAACATCTTTTGGTGGATCTCAATTTATTTTACAGAATGTTCGAACCAAACATACGGACCCGGATGTTTACAGTACTGTGGATGTAGAAATAACGCTACCTGTGATCATGTGACTGGTGTTTGTGAGTGTGCTCCGGGATGGCGGGGTCGTTATTGTACAAAAGGTATTCCATATGCTCTTAATTATACCCAATGTTTTTGTTTTGGCTGTAATCATAGATAGGAGAGGACGTTCTTCCAAGACATTTTTGCGAATGTGCACGGAATGGTGAGGTCGTAATTGTACAACATAATATTCTATGTCATCTTATTATTAATAATTATACCGTTTAATGTTTCCAAGGTAGGAGAGTTTTGTCTTCCATTACATTGCCTGGTAAGGGTAATTTTCTTAACAGTTGATGCATTTGTCACATACACCCAAACAAGTAAATGGAGGTATTTTCAACAAGACTAGTTTGGTATAATGGCCATCAAAGACAGGTTCGACTGAAAATATGGCGAATCAGTATGATGCGTTAAACGAGAGAAATAATACTTGTTAGAATATAACCTACATTTTAAGCCAATGCAAACGTCGATATGTGCTGATTAAATGCAACATTTAGTCATTAGAACTTACTCTTAACAAACGTGAAGTCATCGACCAATCAAAATGTATTTAATATGTTTTAACTTTTACTTATAATAGGCAGGGAGATAATTGTCTTGTTTCATGTATACTATATATAATTATAATGATATATATTCAATTCAGGTTGTCCTATGGGTTTCTTCGGCAAAGATTGTCAGGGAATATGTAGCTGTGCTAACGGTGCTTTATGTAATCACGTGTCGGGAGAATGTAAATGTGCTTCCGGTTTTACCGGACCTACCTGCTCTGAGAAATGTCCTGTGGTAAGCGTGTGGGAAGTGTTTCATACCATGATATATTTTATCTTAATATATTTGATGTTTAAAGTCCATCACACGTTATTGAAGTTGTTTGGTGCTATATTAAACAGTCTAGTTCTGATACCAGCCGTGCATAATGAGAACCAAGTAAATTAAAAAGTAAATAAAAGGATGTACAGGTTGAAGCTCTTTGGAGGACATGCGTATACGTCGCGCTTAATAAGTGTTCAAACAATGTGACTGAAAGTTGAAATGAAAAGATGACCATCCATTGCCAGTAGAAAAGTCGTTCTTCTGAGCAGATATACCTTTTACATGTTTATTACATTATACATGTGTTGACCATACCGTACCACCACTGTTGTTGGCCGACTGATATTACAAATATGTTTGTTCCGACTGTCTTGATGTATGTCTCTAATACTATTCTATCCTTTGTCAGGGTCGCTACGGTAAAGCATGTGAGAGAACATGTGACTGTATGAACGGTGGAACATGTGACCCTGTATCTGGTGTATGTATATGTCCTAAAGGATGGAGAGGAGCTCTTTGTGAGGAAGGTAAATACATATAGAAGTAATAAAATATACTCTACATACCAAGACGTACTTGTTCCACCTATAAGGTCCCACTTGTATGTTTAAAAAAATGCTACGTGTGTATATAGTAATTGAAATTGTTATTGTCGGTTATGATCGCTAACTTCGAATCCGTCGGTGGGAACCGTTGGTAGTTCAAACCCGTCTATTAACACTTTTTGCTGTAAATACGCATGTGCCCTACTCTAAAAAAACATATTGATATAATGACGCAAGCTTGTGCAATGCATAGACTATTACCTTATTATTCAGAAGGAGCTTGTCAATGGATAGGGTAGATCAAATCAAGCTGCTTAGACAAAAAGATTATATTAAGTCAGACAGGGAAGGCAGCACTCAACCAGCCGAGCACAGAAAACATTAAAAACACACAAAACACAATGCCCAACTAAACAAGCGCAGATCCGCCCAAGTCCAAGCTGTCGAAAAGTATAATAAATTATAACTAGCTGAATGACCCAGTAGAAAAGATACAGCAACCAAAAGGCGGAATGCCTACGCTGAATGACCTAGTTACAACAGTAAAACTGATGAACTACATAGTTTTAGCAGCCTTTAGTTGGTTATAGCGATATAAGTATGATCCATTATGTGACAACTCTTGCACAAATAGAATAAGAAATCAGACAAGGGAGGCTACCCTTAAGAGAAACAGCAGATCATGAAAGAAGCACTAAAACAGTATACACATTGTTAGCACTGCATAAAAGTGGGTCATCTCGAAACAATTTCTTGCCGTAGCATCGTTTTTGTCTAATTCCTGTTTTTATTGTTACTTAGAATGTGAACTTGGTAAATATGGAGTGAACTGTTTATATCGATGTTATTGTAATGGTCAAGCTTGTGATAGAGTGAATGGTACATGTAATTGTTCGGCGGGGTATACAGGCACGGCGTGTGAACAACGTAAGTACTTACACTTTTAAATAGTTTAGACAGATGGTTTGGTTTATTCTTGATAAAAGTCGAAAGTTTTTTGAAAATCCCGAATTTCGCCGTTTCTTAAAATGTTCGTTCAGACCAACAATTTTCCGAAACCTGTACATACTTGACATTATACATTATTTAAATGATACATAATTATGTCACTTAAACACATTCAATCTGATAATTACACATTACCACAATACAGAGTAGTACGTATATCGAAAAGTGTAACACATTAACCGAAATACTCAATGTCAGTAGTAAGACTTTCTCAATATTAGAAAATTTAGGAACATAATTTCCATAATTTTACTCAGTGATACCGTTGGTTGTGCAACGATGATCGTGTTTAACGTACACGAGGACATTTGTATTAACGTTTATGTTACAGCTTGTCCTGAAGGGAAGTACGGACCTAACTGTATACATACATGTGATTGTAAAAACAGCATATCATGTGACAAGGTTTCTGGACGATGTAATTGTCTACCTGGTTATCTGGGTGACTATTGTGATGAAGGTAAGACTTGTACTTGTAGTTTGAGGTAAGCGCATCATTTTCAGCCCGTTCGTCGCTTAATTTTGACCTATCCGGTTTATATAATTAACAAACTTGAACAAACCTGTTTGGTAAACTAAGTGTTTGGTTAGTGTGGCTAAGTGTAATTCTATTTGACGAAATTAGTCACATTATAACCTTCGTCATCTATATTTAGTGTATGGACTAGTGCCATAAAACCAGCTTCCAAACAAGTACGCCTGTAGACAAAATATGTAACTTTAACTTCACAATTCTCAAGTTATTTTACTATAGGTGAAACGTTGTTTTGATAATATTATAGTTTTTGCTGAATTATTGTTCCTTGAAAGTAACATAATTATATAATATGATTGTGTTTGGACAACGTCTGTGATATGTTTGTTATCTCAAGTGTGTTACTGGTGAAATGCTTTGTTTGAGTAATGGCATTGTGCTGCATGGCAATTTATGGCAAACTGTTGTGAGTGATTGCTTGCCTATGAATTCGTAATGTGATATTTAAGACACTATTACATGTACTATCGTACTATGCTAGACGATTAAACAATTTGGTGTACATGTGTACGTAATCAATTGAGAAGGCCATAGCTAAATTGCAAATCTTGATCAGAGTTAAATTCACTACATGTCTTGAGGTTTAGTACTGAGTAGAAACACAATGAACAATTATGGAGAGATATTGACAATAAACAGAAACAGAAACAAGAGCATGTACACCAAATTAAAATAGCAATTCGGACAGAGAAGGCAGCACCCAGCGGAAACGCTAAACGGAAACAGCAGACACGAAAGACACCGAATAAAAACTTAAAATGAAAACTGACAGACCACAAACATACGTCATATTGACAACCACAACACTTAACAGGAAAATAATAAATATACACACATACAACTTCCTACTTTCACGTGCCAATTTGGACAAACACAATCGTTAGAAACACTGTGAATTGTAAAAACCTGCAGCTTCATACATGAAACTGACTTAGGGACAGTATTTAATATGACCATTCTGTGTAATATCGTGTAAGAACGTATATTTAATTCCTGATTGTTTCAGAATGTGATCAGGGTTATTTTGGACAGAACTGTTTACAAGCGTGTGATTGTGCCAATAACGGAACATGTAAACATGATTCAGGCAGTTGTATATGTAAGCCTGGATGGAGAGGAAAACGGTGCAATAAACGTAAGTACCGCTTGTTTTTTGGAGCGTGTTAACAAATAGGGTAGATCAGCCCTGCGTTCAAGGAAAAATAACGTGATGCACGTTTCGTACCTGGTACGTACCAGGTACGAAACGTTTCGTACCGTTTGCGTACCAGGTGCGAAACGTTTTCTACCTGGTACGAAACGTGCGTCACGTGATTTTTCCTTGAACGCAGGGCAGGTTATATCACATATTAAATACTGTGATCGACAATACGAGAAGAAATAACGCAACAATGTTCTCCTACGTGTCATAACAAATACGTGACGTCACCATCTTTTCGGCGAGAAAACGTAATGTCGACGGCATAAATTAGTTATTTCAGACGTTGTTTTGATTGGGTAACTATCGTTATGAGTTGAAAAGAATCCACCACTTGTTGTCTTAATAGACTGTGTTTTCTCGATTCGATCTCCAAAGACAACTCACGACGGATTCTATGTAATATGCAGCACTATACTCCAATTCTCATTTGACAAGATAGCAAAGACCTTCACCCAGTTTATATTAAGTAAATTCCATTTTGTCATTTTGATGGTTTTTGCTCTATTCAAGCGCACCCAATTGATACAATTACATGTAGTCTGAAATGATGCAACCCACGATCCACCAATTCAAGAAGAGGACTTTCGAATCGCTATAACCACGCGTACATTATGAAGTTATCTCTTATTTTATACATTTGAGTGTAAAACATGTTGTTTATGTATGTTGTATGTTTCAGCATGTTTAACCGGGACATTTGGATACCAGTGTGAGCAGCCTTGTATGTGTGCGGAAGGTGAACCTTGTTATCATGTGACTGGTGAATGTAAATGTCCTGTTGGATACATCGGACCATCATGTGGAGAACGTATGACGACATCTTTTCGATAAAAGTTTCTTTTTTTAATCTGTTATATTTTGTTCTAAAAATCGAACATGACTTCATGCATTAGTACTCATAACTAACCGATGGTCGTTCGAATTTGTTGCCAATTCCTTACTAAAGAGCAGAGCTGGTATTCACAATGCATCTTAGAGGAAAATCTGAACATTTTTACTTAAGTTAAAATTTGTGCTGCGCATTTTGTCCACAATGTGTAGATTAACCCATGTGTTCTTAGTGATTATTGTAGCTCATTACATAATGCTTTAACCTTATTGATTCAAAAAATCAATAAGCTTGAATATCATGTTTAGCTGACGTACTTAATGAGTTTTTATTTTTTAGACAATTCTGAGTTTCCTCTTAAGATACTTTGTGAATACCAGCCCAGGTTATTAATCGCCGTTTTATGAACTTTATATGGTAATGTTTAACCAGTTACTTTCCTCATGGTATTTGTTTTCTAATTTACTTGATTGGTATCAATACGGAATTTACTGACTCGAAGTCATTGGCCAAACTGACAGGTGTAATAGTAATGACCAAACTGAGTGTAAAGAAAGCAGCAATACACAGGATGGATTTAATTTATCATGGTAACAGAATGCCTATTTTCACATGTACTAGAATAATAATTATGCATATAATGTAATCGTCGTTCTCTATGGTGTACTTGTTGGTATTTAGATATTTTACTATCCCTTACAGAGTGTCCACACGGAACATACGGTTCAAATTGTGAGAGTGAATGTTCATGCGCTAGGAACTTCGTGTGTGACCATGTGACCGGACAGTGTGTATGTAAAACAAGCCAGAAGGGAAAAAAATGTAAAAAAGGTAAAATTGTAGTATATTATTTTTAGAAATAAGCTTAATAAATATATGCTATTTTATTGCAGTTTATGACTCACTAAGTGTGTGTCTCATTGAGTCTGTGAGGTTTACAAAAGGACTACTCATCATGTCTCTGCTAGTCTACTATATGTGGTCTGTAGCGAACGATAATAGCCGACAGCTTTTTAGATTATACTGTAATGACTGTTGCACTACATGTGTTTTACCAAATTGTATTGTTTGTTGATCACTTGTGTCTTTTAAGCATGTATGAATTGCTTATGTTTTTAAATATGTCTCATTCTTGGCTTCGTGCATTTTAACGAGAGATGCAAACGTGTAATTTTAAGATGAATGTACCTTAATCGTATATTTGCTTCGCTGAATTTAGATGACAATGCACAATGCAGAATGCATTGCTTTCAGCTATGCCTTCTTCTAGAAACTGATCATGTTGCTTATTAAATTGAAATGTCAATGTTGCATATGATGACATATGCATACGTTACAGCATTTAGTGGCTTCCAGTATCTGATAGCTTTACTCCTTTTGTGGTCTCTGGCATGTTTTCACTGTTAGCATTACCTTAAAGTTTGCAGTCGACCTCATAAAAAGTTAACTGTATCGACGCTTTGGATCGTTGCAGCTATGATAATGCCATATATAGCCTTTGACTATTCAAAACATGGCGAATACAATCCTAATGCAAGTCCTGAGAAGCTAACGTTAATGCAAAAATAATACAATTTGACAATATTAAGTATGTAACGGTATAACATCACATATGTAACGAGTTCTCGTACATCCATATCAGCAACATCCCATATGTAACGAGTTCTCATACATCCATATCAGCAACATCACATATGTAACGAGTTCTCGTACGTCCATATCAGCAACATCCCATATGTAACGAGTTCTCATACATCCATATCAGCAACATCACATATGTAACGAGTTCTCGAACGTCCATATCAGCAACATCACATATGTAACGAGTTCTCGTACATCCATATCAGCAACATCCCATATGTAACGAGTTCTCGTACATCCATATCAGCAACATCACATATGTAACGAGTTCTCGTACGTCCATATCAGCAACATCACATATGTAACGAGTTCTCGTACATCCATATCAGCAACA
This sequence comes from Spisula solida, assembly GCA_947247005.1. Classification (NCBI taxonomy): domain Eukaryota; kingdom Metazoa; phylum Mollusca; class Bivalvia; order Venerida; family Mactridae; genus Spisula; species Spisula solida. The sequence continues at coordinate 21,090,758 of OX365957.1, forward strand.
TCCCATATGTAACGAGTTCTCGTACATCCATATCAGCAACATCCCATATGTAACGAGTTCTCGTACATCCATCTCAGCAACATCACACATATAACGAGTTCTCGTACATCCATATCAGCAACATCACATATGTAACGAGTTCTCGTACATCCATATCAGCAACATCACATATGTAACGAGTTCTCGTACATCCATATCAGCAACATCACATATGTAACGAGTTCTCGTACATCCATATCAGCAACATCACACATGTAACGAGTTCTCGTACATCCATATCAGCAACATCACATATGTAACGAGTTCTCGTACATCCATATCAGCAACATCACATATGTAACGAGTTCTCGTACATCCATATCAGCAACATCACATATGTAACGAGTTCTCGTACATCCATATCAGCAACATCACCTATGTCCATCGTTATAACATATTGATACAAAAAACATCACACATATCACGATATTTCTTACCTACTTATACCAGCAATATCAAACATAATTGATGCCACGATTGTGGTCGTAGACATATGAATGCCTTACATGTAGTTATGTCACAATTTAGGACATGTGGAAATGCGAGTCGCTATGTAGACTAGGTTTATATTATTGCATGCTTATATCATTTTGTATTTTACAACTTGCAATCAGCTAAAACACGAAGAGAAAAACAAGCAAGGAAAAGCCGAACTCTGTCCAAGTTTTGGCAAGAAATTTATGACAAAAGGTTACAGGCTGGTAAGTGAACAATACCCAATAGTTACCAACATTACATGTTATTATTAGGCACCCCTGTACTAGGGAAATAATTCGTCTTTATAACTAACCAAACGTAATACAATCATTTATATAATAAATTATAAATATGAGCCAGTCTCCAGAAAAACCTGCTATTTTGACATTATGTAATTACTGCATGTAACAAGGTTTTTAAAAAGCTTTCAAATAAGAAAAAATGACTTATCTATAGATTTAATTTTAAGTCATTTATCCATATAGTACTATATTTAAGCTTTAACATTTTGTGGAAATCACTTACTTCGTTGCTATGGTGACCAATTTCAGAAAAGTACACTGATTGAGAAAAACGATAAGTTTGTTGTTTTAAACAGTAGAAGCCTTTCTCTAAATGTGAACATTTACAATTTGTATGCATATTTTAAAAGTTAAAACATCATTCTAAAACTTGATACCATTTTGAACAGTTTATGTCAAGAATTGATCAAATGCTGTACATGTATTTATAAAGTTCTTGTTACAACGACGTCGAATAACGTTTGAATGACGTTTGCGAAGTCACGCTAAAAGGCTCTTAAAAGGGCCTCTACAAAACAGCTGTAACTTCCTTAAAAATCGAGAAACTAACAAAGTTTCTTTTGCATTTTGCTTCATTAAGATTACTCTTTTAAATAATAAAACATCTCAAATTCAGGTTTTAGTCAAAATAGCATTATGTATAATACTGCAATGTTAACCGGACTTTCATGAAATGGTATGGGATCCGTTAACTTATTTGTTATTGTTTAATTTCCGCGGACCAAAGTTAAAGTAGCTTGACTAATTTATATTTACTTTTTTTCTTTCCAATCTCGTAAAAATTCGAACATATCGCTGTAATAATGAACTGATGCATATCATATTTCTACTACTAATTTTAACAATTTTTAGTTGTTGTTGAAGTATAACCGTGATATATAATTTGTAACTCTCACATACATGTACATGTATGCATCAATAACCATTAATTGGTTGTTACTGAATTTTATAGCTTTATTAATATTTTTGTTCTAATACATTCTCACTAAATAGAGGAACTCAGGATAGGTAACTCTTGCATGGATGTTTTGTATATTTTGTTTATTTTGTATAACATATCTATAATGCCTTCATTTTTGTGCCTGAATGTATATTATAGACATTGTTGTTTCTTTACTTAAACTTTTATTCCTTGATAATAGATGAATATATCAAGGGATATCAAAGTTTTATCGATGGGTTACGCACAGCAGGTCCCTGTGTGCTTATATCGGCTTTGGTTGCCCAGACCATGTTAACCATTTTATTTACATCTTCTATGGTTACCCAATTCGGGTTGTCTCCATTTGTTTATATCGTCAAGTTGTCCCAATTGTTTTTACGGTAATTGTATTGCATGGTTGCCCTTAACATACTATCTTGTTCCCATTTGACAACTTCGTCTATGGTTGCGAAGTACTTCTTGTACAACATCTTTAGCACGACTTTTCGATAACAAAACGTCGAACTATTGTCGTGACGGTATCGTACGCGTGTTCGTCTGCTTCTATGTCTGCATATGCTTTGATTACGTTTATTGTCAGTCATTTTTTTAAAAATTCTATCAAAGATTTCCACTTATTACTCAATATTGTTATTCACCATCACAAGGGTAGTCCATACTGACAAGTCTGGTAACTATGTGACCTATATGTATGCAGTTATCTTCCCTTATTTCGATTTGGTACATAGAAATGATGACAACGTTTACACGTAAACTGAGTTTTCTAAAGCACTATCAAAGATTTCAACAAACATGTTTAATGTGAAGACCTTCATCTACTTAGGAAACACATTTATTCAGCATTTTATACGAGTTATTCCCATTTTCATATTTAGAATTTGTACACAAAACCGCAATTGCTCAAAGACTATCTAAGGTAACTTCTTGAAACTCAATATAGTTATTCACAATCACAAGGGGAGTCCGCATTGACAAGGCAAATAGCCCTACGATCTATATTTATGAGTTGTTTGCCCTTATTACTCTTTAACCTGTAACTCACAAGTGAGCAAGGGAACTACTACATGTATCAAATACGAGAATGTCGAGTGTCCAGCAATCGTAGGCGGTGGTCTTGTTTACAATTTCTTTGCCAATGGTTACACTCAACAGACTGTGTCACCATATTTAGATGTATTGTTGCCCTCGACATACTTTCACCATTTGATTGTATTTCTATGGTTGCTCACAGCAGGTTGATCCCATTATTGAATACATTTTATGGTTGAATATTTGCTTTTATCATAAATATATGATTGCCTACAACATGTTTTCTCCATATTCTCCATTTGTTTCCTCCGTGTATGGTATAGAATTTTCTGTGAAAAGCATGTATTCCCTTTCACTTGTGATCGACTATTGATGTATATAATATTATTTTACCTCTCCTTTAGCATCAATGTAATGGTTTATACAAACAATAGTACGGTTTACAAGAGATTAAATCATACTGACTGACATCATTACAAACAGACATCGCGCGTAAAATCAACCCCAAAATCAAGTGAAAATATGTATATTTTGATTACATCTGACCTTTGTATAAAACAATACGGATACATACTGCTGTATATCACAATTGCTCGTTAAGGCATAAAAAGGCAGAATGTTTACCTAGATCATATGTGCGATGCATTGTTCACGTTTCTTTCGGTTGAGTAAATGGCCTAACACTAAACATAACACTTATGAATTTACCATTTATAATTATCTCTATATATTACAGTAGTTACGTATGTACAATATTATAGTTTGGTCACTAATCAATGTTTAACGTACATATATTGTATAAAATCTTAATGTATATATGATTCATTGACCTAAGTTGTACATGCTGATAGAACTACTAAAATTGTGAAGTGAAATATTAGTGCTGTCAAGGTAGATTAATACTAGAGTGATCGAGTCCATTAATACGGTTTAAGACCGGTTGCATGTTCATTGCTAAGCTTAAATACTGTATATGCTTCTTACAAACCTGTTTTACCTGTTCTTACAATGGTTGTACTCTGTGCGTGCATATAGAATACAACGTCACTCTGACATTATCCTTACTTTATAGACTAAGTATGCTTTGATATAGAACAATATAGTTTTGTTCTACAGGTTTGCCTCTTATAAACCTTTATTACCTGTTCAGACAGTAGTTATTATATGTTTTGTCTACACATAGAATACAACATCACTCTCACATTATCCTAACTTCTTGGTATGCTTTGATATAAAACAACGTGGTTTTGTTCTACAGGGTGTGATGACGGAGATTTTGGACCAAATTGTGATTTACAATGTGAATGTGAGCATGATGCACAATGTGATGCTATCGATGGTAAATGTTACTGTAAGAACGGATATCTAGGTAGGTAACTCACTAGGTTGTATCCCTTGTCAATAATCGTATCAACTTCACTATATATTTTAATAGTATACTAATAACATACTATAAGGTATGAATAAAGGGAGGTTATTCATTGGGATAATGAAGACGTCTCTATGATCGGTTATAGCAGTGTTATAGTGCAATGATGTGCAAGCGATGATTTGACATTTTAATGGTATTTTGTTGTATATAAGTTATTTTCTTATGTGTACATCCAATTAAATAATAGTTTGAAACAGCATGCTGTTCAGTTTGTTTTAATATGTCCTTGCAAAGATGTCGAGGCCACTCTTTTAACAAACGTTATTTATGAATTGTATATGTACATCAAAGGTGTCCAAATAAAGTTTTAGAGCAGTAGTTCGTCAACGTATACACGAGAAAAGTAAAGTGTATTTAGGATTTAGCAACCTCTTTTCAACGACTGTGTCATAAACATAACAATTATTCCTAAGTATTGTCTTATCAAAGCACTTAAGGAAACCGTAAATATTACGTTTAAATTCTTAAATTTCTTACTTGTTCTTTAAAATCTACACATTAGGGACAAATGTGGTTTATATGAGTACCTTGAATGAATAATAATTAATATTGAACGACGCTTTACCTGAATGTGTAGTTGTTAAAGAGCTATAGATAATTTAAATGTGAACGTAAGTTTACGATTTTCGTAAGTGCTTTGATAAAACAGTACCCTGATGTAAAAGTCTGTCAGAAGAACCATAACTATTGTGTGATATTTATTCAGGTCCTACATGCAAATATAGCTGTCCCGAAGGACGTTTCGGTAGGAATTGTACAGAGACATGCGACTGTAAGAATGGGGCAGCGTGTGGTAAGATCAAGGGAAGGTGCAAATGTAAGCCTGGATATATGGGAGAGCAATGTGACCAAGGTAAGAGCTTAAAAACAACAACTACATGCTCATACTATCTAAATATAAAATAATGTATCCTATGTTGCGAATTACGGCGATTATTTTACCTTACAATTTGCCTTCAACTTCAATTTGGTTATGACGATGAATATAAATGTTTTACTAAGGATATATGTTTAGCTAACCCTAGAAGTACTATGATTATAAGCTTATACATGCCTTATATACACAACAAACAGCAATGACTACATTTGGCGCGGTCTTGAATCAACCATAGAACGCCCCTTTCCAAAGGATAGATTAACTAATCGCTACGCTAGCATTACAGGGGTTATTACATTGAAGTTGATATTGAAGTTTAATTTATTGCAGGGTATTTAACAGCATACTTAACGCAACTGAATTATTCCCTTTTGTATGTATACTTTTATATATCATTTGCAAAATATTCAAATGAATTGATTTGACAAGATCTCCAATTTGAATCAAGTTAAGATGACCGACATCGGGTTGATAGCGAATGGCAAATAATGTTTATACTAGTATACATATTTGACTAAACATTTGATCGTAATAATTGCGGTATTTTATTTATAATTTTTCAAGAATGTGAAGATGGGTTTCATGGCGAAAATTGTGAAGATGAGTGTAACTGTGGTCCAATGGGATCATGTGACCCCGTCACTGGACAATGTTTATGTGGGTTAGGCTGGCAAGGGGACACGTGTGAGGTACCTTGTCCGCCTGGAAAATTCGGACCAAATTGTATCCATTCATGTCAGTGTCAGAACGAGGGTTCGTGCGATTCCGTCACAGGATGTTGTCAGTGTAAGCCTGGATATTACGGACAGAGTTGTGAACTGAGTAAGAATATTATATGACTTCGTTTGATATTGATTAAATTTCTCAGCAGACTTTAAAAGTCCTTGTATTCGGGCCTATTCTTGAACGTGAAAGTCATTTGAAAAGGTATACCACGTAAATTGGCCTAGAAATAGTTCGCTAACAAAAGAGACAAAACAAAATAACAAACGACGTTTCCTGGAATGTTATGTCACTAAAAATGAAAGTCGGTTAAGCATGTAATAAAACTTGAAACCTAGAGTAACGTTAAAATTGAAATTATTCGAAAATCAATGTTTTTTTCTATTTTGATTCAGGTGCCAAGAATCTAACCAAAACCGTTTTGATCCATCTTTCTTATGAGGAAGAATGACTGAACATGTGCAATTGTGATATTAGAATTATAATTTCTTAAGCTCAATATATCATTTCATAAAGTATATCCTCGTTGTTCGATTGACTGATTATAATCACTGCGATTTATATTTTTGTTTGAACTGTGGAATGATTCACTGCATATGACATTTACTGAAAAACAGTGATGTATGTGTAGATCATACGTGATAAGAACAGTTTGTTTATTGTACAATCTGTTTTCATACAACTCAAGAATGTTTCAGTTGATTTGAAAATATTAACACTCATTAAATTTCATGCGGAGAAATCTAATTAATTTGTAAACTTCAAATGTTAGGGAATTTAGTCATCCAACTGTTCAACGATATTAATTATGAGTCGTTCTTCTGAAACTGGTAGGCTTGCAGTATAAGATGAATTTAGGCTAAATCCATACTTGTATAAGTGTCATACATTAGACTGAATCTGTTTTTTCCAAAATCACATATTTCGGACGATGAATATATAATTATTTACAACGTAATGTTCAATTTATGTTTATGTTTGATCTATTACAGCATGTCCTAGAGGAACGCACGGTGAATACTGTATGGAGAGATGTGACTGTACACATGGTGCAAGATGTCACCATGAGACAGGCTCATGTTTATGTCCCCCGGGCTATAGTGGCAATACGTGCAATCAAAGTAAATAATGTTGTTATACATAATGTAGAGTTTCAGGTCGGGTTTTAAAATCCCACTGGCTGTATTTTAGTCATATTGATAAACTTCTCAGTTAAAATGGCCTGACACTTGCTCAACTAGTCCTGGATTTATAAGAAGTAGTAACAATGACCATCACATGTGCTAGAAACAACTATACTTGTTATAAAGGTGTAAAGCAGTAAACAGCATATAACACTATTGTCATGACTTCAAAGGGTCCTAAACTTAAGCCAGGTTCTCGTAAAGTACAGTTGTATAATTTACTGGGCTTAAACTTACATGTCTCATAGTAGTACACGGAATCATTTTTCATTGTTTGTCTATGTACATGTATTTGAATACATTATGTACTGTATTTTTTCAGCATGTCCAGAAGGTATGTTTGGACAAGGATGTTTACGCAAATGTAAATGTGGTATACACAAGTGTAATCATGTTACAGGACAATGTGTCTGTCCTGCTGGATTATTGCCTCCAGATTGTGTTCTCTGTAAGTTGGATTTTATTGTTATTATATACGATATCACATGGTATTGTCTCCTTTAATTATCATTCTCTCCACTTGTCGACAGTTCTTGAATCAGACTTTGGTGTCAATAATAAAATTGAGACATGTGTATGTCTCCTACTCTTTGTTTTCAAATCTATTTGATAAAACAAAAAAGTATATGCAGAATGATGCCCTTAACTGCACAAATGCTATTGGTATGGACAAAGACGGAAACATCCGCTTTTTAAACGCGTCGCATAATGTACCATCAGTATAATGGAGAATACGAATGTATGGACTATGTTGAGCATCTTTATGTATTGCACCCTCGTGACCGTCTGTCAGTAGCACTAGACACCAACCATTAGAAAGGCTTCTTTGGATTTAGAAGTGATTGTGTCGAAGTGCCGGTTCGCAACTTAATTCAGTTATGAACTGGATCAGATAGATGACTCAGTCTACAATCCTACAATCCTACAGTACATTTACTGCATGTATGAAATTACAAATAATTGAGATTACAAGATATGAGATTCTTACAAATAATATCGTTTTTATATTTTGTGTTTCAGCGTGTCCTGAGGGATCTTACGGACCTACGTGTCAGTATCAATGCGACTGTGATAACGGGGCTATATGTGACCCCATTTCGGGATCTTGTACATGTGACAAAGGTTGGATAGGACCCCGATGTGAAACCCCACAACGTATGTATTCAATTCTAGAATTAGTCACACAAAGGAAAATATATGTACTTGTTTTAATGAGAAATAGTTTGAATAATCGTTTTATAAAATATTGAAATTTAACGAGCAGTATAGAGGGATATTTTTCAAAAGGCAATACAATGAATAGCATGTTGTGGTACTGTCAATGGACATTTGTTCCTGAAAGTGCAAGCAATAGATGAAATATTCGTCAGAGTCCAAATACAAATATTTTATGAATGAAGTTTCTGAATGCACTGATCAGGGTAGCACAGTTATTTGACTGATGATCTGTTACCTGGTAGTTCGAGTATGATTTTGTGTTTGGGCAGATGATTTGTTTTGTGACATTGGCTTCGGTCACTTCTCCGATATTTTATTCAAATTGAGCAGTTCAGTATGTTGTTATTGTTTATTTTCGTGTACTAGGTACAGACAGTCATTTACTATATCGACGATAGCGGGTAAGAATTGCATGGATGATATATGATAACTCACGCCATGGATGCAATACCTTTTATTTCTTTCTTTTGCTATTTTCGGTTTGATGAATGCTACTACTGACCTGCAATTAAGTATTAACCACGAACTCGCATTCCATTACTCTAAACTTGCATTAACTAACCTGACATTTGCGACCATAATTCTGTACTAATTCATCATAATCGCAGGACATGGTTCCTTTGTGTATGTGGATCTCTCTCTCTCTCCATTTACGTCACACGTTTAACTTCTTACACAATAATAAGCGTGTTCATACCAGAAATATAAACGGCTTTTGTTTCTGCAATATTTGTTTATATTATATATTCGATATTAATATTGAAGCGATGTTTCTATGAAAGATATCACGATGTATTATGCCAAATCTATTGAAGTCCGCATTACCACGCGGGTAGCTCTGTTTCATTAGCAGAATTTTTTACTTTATTAAAAAAGAGTCATCTATCTGATCCAGCGGTTCGCATCCTACCGGGTTCGTTCATGAGTCTATGTACAGCTGTGGAGTTATGGATGTAGTGTTCTGTCCCCTGAGGTCATTTAATGTAGTTTTAAGTCCCCTACCGGTTTTTGACCGGAGGGGACTATTGGTTTGCCATCTGTCCGTCAGTTTTGGTTCTGACGGAAATTGTTGTTGATATGGCAACATACATATTGACTATGGCTTTACACCGGTGGGGGACTTCTGTATTGCTTGCAATTCAGTACGTCATATCTCGATTTGTTCAATTACGTCATTTTACTTAATGAAACTGGGTCACTCGTTTTAAGGTTTTCAGATTTTTGGTGGTGAAATCGGGCCTTTCAACGTTTTAATACTGTTACTTAACTTTTAGACTGTAGGCTGCTATAACTATGTAGTTCAGCAGTTTTACTGTTGTTACTAGGTCATTCAGCGTAGGCATTCCGCCTTTTGGTTGCTGTATCTTTTCTACTGGGTCATTCAGCTAGTTATAATTTATTATACTTTTCGACAGCTTGGACTTGGGCGGATCTGCGCTTGTTTAGTTGGGCATTGTGCTTTGTGTGTTTTTAATGTTTTCTGTGCTCGGCTGGTTAAGTTGAGTGCTGCCTTCCCTGTCTGACTTAATATACTCTTTTTGGTTTCTTGTTATGTTAGGCTACTGTAGCGAATCATGTTACATTCCTGCTTATCTTCACCTTTCCTATGTATTCTGCAACATTTGCACATTCGCCAAGTTATAATGCTGCTTTATTTATTGTTTATGCAGAATGATTTTTTATTATTTTTTGCATGCATGGCTCTCATTACAGATGCAATATGTTGTCTGTCCATTTGAGAAAATCCAATTTTTGCAAATGTTTTTCCAAGAAGAACGCATTTCTTTTTGATATAGTATATTTTCTTTTGCGACAAAAGCTCTCGTCGATAACATTTCCGTTCTCCTTAACCTGACTCTAAATGAATGTGCCAACATGTTTCTGAAACTGCCCTTATACTCCGACTAAAAATGGAGTTCATGACAGTATTAGTGTATACTTGTGTAATTTAATTGTTGTGTTTTAGGATAAAACCCTCCAACTGTTTATTTTTTATTTTTGGCATGTTGCTGCATCATCACAAATAGTGTTCTGAATATGGAAAGTAGACATTTATATTTTCGTCAGGTCCTCTTTTGTTTGTGATTACATTGTACTTGAATGATATTTAGTTTTTCGTATTCTTGGTGTTCTTTTCATCTGCCTGTCCAGAATGAGTTATTCAATACTAATCGCTTTACATGATATTACAAGATGTATTGTAAGTTATTGGTATTAACAAATGAATCACAATTCATGGTTACTAAAGTTATTTAACATTTTATGTAATATAAACATGTACTGTTGACAAGTGCTTTTAAGTTTCGCGTGTCACACAAACCAAGATGCTTTAAATAAAACTATTGAAATTTTATTAATGCCCATCTATGAGAACATCAAATCCACGCGTTCACCAATATTTTCTAACTAGTGATAAAATGATAATTAAAATAAATGACGAGATGATAAGCTTAATGTTCATATCTTTGCTTGGTATGGTGCCTCTACAAAATGTACCTGGCACATGTATGTTGCAGGTACTCGGTGTGGTATCTTGATTTGGTCCAGGGCCTTTAGCTGAGCTGGTGCCTCATCCACTGACACATCTTTTACTTCAACTGTTCCTGTAACAGACGTACTAAGAAAATAGCTTCGTCTGGAATATCAAGACTTAATATGGTTCATAATTGCCAAATTTATTGTCATCGAGGTACCAATTTATTAATTTCGCATTTAGAAGATAGGTAGTAATTGGAAACTCAATTCAAAATCTTGGTTGATTATAACGAAATTTGCTTTGGAACATGGTCAAATTATTCGACTAAGGAAATGTATCATTATACTGTCTGTAATTTTATGTTGTTTATTTTGCAGTAACTGATGGAAAAGGACCAAGACGAGGGGACATACCATGGCAATGGAATTATACTTAAAACAACACAGTGCTTATACATAGAGAATTGCACACTATCATTAACTACAAAATTAATGTAGATGATTTATGCAGGGGTAAAACGTAGTGAAAGAAACTAATGTTTTACTCATTTCTGTGAAACGACATGGACGCAAGGGTTTTCGTTGTCATGTTTGCTTGAAACCCTTTAATTGTGCCGATGGAATTGTATAGTTTATGATTACATTGAAATAAAGCGTAAACCAAAGGTGTATGTTTAAACATAGAAAGTGATTGAATACTCAACTATTGGTAACGAGAGGGTTATGTTACTTACTCTTATTGTGTTCAAGATTATAGGTAGATGTAGAGCTCTAGTTGTATGTAGGTAGATCGATCGTGCTGTTGTTGAACGACACATCTGACAAACATATTGTGTTAAATATGTAGAATAGAAACTATGATTTCGGCCGTGGATCTACTGTGAATGTCCTTGATGCTCAGACATTCTTGATGTTTCGGCGAGCAGTATAACACGTGGCTCACTTCAGTATCCATATTGACGTCGGCGCGCTTCAGAAAATGAAGTTAACACAGTGTCGCTATTGCGCAAGACCTTATTAATGGTGGTATATGTCACATATATTTATTTCATGCTTGGGCATGCTTCTATTGCCATATTGGTATATTTGCCATTTAATTAACTGTATTCTACATGTTTATGTGTACTCTTTTTTTCTATGTGATATTTTCTTCAATGACGCCAGTATATTTATCTATGAATCAATTACCTACGTCATCCACATGATGACGTCATGTTGTATTGTTTATTCGAAGGCGTCTTTTGATATCGAAATCCATTTAAGGGGAGATAATTATAAAGGGAGGCATGCAGATAATGGTGTTGAAATTTCAATGAATAATTAGGTACTTATCCCGTAGAAGGTAGTAATACTACGCCAATTGTCTATTGGATAACTAGATAATATAACTAAACGATAAACATCACTTACAACAACTACACGGCACAATGCCCAACACATAACCGAATGATAAAATGAACTGCCTAGGCCCCAGTTGTCAAACAGCTGAATGAACTTGATTCAGAAATATAAAAGCTGAATGCTCTAGCTGATTGAATTCCCGATGAAACAACTGCATTTATGTTTAAGGTACATCATATAAACAATACGCCAGTGACACTGCATGGTGTCGAAGAAACGGATGCTGGTATACTTAGTTTAAGAAATATTTCAAATTGCTTTTGAACTGTGTTTAAATTTACAATAATTGTTGATGTCACCTATTGTCGAGGTTTTATGAATATCTGATTTTTTGTGACAGTAGTTTTTTTCTTGATGCATAAAAAGAGCAAGACAGTTTGCTGTTAATATTGAAATTCATGTGAATCATAAAATAACCTTTGCCGTAATTATGTTAGAGGCATACTTGTACTTAGTATTTACTATACTTTGTAGTATTCTTAGCGGCATTACTACAATTTCCCTAGTAGTCACGTGAACATTGTTATTGATGTTGTTGTTATTAATAATGTTACTTCATAATGTTTGCTGCTGAAATAACTCTTTTGAAATAATTCATAATCTGTTCATGTGCTTAACATTCTTGCTGTATTATATTTTTCTTGTACATTATTCATTCAATATAAATCCATTGTCATTCAAATCCCTTACAGAAGTTGTTTCCCCGAACGGCAACTGTCCAATCAGAAAATGTTTAATGTTTATGTAGTTGGTTTCCCACAGTCAGTAAATAAGTATGATTTGCTGACTGACATTATTATAATAAGAATCTAAAAACAAAATTTGATACCCCTTTTCTTTATCAAAATTTGATATATTATTGACGGGCGCACGAGCGCGCCGTCAATATTGAACGCTAAAGTGAATATTTCACTGCGATTATATAATGATTCGGGAGAAGCTGATATCAATAAAAAGCATAAAAAACATAACACAATATATGAATTAATTCACTTTCAACGGATACTTCATGAAAGGATATAAGCATTGGTGGACATCTATTTTTTATCGGATGTTGCCCGTCAACATATTCTCCTAAGCAAAGCTTACAGGAATGAGCAACGCTTTGTCTGATACCAAACAAACACCTTTATAACGTTATTCTTAATTGTCATAACCCAGAATACATGAAACGATTACATTATGTATTAATAAATTACTTACGTCACCTAATTGCGCGCTTAGCTAATTCGCTATCATGAACCACTTATTACTGAAAAAGGAACAAGGCTGCTATTCAAGCATCTTAGTGGAAAACTTAAATGTTTTGACTTAAGTTAAATAATTGTGTTGTGCATCTTTTAAACATATTGAAGATTTAACCAGGTTTTATTAGTGATTATTGTAACCTTTTCGGACAAGGTTTTTAACCCACGCGAAAAAGGTCAATAATCTAAAGTGTCATGTTTAGCAGACTTACTTTTAAATGATGTTTTGATGTTTTTAAAGAAATTTCTAAGTTTTCACTAAGATGCATTGTGAATCCAGCCAAGGTTTTGGTGTTGGATTTTTTCTGATATAAATATGGTGTAAGAGATTGTTATTTATTCAGCTTACAACAAAAGTTAGATATTTTTCTTATTTAGTTATCATAGCTCATAAGCAATATGTCATTTTTCAATGAGTGTTAAATGTAATATGTTTGCATTTATTTGTATTAAAATATGTTGGCCAGTATATGTTTGATGCTAAAATAGTATATACTGTCACCAAAGACCTAAATATACACAGATTAGAAAAATCTACCAAAATCTCACAATATCTTGCGGCAGTCTTCTGAAATCTCGTTTGTTCTTAATACCTTATATCTCATGTTTTAATATACATATGAAAAAACTAATAAGTTTATGCAATAGATTTATTATTCTCCTTTAAAATGATACCTAATTTATTGAAATCAGTCAAGGAATAAAACAAAATACCACAAAGAGCAAGACCTACTCTCATTGTAATGGAAATTTCAATTTTATCAGAAAATACCCAATTTGCCTCATTCAAACAATAATTTTCTGAATTCTATAAGAGATAGGATAGAAAAAAATAAGTTACATCATGCAGTAGAAGAAACTTAACTCTTCAAAATGAAATATTGGTCATAAAAAATTGATGACTAACAAAAGCGTTCATGCAAAATATCAGAATCTGCTGCATGCTATTTTGCATTTCTCTCCGTTTGCAATTAAGTGTCCAATCTGTGTATATTTAGGTCTTTGCTGTCACCTTCCTACTATTATGTTTTTCAATATGATTATCAAATTGTATGTTATTGCATTTTAAAGCATACCGTTTATTCTTTTCTACATTATGTCATGTAGTTCTGTGTCTACTCTTCCAGATTTACAATGGAAATAACAGTTGTTAGGGTTGCATATTTTCGGACAGAACAGTCATTCAAAACCAACATTCATTCTATCCGGACGCGTTTAAAAACATGTCTAACAATTTGACCATTTTAAACGCTACACGAATAAAGCTAGCGTTGTGATTTCCTAACTGTTAATTATGACATTCCCGTCAACTTCGATGCCGCCATGTTTTTTATGATTCTACCCTAAATTGCGCCCGGAACATGCCTCACATAATAACACACGGTCTCCTGATAGATTTTGAGATTTAGCAAACGGGTGTGTCGAGCTAGACACGGAGTGTCAACAAAGTTGCGTGTCAAATGTGCGTGTGCATCTTCAAAAGTTATTTACATGTAGTTATAGTCGTGTTACAAATGTATATCTGTATGCAAAGTTGTGTACCTGGGGTTGTGTTTTTTATGACATCCAGGTTTCTATAATAATGTAGTTATTGACCTTGTTAAAAACTTAATGCTCTTGTAATGTTTCTGTTTCTTGTTATATTGTTGTTAAAATTTTACTGGATTTACCATTTTTACAATTATTAAGTCTATAGTCTGTGGTATTATTGAACAAATTATATGAAACCCAAACATTAGCAACTAAATTCTCAACACAGCTGTGCGATTTATGTATTATATCTTACTTGTCAGTCGTCTTATTTATTAGTTTAATGCTTTGTGAAATTGTAAAGTTTGCCAAAATTTAATTCACGAAAAAAAGACTAATTCAAGGGCTAAGTACAAAACAGTTGTAACTACATATAATAATAATATTATGTAGTAACAACTCTTTCGCACTTAGCCCTCGAGATACCCGATGAGGTGTGCCCAAAAAGTACGTTAAATGAGTTCTGAATACACGATTTCATTGTCTTAATTTTAAAAATCGACCGATATCGGTACTAAATATTTTAAGTTTTGTTTATAATTAATATTAATCGCTCTCGACAGCTTATTCCTGATTATATATATCGCCACGAGGATTGAGAGAAGAGAAGCCAGATTATATTTTATGCTGAGCGTCTAGGAAGTGAATTACTGGTACAATTTTTAATTCGATTTTGGTATGACGCGGCCTGGAATCGAACCCGGGACCTCAAAGGAGACGCTCTATCACTAGGCTATCGAGGCGGTTCATTGGTTCTCAATATACGATTGTGTCTCGTGACACGCAACTTCATTTCCCTTTCTCGAATATGTTTATCATTTTATGAAACTGCCTAATTAACATGCACATATGTTTGCCTTCAAAAAGAAGATTTATTTTCATTTAACGTTTATGTTTTTTAAAATATATTTTCATCGGTTTGGAATGACATTTGATTGCGATCTTTTTAATTTTTATTTCTATCTATCAAGAATGCAAACAGTGGTAACGTCGTTTCACTTTAATACTGTGTATGTTCTGATACAGTGGACACAATTACCATAAGCTAAAAAATGCTGTATTAAAATGTTTATGTACATTGTAATTTGTTTGTTAAATATTTTAATATTAATGTGATGTATTATGTATATAAATTATGTATAATTATGTAAATATGTATCAGACACTAGCATGTATATGTACATGTTATATGTACCAAAATAGTATCGTGACGTCACGACATGAACAGTTTCAAAAGTCCTCTGTTGGAACATTCGTTGTCTTATTATCTTTTAACGGTTGAAATGCTAAAAACATACGTTGTGTATCGTACAGTCTTAATAATAAAATCACATTTTTGGGACCTGTGCATAGTCTTTAATTGGTCAAAAAGGTGAAGCAATTGACGCCAACGTTGAGTTTAATATTTTGAG
The DNA here is from genome assembly GCA_947247005.1 of Spisula solida. NCBI lineage: Eukaryota > Metazoa > Mollusca > Bivalvia > Venerida > Mactridae > Spisula > Spisula solida. The sequence goes on from OX365957.1 coordinate 21,107,047, forward strand.
AATAGGTTACAACTTAAATTGAATCTGCGATATTAAACCAGCACAATTAAATTAATTGGTGTATTATAAAGTTATCCGCACACGTTTAACTTTATATATGTTTGAGATGAATAGAACAGCGGTTGGCATTAAATTGAATTCATACTATTTCAAACGTAATAAAGTTTAATATTCCTTGAAGTATTTAGTTTCAGGGGAACATGTTGACGGCTTTATATAGTCATTAATCATGGTAGTCACGTATTTATATGTACATATTGCTGCTAGGGTCAACTATTGAAACATTTCGTGCATAATTATTTCAATCGAATTCAATGTTATTAAATGTAAATTTAACACGTTGTCGGCGTCTTTTATTGCAATCCATAAATATGATAGAAAATCGGACAGCAAAGGCTCATGATGAGTCCTCATCTTAAACAGCCGAGTATAGAAAACATTAGAACATCACATATCACAATTACATGGTACAATGCCCAACGCATAACTGAACGAGAAAATTCACTTTAATACATGTAATCGCTGACAGTCCAAGTTTCAGCTGTCAAAACATTGAAAGTCAAAGTCCCTGTTGTGGAAAAACCGAAAAACAAAAACGATTATATTCAGTAAGAAATGGAAGGCAGCACTCAACCAGCCAAGCACAGAAAACATTAAAAACACACAAGGCACAATGTCCTCAGAACACATAAAACACATACAATTAGGTACAATGCCGAAATAAACAGGTAAAGATCCGCCCAAGCTGTCGAAAAAAACAATGAATAATTAATTTCATGAGCAACCAAACAGAAAAACTGTTGAAATGCATAGTTTTTGCTGCCTTAAGCCCCATAAGTTCAGTAACAGTATTAAAACGCTGAAATGCATGGTTTCAGCCGAATGAAAAAGCTGAAAACATAAAACGCATACAAGGCACAATGCACAACTAAACGATTAAAGATCCGCCCAAGTCCTGGCTGGCGAAAAATTTAATGAATCAGTTTTAGCAACCATAACCTGAATAACCCAGTTTCAACGATATAAAGCTCAACCAACAAGTTTTAGCAATAAAACAGCTGAATAACCAAATTTAAGCGATAAAAAACCCTGAAAGAACCAGTTTCAGCTGTAACAAACGCTGAATGACCAGTTTAGCAATAAAAGGGCTGAATGGCCAAGTTTCAGATGTAAAAAGCTGTATGACCCAGTTTTATCTGTAAAAAGCTGAACGAGATCTAAACCAGTTTCATTTGTAAAAAAAGCTGAAAGACTCAGTTGCAGCTGTAAAAAGCTGAACGAACCAGTGTCTGTTGTAAAAAGCTGTATGACCCAGTTTCGGCAGATATGACTTAACAAATTAGTATACGATACGTCTGTTGCGACTCTGTATGACCTGATACGACACGATACGATACGACACGACACGACATTTGTAATTGTATTATAGTTTACATGACTACGACATCGAATTTACATATTTCAAAACACGTGTAACGCATAGTCACACACATCAAGTAAAAGGGTAGTGTCATGACAGATTGTTTACCGTCGCCGCTGGGATAACCCATATTGATGAGCTTGGTCGTGACTATGAAATTATTGTTTAACATGTTGTATAGCTGATTGCTCCGGGTTTTATTTTATTTGCGCAGTGAACATTGCAAACAATCCTAAACATACGGGCGTGTTTAATAGTTACATTCTTGCATATTGACAAATAACAATTAATACACTCAAGGACTTTAAAAACGCCTCACCTGATTCAAAACCCAATACCGCTTAAAGTATTAATATTGTTGCAAAATCATTTTACATGTGTATAAATTGATATTTCTTACGTGTAAATCAGTTTAGTTTGTAATAAAATGTTGTCTCGTTATTTTCTGGGAATCCCGCAAGCGCACTCACCCTAGGCAAAAGTGTGGGATTTTCAATACGGTTTATGCGAGGCATTATACTCTTAATGTACTCATATCTGGAGATGGTGTAGGCACACTAATTCGACGAAATTCGATACACTTGATAATCGTTTTCTATCATTTTATTTAAGCATCTGCAAGTTTTCAGACTGATAGTTTACTTTTTCACACGCTCTAACCTACCGCATTTGAACATGTTTAAACGGATTGGATTTTTAATTTCCAATTTAAGTCATAAAAAATAAAACGTGATGATTTTGAATAGTATCTGTGAAATGCGTGGACGTTCTTTTGTTATTGACTTTATTCACGCTTGTTCTAAACAAAATGACAGATTAATGATGAATGTGAACACGCGTAGAAACTGGCGTGACCGTCGTGTATGTGACAGGAGACTCTTTTTAACAATTCGTAGTATAGAAACTAGCGTGACCGTCGTGTATGTGACAGGAGGCTCGTTTTAACAATTCATAGTATAGAAACTAGCGTGACCGTCGTGTATGTGACAGGAGGCTCGTTTTAACAATTCGTAGTAGAATGTAATCCTCCCGCATATTAAAATAAATTGTGCCCCTAGCCGGTATTGAAAATCCCACACTTTCGCCTAGGGTGAGTGCGTTTGCGGTATTCCCAGAAAATAACTAGACAACATTCTTTTACAAACTATACTGATTCATGCGTAGGAAAGATCAATAAGACACAAGTAAAATTATATTGCAATAACATAAAAACTTAAAGCGATATTGGGCTTTGGATCAGGTGAGGCTTTTTTGAAGTCCTTGAGTTATATACATGTACGCCTGAGAGATAATAATAAAGCCAACATAATCTAAAATCGTACAAGGATGACAGCACTCAATTTAAACCACCGAGAGTAGAAATTATGATGAGACATCACATACCACCATGTCACGGCTCAATGCCCAACACACAACTGAACGAGAAAAAGAACTTAACCGCAGAAAGTCCAAGTTTCAGCTGTCAAAAAGTCGAAAGACCAAGTCCCAGCTGTCAAAAAGTCGAAAGACCAAGTCCCAGCTGTCAAAAAGCTAAATGCCATAAATTTAGCTGTAAAACACAGGTAACTGAATTATTGATAAAATAAAATTCTTATAAAATTTATATAATCTTAAAAGGTGCATTTGAACTAATTTTTTAAAGTGGTCCGATTTTCACGATATCAAAAACAAGAATTGGTGTTCAATATCTTCATAAAGTACTATTACATTCATTCACACTATTGTTGGAACTACCTCCATGCAAAATCCCATTGAAAAGTAAGCCAAGGGCCCACTGAGGAATACCTTATCTGCGACAGCGTTTCTCCCGATGTCTCCGTAGTTTCTGCCCCGACCCCCTCCCGATGCTCCCTATTTCGATACCCCCCGGTACCCACTGATTCATCCCCGATAAATATCAGCGAATATTCGTAGATTAAATCTCAAGACCGTGAATATTTCACTGTGACATCGCCATATGGATGCCAAATTTTTTTCGGGGATGCCTCGGGTATTTCCCTACAAGAAATCGCGAGTTCATCGGGAATTCAATAAGCCTAAGTTCCACTCAGAATTTCCTCATTGGCGATATGGATTTACACTGTTTCTTCAGATTTCCCCCAAAGACTCCCGAAAGCTCCATATACTGTCCCGAAGCTCTAAAATGTCATCGGGAGTACACACCCGAGGCAATGGGACCGACATATAACGTCTGACGTTATCCCGATGCCTCCCGGTAACCACCGAATCAGTCCCGGTAAATATCAACTGATATTCGGGGATTAAATCAATCCCGAAACCGCGTTTGTGTCGACTAAATATGGCAGAATGTTCACCGTACTATACAATAACCCGAAGGTTCCTGACACTTTTAACAAAACATCGCCGATGTGTCGGAGAAGCCTCTGGGATGCCTCGCAGAATTCGTTTTATCGCGGAAGCAACCCCGGTCATTCCCCGATGTTCTGGAATGCCTTGGGGATGCATCTTCAGTATATTCCCGACATTACTTCACAGGTACATCGGGTTAAAAATCAATACATGCATTGAAATGCCCCGATGCACTCGCGATATGACTAAATGTCTCAAAACTTCCCGAAGCTTCCCAGAGACATCAGGGGGTTCGTTCCCACACACATCGGCGAACATCCTGACCTCGAAGCAGTTGGAACGACGCATACAGTCGGGAATACATCAGAGTTCTCCCGATGCGTCTCAATTCATCACGATTCCTCTCGATTTCACTAATTGTCTTCTGACTTCGCTGAAGCTTCCTATAGACCACGAGGACCGTGTTCCCGATGCCTCCGAAGCTCATTAACTTCCATCGGGAGTACATGACCGAGGCAAAAATGCTCAGTGAGATCTAGGCTTAAGATGTATTCCATAATGAATGTCTGGTCAATTTTCCGTCAAATGAACCTTTCTAAGATAACATGATTTTTTATTTTTAAAACATATGTATTTTTTACTCTTTATCAATGATACAGTTACCTGTGCTGTAACAAAGGCTGAACAAGTGAGTTAGTCCAACAGTAAATGGTAAATTCCTGCGGCCGCACAAAAATGATGTTTATGGTAGTAAGAAGTTATAAGGGCAACGCATGTAGGGACATTAGAAAAGGGAGAGTGGAAGAGAGTATTGTGCGCGAAAAGCCGTAAAGAAATGGGATGATGAGTGAAAAGAAAAATCCGAGGGCGATAAAGTGAGAGGGGCATGATGCTGCGGAGGTGACTGTTTTATTTTTCAGTTAAAATGACTTCCTGTCAGATTATCTATTATCTTTTTTCGGTGACCATCCTTTAATAAATAATAAACTGGTCGACAAAACGGACGATTCGTTCATGATCATGCATACATTACATAAAATGTGTACACACTATTCCATAATATACTGTATACGGCACTACACCCATGAATAATATTGTGACTTATGATAGCTGATTGAATAATACACGAGACTATAGACATGGAGGTAAGAGATTTTCATCAATTATCCAATCACACAGCGTATAAACCTGTATGACTTATTATGATACTGTACACTTTACCGTGTATGACTTATTGCGATAACCGGTAGTTGACACGTTCATACACTGTGAATCACAAGGTTGTTGTTGGCGTTCATTATCCGTCTTTCTGCTGGTGATACATGTTTTGTGTGCCGCATTTCCCTTTATTCAAATGTTTCTGGTTCACGAACCTTAAAGGCCTACAGTTAACCATGTACAAGCGGTAACCTAAATAAAGTCATCAGATTTGATGTCAATCAAGCGTACTTTTCAATGAAATTTAATTCTTTTTACTCTTAAGATCACTTTTGGTGTCATCTCTGAGAACAGATCTTCTTATATAAGTGGTCTTACTATGAACGTCATGTTAATCAGATACGATAGAAACGAGCTTACTTTAATATTGACCCAGTAAAAAATGTCACCATTCAAGATTTTAAAGTATATTTTTATTGCTGGGCTACTATCTCACACCGTATCTTACTACATGTATATATCCATGCACTTATGTTGATACATACTTGAAACTTTGACAGATAATATTGTGTTCCTAAATATAAACATTTATATCACTTGTCAAAGAATTACACAATTTAATTTTGATAAGTTTAAACATCATACTTATTTGGACATATTAATTGCGGGGCTGTTAGTCAATTAGTCAATATGCACGTAATTGCGCACTTAATTGTAAGACAGCCGCAAAAATTGCCATTTGGTACAAAACACCATTTGGTACATGAACACGCTAATACGTCTATAAACACGCTATCAGTTATGTTTTGTTTTTAACTTATTTTTTAATCCCTAACATCAGTCTGTATGTCCAGCCTTACATGTGAAATATGTTAAATCAAAGTACATTATATACATGTGTTGTCCATAATACATACAACACTGTAGTATATTTTGTACGAACATATTGAACAAATTTCAACTGTCACAATTTATGTTCAACACTCCCCCAGGGCGAGCAAGCAACGCGAGTTCAATGATATTAACACCGAAGTTACTTATATTAATGTCAACTGTCCAATTGCCGGTTGTATATATTAGGATGGACCAGATGACCAGTAGATATGCAGAGAAGGAAATATCCTTGACCTATTAGAGTTTAGTAGATTTCAAACTAATTTAATTAGTAAAATTGTGCTCCACATATCTAACACACGGCCATCATTTTCAAATTTATGTCAAGTAGTTGTTATCAAAAATTATCAACCTTTGAGGACCTCGTGTGTTAATCATTACACATTATTTGTTTCAATCTATCGTAAGACGACCTATAATTTGCCGAGGATGATCCTACTTTTAAGTTTTCGGCGTTTTCAATTAACAATTGTTTCACTGAAACGCGTGTTTTGAAAATCTAACTTACTGGATATATATGCAATAATGTATTAAAAGAAATTGTGCAGATACCGAAGCGTGTAAACGGATAGGACATTAAATGGAATTTATATAATGTTTTGTTCTGTGCACCATTATTCAGTATTTGGATTATATATCTGATAATAATAATTTATGATAATAAAAACACGAAGTAGCTTGACAGTTGCCAGTGCGAAATTCAGTGGATAAATTTACACTCGTATGAATGTAGAAAAAAGTGAAAAAATGTTTCGTAAAAAATACGATATATCAGGGAAAATGTCCAAAGAGTTTCCTGAATGGAACCCCGGTGTCATAGTAACCAAATATTCACCGAACTTACAGGTAAAAAACTTGCACTAAATGTACTTTGACATGTACTATATAATTGTATACCGGTTAATTGTTTTCTTAATTAATAAATGTGTATTACAGAATTACAATATAAGTGCACGAGAAGAAGAAGAAGTTCATTTCAATCAACACTCTATGTGCACTACATAATTGAATTTATATTAGATCATTATGGTCCAGGTTCAAAAACAAATATCAAAAACTGTCATGAACGCACACGCGCACGCACATGCATTTGCTGTATCTGTGTATGTCTTTACCAAAGCATAGTTTTGAAACTTGTAACATTTCTTGATTTAATACAAAGCGTATAATTAAAGATCATATGTGATATGTCTAAACAGTTCCAGACATACATTTTTTCAAAGCTGTGCAATCTCATCAGCATTAAAAAATAAGTTCTTGCAGTCTTGTCAAATGTTCTTAACACTAGCGTTTGACCAGTCATTTACAGAACTAACGTTATACGAGCATTATATCAGTAAAATAAATTTCAACGGATTTTTATAAATCTGCGACCTTCCGTCCCAAACCGGACGTTCCACAATAAAAAAACATCTGTACATGTGAATATGCATTTTGAAAGGTACAACTTGTTACAAATTATAATTATAATCTATGACATAGTCAGACAAATGATGTGTCTTTACCGATACGTTGTATGACAATTGGTAAGAACGGTGTCAAACATGTATATAATGCAATTGCACCAACTAACATAATTTACGGGTATCCGTAATTATATCATTAATGTATGGCTTGCTTAGAAATGTTCAATTTGTGTTTTCGCTTAACGTAATGTATGTTATTAATTATCACAGTCTGACGATGACACCCGCACAGAGCAGTCTTACACAAATCTTAGTTTTGTTGGAGATGAGCCAGGTAAAGGTCTACAAGCAGAGACGGATAAACTATCCAACATGACCGGTGCTGAAAGTGTTGAAACCCGCTTCCAAGATGTGGAATTAGACGATTTAACAGAAAAGGGAAGTGCTAATGATAGAATCGGTACCGACGTAGATTCACCACTTGATGTAAGTGACGTAGAGACACTGCGTGCTGTAAGTGACGTGAATACCTCACGTAGGGTAAGTGACGTAAAAACAGCACACAGTGTAAGTGATGAAGACACAACACGAAATATAAGTGACGTTGACACACCTAGTGATGTAAGTGACGTAGACACACCACGTCACATAAGTGACATAGACACACCCCGTGATGTAAGTGATAAGATAGACACGAGTGACTCAAACGTTGCTGATGAAAGTAAAGACCAAGATGACGTGCTACATGATTCAGACACTGTACCAGATAGTGGCAATGGTTCTTTAAAGAAAAGTTTTTCATTTGGAGATAGACCTTCAAAACGACACCAGGTAAGGTTTACTTTTTTATGCATAAGCACGTATAGTCATATAGTTTCTTGTTCAGTTTTATGTTATGCCGAGCATAGCCTTTAATTGCCAGTCAGCTTTATGCTGGAACATTGCAGTCATATGAGTGCCTTCTACCGGATTTGAACCCGAGTCGCCAGATTAGACGACAAGCGCGCTAACTATGTGCTACGGAGGCCACATTAGTCATTGTGTTTGAGGTCAGTGATTTTTCATTTTTTTGTGTATGCCTTCTCGTGTCGTTCGTGCTCTGTTGTTTCTGCTGAGACCTCCCTTCTCTGTCCGATTTGTAATATTTTTTTCATAATTAATCACCAATGACGTAACAAATAATAATTTGACCAGACCAGTGTCCCGGCTTCAGAAGCGTCTTCAAAACATATATCGTATTAATATGATTATATTACGTTTGTTTACTCTTTTTTATATTGGATTTCTCCATGTATAAACATCTGTCGTGTACTGGCCACATTTACCAATAAGGGTTTCCTGAAGTTCGTTGAAGTTCGTTATGTGGTTAGACACATAGTATTGAGTGAAGATTTATCGCATTATAAAGTATATAAAAGTGAACGAGTAAATAAAATGAGTGTTAGTTGTGGTATATGCCTTTAGGGTGTTCGGTTTGCTTACGTACCCTGTAGCCCTAGTTTCGTATTTTACATAAATGACTAGAACAAATTACTTGGTCTGATTTGGAGCTCCAAAACCGTCAACAGTAAAGACCTCAACAGTAATAGTTTTCAAACTTTAATTATTTTCAATCTAAAGTCACCAAATCTCATTATTCTTCATTTTAAGCGGATCACTTTCATGCAGAACAAGCGTGGTCTGCACTATTCTTTTTGCATATTTTATTCTCTGCTCTGTCTGTTGAATATTGCCTTCCCTTTTCGATAATTAGTTACTGTAGTTTTGTTCCAACCCTACACAGGATAGACAACACAATATTCGAAATTTTAAGGTTTTGTTATCAATTACGAGTATTCCATCGATACAATAACCTACCACATTCATGTGACAACAGTTACTCTAATTGTGAAGTTTGCAAGATGGCGTTAGTTAGTACTGGTAGATAAGTTTAGGACATGTCAACTGGTTAGGTTGACTGAAATACTGTTGAAATATGCCCTATAAATATCTGACACACAATCAAAGTTTTCCTTTATTTAAACATATTATTTTAGTTCTGTCATATTTCCATCACTCGCGACACATCATTTTTGATGGTTTTCTGATTCGATGGTTTACATCGCTTGTTTGATATGAGAAAAGAGAATCCTAGTTTTCATTTATTTAAGTTGTACTTCGAGCTATATAAACGCCAATACCATTTTATATATTTCGTCTTTGACATCCTACGCCCGAGACGGACACTCTACCACTAGGCTATCAAGACGCATCTGTGTTATCCTTCCTTATGTTTGGCTTTGACCGAAGATGTTGACTGTTTATTTCAGAGCTTACAGACCGAGGTTACACCATGGGAAGTGGACAAATACGTGTCATCACAACGTGCTGTATCATTGGGCGACAAATCATCGTCCACTGAAACAGGTAAATACAACATAACCCGGCTTTCAAGTTCCACCGCTTGTACCCCCCACCTCCCCCGATACACATTTCAAAAACGCTATACTGTGTTTTAAGTTCTAGATGTAATGTAACCTATACGGTCTTTTTCAAAATGACATTTTTTGATTTTTAAAGACAAATGTAAGGTCGAAATTTATTTCACATGGTGATCGTATAATTTGTATTAATATTTTTTGTGTAAATCATCGATTTATTGTTCGCTGCGTAGAAGAGCGTACATACAATCATATAACTGTTCATCTTAACGAACTCATATTTTACTGGTCACATACATGTATTTGTGTAATACATACGATTCGTGTACATACATATGATTATTATGCTTTTTAGTAAACGGTGAATACATTAGATTTTGAATTCAGCAACACAAACATGGCTGACTGCAACTTATCACGTACATACCATAATAATAATAAAATTAATGTGTAATCACGTTTCCATAAATAAATACAATGTTGAAAAATATACGTCAAAAAGAAAAGGGCAAATACAATAAAATAACGAATAACGTGACGTCACACATGTACGGCGACGTTACAAATATCACAAGAAAGCCTATTTCACGATTCACCTTATAACGTCTGCATTTAGGGAGAAGTCACACTACAACGTATAACAACTTTATCCAGAACGCTGGTCATACCACGGCATACGCTGGAGATGACACAGTCAGCAATATGATGCCCTAGGTATTCGATCCGTATACTCAACGAATTAAATAGCCTATGTGTAAAGGTGGGTTCACACTATCAACAGTTGTACCAGCGTTGGTCAGCGTTTCAAAAGACGAAAACAATGAGCCGAAACGTCGCTGAAATTACGTTCGCGAGCCAACGTTAAGCAAACTTAATTCAACAGCCAATTTTATTTTCATGTGCAATAAACATTTCTATGTAGGATATATATATATAGCTCTAATTATGTTCATGCAACGGCGTCTATTTTAAAAAGGGATTGTCTCTTCAATCCCTTTTATAGGCACTGTTTTGCCCTTATTTAAAGTACAATTGGTGATGATTTTTCAATATTCACACGTAAGAAAGAACAAAACACAGTGTTTTTAGTTCATATAAAGCTAATTTTATTCAACATTTCATGCAAATAAGGATTGAAATTGTTATGCCGGCATAACATTTTTGATCAAAAAAGATTTTCTTTTGAGAATTTTTCTCTTATATTTTTTTCAATATTTCATAGATGAAAGATTGGATTTGTTATGCCGGCATAACATTTTGAATCAAAATTAATTTTCAGATGATAAATTTTCTATTATTTTCATTCAATATTTCATGCTAGAAATATTGATGTTATGCCAGCATAACATTTTGAATTGAAACTATTTTTGTAATGAGAAATTTTCTATTTCATTCAATATTTCATGCAAGAAAGATTTGTTATGCCGGCATAACATTTCAAATCAAAAATGATTTTCAAATGAGAATTTTCAGTAAATTTGATAGAAATTTTCAGTCTCATATTATTAAATATTTCATCCAAGAAAGACTGAAATGTTATGCCGGCATAACATTTTGAGTTGAAAATAATTTTTCAATGAGAAATTTTCAGTAATTTTGATAGAAATTTTCTGTCATATTATTCAATATTTCATGCAAGAAGACTGGATATGTTATGCCGGCATAACATTTTGAGTCCAAAAAAAATTTCAGTAAATTTGATAGAAATTTTCTATTTTGTCTAAATTGTTATGCCGGCATAACATTTTGAATCAAAAATAATTTTCCAATGAGAAATTTTCAGTAATTATGATAGAAATGTTCAGTCATATATTATTAAATATTTCATGTAAGAAGACTGGATATGTTATGCCGGCATAACATTTTGAGTCCAACAAATTTTTTTTCACCAAATTTGAAAGAAATTTTCTGTTTCGGATATGTTCAGCCGGCATAACATTTTGAATCAAAAATAATTTCCAACTGAGAACTTTTCAGTAATTTTGAAAGAAATTTTCTATTTTGGATATGTTATGCCAGCATAACATTTTGAATCAAAAATAATTTCGAAATGAGAAATTTGATAGAATTTTTTGTTGTAGTTTATTCGATATTGCATGTGCAGAAAGATTGGTTATGTTACGCCGGCATAACATTTTGAGATAAAAATACATTGTTCAGTAAATTTGATATACAAGACTTAGTGTACAGGTAGTCATAATTCCACTTTTCTGTGATCTATAAAGAATAATTCCATGTAAATAACAAAATAAACTAGAGGGCCCAAATGGCCATAGGTCGCTCACCTGTCGTAGTAGTGCATGCACACCCCTATGGTGACCCTATACATTTTCTGAATAAAATTTAAGGAAATTCAACCTCTTTTGCAACTTTTTTTATGATTTGACCATGTGACCTAGTTTTGGACCCCAGGTGACTTAATTAAAATCAAACTTAACCTAGATTGTGTTGAGATGATCATTAGGACCAAGTTTCATAAAGATTAAGTCGAAATTGTGACCTCTGGTGACTACAAATGGTTTTTCTATGATCTATAACATTTTCCTCCATATAACAGTACAAATACATGCTTTAAAGACAAACATTACCTAAACACTTAAAAAAATAAAAATATAAAAAGATTATGGTCCCAGTGGGGTTTGAACCCACGACCCTCAGGAATATGTCAATTGACTTTTTTTGTTAACATGATCATTGTGACCAAGTTTCTTAAATATTAATTAAAAATTATGACCTTGAATGACCCTATATCGAACTTGACCTAGATTTTGTTGAGATGATCATTGTGACTAAGTTTCAGATTAAGATTAAACCAAAATTGTGACCTCTAGAGAGGACACAAGACAACTGTTGACGGACGGACGACGGACTAAGAGTGATCACAAAAGCTCACTCTGTCACTTTGTGAGAGGTGAGCTAAAAATGCATACAAGAGAAAGGTGTACATAATTGCATGGTAGAAGTATTAAATATCACAAACATAATTTCAGGTAAATCCAACATATTGGTGTAAATCCCTAGCCCTCAACTGGGAAAAGTGTAATCTTTACTTTGTGATATTGACATGCTTCCACTCAAGGGCAATGTTAATTTAGATATACAAACAATGCATGAGGTATGCTGCAGTTCGAGGAATATGGGACAAGAAATATCACTAAATGATGAGTATCCCTAGAAACTAATGGACACTGTTACACAACATATGTCTCCTCGATAGCCTAGTGGTTAAGTGTCCGCTTCGAGTGCGGGAGGTCTCGGTTTGACCCCTGTCCGCGTCATACTAAAGACGAAATAAACAAGAGGGCCATGTGGCCCTAAGGCCCTAAAGCGCTCACCTGATGACTAGCAGTTAAGGCAGAATCAGTATATGTTTACATTAGCGCTTGTCGTCTAATCTGGCGACCGGGTTCAATCTGGGTAGAGGCACACATATATGCCTGCCATATTTCAGCTGAAGGCTGACTGTCAAATAAAGGCTATGCTCGGCATTGCTCGGCATTAATATTTGATGTAGATTTTTCAAATACACACTTTATGGCCAGGTTTTATAAAGATGAGGTAAAATATGTGACCTCTAGATTGTTTACAAGGTTTTTCTTCAATGTGACCTTGTGACCTAGTTTTTGACCCCAGGTAACCCAATTGCGAACTTGACCTAGATTTTATAGAGGTTCACAATGTGACCAAGTTTCTTTAAGATTATATTAAAAATCAGACTGCTTGAGTGTTAACAAGGTTTTTCTTTGATTTGACCTAGTTTTTGACCCAGATGACACAGTTATGAACTTGGCCTAGATTTTATTGACACAAACATTGTGACCAAGTTTCATAATGATTCAAGTAAAAAATGTGACCTCTATATTTAAACAAGGTTTTTCTTCAATGTGACCTTGTGACCTAGATTTTTATCCCTTGTGACCCAGTTGTAAACTTGACATATATTTCATAGAGGTTCACATTCTGACCCAGTTTCATTAAGATTATCTCAAAAATGTGACCTCTAGTGTTAACAACGTGTTTCTTTGATTTGACCTAGTGTTTGACCCCAGATGACCCAGTTACAAACTTGACCTAGATTTCATAGAGACAAAGTTTGTGACCAAGTGTCATAAAGATACTGTAAAAAATGTGACCTCTAGAGTGCTAACAAGGTTTTTCTTCAATGTGACCTAGTTTTTGACCCCAGGTGACCCAGTTGCGAACTTGACCTATATTTCATAGAGGTTCACATTATGACCAAGTTTCATTAAGAGTAGGTCACAAATGTGACCTCTAGAGTGTTAACAAGGGTTTTCTTTGATTTAACCTAGTGACCAAGTTTCATTAGGAGTAGGTAAAAATGTGACCTCTAGAGTGTTAACAAGGTTTTTCTTTGATTTAACCTAGTGACCTAGTGTTTGACCTCAGATGACCCAGTTACAAACTTGACCTCGATTTTATAGAGACAAACATTGTGACCAAGTTTCATAAAGATTAAATAAAAACTGTGACCTCTAGAGTGTTAACATTCCAATTGTTGGCGACGGACTGTGGACACCGGACATAGGGTGATCACAATAGCTCACCTTGAGCACTTCTTAAAATCCAGTAAGAAACAACAAAGTTACAGAGCAGACACAACTTGCATGACTATATAATCTTTGACCTCTAAGTGTGACCTTGAACTTTGAGGTAGGGACCTGGTCTTGACAAAGTTACAGAGTGGACACGATTTTGCTAACAGACCGACAGACCAACTAACATGATGACTCCAGTATACCCCCTTCAAACTTTGCTTGCGGGGGTTTTATTATAAGTGAAAATCATTAACAGGACAATAAATGACTTAAAATTGAGTTGACCAAGTTGAGCTGAAGATATGCTCACCTAGCTTTAGTACTGATAAATTAAGTCACGACAAGTATCATTGAAATCCAACCAATGGCTAAATAGAAATAAAGCAGATAAAATTATCAGTGTAAACTAGAGCTGTCGCCATTTGGCAGACTAATATACCCCCGCCGGCAAAGGACTATAATTCTGCCAATATTCATCGCAGCGCAAATTTCTTTCTTGATGCACGTCTATATGTTGAGGTTGTCCGGACGGACGGACAGACAAGCTGAATCCAGTATACCCCCTTACAACTCGTTGTGCAGGGGTATAAAAGGGCACTTAATTTCTTAAAATTGATTAGACCAACATGTGCACACTATGCACAGCTAGACTTGGTACTGATCAGTCCTACAAAGGTTCATTGCATCTGATCAATGGTTATCAAGAAATTGCTTGGACAAAAATATAAGTGTAAAAACACAGGTCACTAACTCCCTTAAAACTGATCCGACCAACATGCGCCAACAATATGCCCAATTAAATTTGGTACTAAAAAGTCATTCAAAATTTCATTGAAATCTGACCAATAGTTACAAAATAATAGCTCGGAAAAAATATAAGGGTAAAAAACAAATGGCAATAACTCCCTTTAACTTCATAAGACTAAGATGCGCCAACAATATTCACAACTTACACAACTAATAAGGCATACAAATTTTCATTGAAATCCGACAAATGGTAACAGATAAATAGCGCTGACAAAATTGCATGGACCAACCAACTAACAGACTGACCTCAAGCATGACTCCAACATACTTTGTATCTGGGGGTATAATAAGGTCAATATCAATGTCATCTATACATATAATAGGCTTAACATATACAATGTAGTCGTAAGTTATGCATATCCTTGTTGCAATGGAAAGCAAAAACCTTTAATAGTTTTTAAGAAATGGACACTAACAAAAACATTTAAACAAGAGATGTTTGTAAAACACGTATGCCCCAATGGCAGCCCAATAGTCAGAAATGGTAAAGGTCACAGTGACATTGGCCTTTGACCTACTGACCCCAAAATAGAGATCAATAGGTATCATCTACTGTTGATGACCAACCTCCATGTGAAGATCCTAGGGAAAAGCATTCTTGTGTTATTGAACGGATACCATTAGAATAGTCAGAAATGGTAACGATCACAGTGGCCTTAACCTTTGACCTACTGACCTTATAATAAAACGGACGTATACTATTACTATATCCCTTCGCCTTCGGCCTTTGTCGACAAAAGCTCACTATGTGACAGGTGTGCTAAAAATATTACGTCAACCAGACATTTTGACAATAATAAAGAGCTTGTCATGCATTATGTAACATACATGTTACTGTAATTGTCCTAAGTTGATTAAACCAATAGTCCATAGCACTGTCACAAACTTGACAAATCCACACAACAGTTTTGGTTTTATGGACTTAAATTGCATGTTCAAAACATATTTTACTATCCTTTCTTCTGAGGCAACACTATTTCTGCAATATACACTGTCTTGAACTATTCTGAATTATTCAATATAAATGCTGTTCTCATCTAGGAATGAACTGAAATAAAGAAAACAAAACAATATTTTACAATTATATGACGATGCATTGATTAAGTACAGTATTACACAAAGACATATTAGTTATAGTGATTACGTCCAGGATTCCATCCGTTTTAACACCATTTCTCAACAATCGTTCAGTTCTTTACGGTGACGAAACCCCCTTATTGACTTTCCTGGACTGTAATAACCAGCACTAATTAAGTAGTAATTACCCTTCCTAATAGAACAAGCAACTTCTCCACTGTGTAGGAAAATCAACTTTGTTGGCAAATTTGCATGGGAAAGTGTATGGAACAATTTGGATGGCCGGATTGCAAATCCAGTTCATTAACCCCTGGGTGGACTGGTTCCATCAGAGGCCGGCCATATCAAAGATGAAGGGTACCAGTTACCATGTGCCCCTCAAAGGGTCATAACTGTGGCAATAACAAGAAATATCACTGAATGGTATGAATACCCCCGCTACTACTTGACACAATCACTCCAATGTGCTCTGACTTATAAATGCACAACTAGAGTTGGTCCTGATCAGTCATGCATGCAAAATTACATTGAAGTCAGACCAATAGTTACAGAGAAATAGAGCTGACAACATTAATAGGTGTAAAAAAACAAAGGGCAATAACTCAAATGTGTGCCGACAAAATGCACAACTAGGCTTGGTAAAGATCAGTCATGCAAAGTTTCGTTGAAATCCTACAACTGGTAACAGAGAAATAGCACGGACAAAATTTATAAACATATAAACAAAGGGCCGTAACTCCCTTAAAATTCATCCAACCAACGTGTCCCAACAATATGCAAAACTAGACTTGGTACTGATTTTTCATGCAAAGTTTCATTGAAATTCTACTGTCGGTAACAGAGACATAGCACAGACAAATTTTACATGGACAAACAGGTCAACAGATCAACCAACTAACCTCAAGCATGACTCCAATATAGCCCCCATATACTTTGTATCAGGGATGTATAATTATAGGACCTACAGTCCTGACAATATGACCAACTAGGTTTAATTGTACTAACAATCGTGAATGCATGTTAAGTTTCTAGTTAATCATTGGTTGGATGTCAATGAAACTTGACATGATTAGTTGGTAGATAAAGAAAACACATCTATATATACAAACATATTCTTGGCCATTAAAAGGCAATTACTCTAGCAATAAACATCGTTCTAAAAAAGTTTGATTCTATGCGAGAGACACAAATCTTTCCTTTCTATTATTTGCTTAGCAGTGAAAGCTGGCTTCTTTCCTTTATTGCTAATGGCAACTGATACCATCAGAACTGAGATTGATTAAAATAATCTAAAAGAATGTATTAATCATTTAATTCCAGATTATTAATATACTTTAAGTCTATGTATACAAGTAGTATATGGCATATATTTACTTGAAGTATACCGTATTAACTAAAAAGTCACTGTGCAAGTTTGAATCTTACCTTCAGTATGTAATTTAACCACTTTTAGTATAACCAAGTCTTTACCATCCGCCTGTTCACTACCGGTAATTCTGAAACAAATTTATAAATTTTCAATATTTAAAAAATGAAAGCTTTTTACGCATGTACTTTGATATGGGAATACGCATTGGTTTAAATAAATAAAACTTTAAATGAGTGAAAAGAACAGTATTTTTCAAATCATGTATTTTGTGATTCAAAATTTGTTTGTCACAGGAAATATGTAACGTCCGTACCCCCTCTGTATTAACTAAAAAGTACAACAGAATATATCTTGACACTCATTTATACATAGTACCAGTCTTATTTTAGACACAGCATAAACATTGATATCATTACATAAAATGAGCCTTTTTTAATAAAGGAACAAAAATCATGTAGTGTCCGTCCCCTATTAGACATGGTCCAGTGCCAAAAAGCAGGCCTTTAAGTAGACTTTATTATGAGTAATTATCCTTTTTAAAAGGTATTTAATGTAAAATCATACAAATGATTAGTTTCTTTAAAAACTGAATGATAAAACTTTTTGTTTTAATTAATGGTTATTTATACTTAAATATATTCAATTTTTACTTATATTTTAATTTATATTTTATGTCACTTTTTTCTACTTCAATTGTATTTTGTACATTATAAATTGTCTCTCGCATAGAATTGTAAAAGTAGTTTTATAAAAGAAGTTTCTTTAATCTACTAATTTATATGATATTATATATTGTTTGCTTAGATAAAGAAAATTTGTAATATTTAATAGGAAGATTAAAAACAACATATTCATTTATTGAGGGGACGGACGTTAACAGTTCAAGGGGATGGACATTATAGTTATGCATCAATTGTCAGTTACTGGTATGATTTAAGTTTTTATTTCTGATAAGTCAATATTTATACAAATCAAAGATCTAATAATACACTTTTAGATCTTTGTACAGATAAATTTTAGTAATTAACCTATTCTTTTTTCAGATGCATTATTTCATAAATGGCATTATTTTATATTAAATCAATGGCTTTATTTTTAAAATAAATTACAGAGTGTATTCTGTCTTCTAAATATTAAAGTATGT
This sequence comes from Spisula solida, assembly GCA_947247005.1. Classification (NCBI taxonomy): domain Eukaryota; kingdom Metazoa; phylum Mollusca; class Bivalvia; order Venerida; family Mactridae; genus Spisula; species Spisula solida. The sequence continues at coordinate 21,125,608 of OX365957.1, forward strand.
ACTGCAGTCATAAACATCACTTTTTATCTTACTTTAATAATTCCTAGTTTAGTTGATCTCCAAATCAAACCAATATACAATCCTTTCAAATCAAAGGAGTTATATAGTCTTTTTCCTGCCTCATGCTATTTCAATAATTTAACATCAATTCCTTGTAAACACAATAGATCCCTGCTACACGTACCACTACATGATCCCTAATTTATGCAGCCACTGTCCACAATACCAATATACAACCCTTTCAAGTGGTAGGTTTATGGTCTATTTTGCAGTCTCCTGCAGCTTCAATTATTGATAATAAAAACATAGACCTGGCTTAGGATTTGAGCTAGGTTTTGTAATATTACATAATAGGGAGGAGATAATTAATAACTGCAAAGGTAATATTGCACAGTCTGACTTGTGGGAGTCTGACTTGTGGGAGGAATTAATTTAATATACAGTCTGGCTCTGTACATTCAGGGAGGAGCTCAATATGGTCAGATAAAAAATACATATATATTGTATAAAAATGACAAGTATAGTATAAATATAATTGATTACAAATGGTATTACAAATTTCTATGAATGTGCGGTGCCAAGATAATTATATAATAATGATGAATATGTATGCCCAGTGTGCCAGTAAGAACTATGATGAATATGCCCTGGGAAGTGTGCAAGTATGAACTAAGATGGTAATAATGCCCTGTACACCAATATTAACTATACTGAATATGCATGATATTCTTTTCTTGTAATTAATAGATGCTGTGATGTATGTGTGTTTGTACAGTTCTCTGTATTAAGATATTATATTCACTATTTCAAACTAATTAATTAACTAATTTTATTTATGACCTTATTAATTAGTGTAACTTTATACAGTGGTGATAGTTTAAGTCACTGGTAACGCACTGGGCCTGTTATCCAGAGGTTGTGGGCTCAAATTCCATGGACTTGACGGAAATATTTATTATATTTCTAGCTGTATTTGACCGTGCGTACTGCCAAGTATCTGAGTTAAGGTGCCAGGAAGCTGTGTATCGGTGCTATACACAGGGCACATGAAAGAACCCGGCTGTCTATTCGAAATAAGAGGCAGCACCTGACATGCCTGTATCTAATCTATCTCTCTCCCTTAAGGGCATTCTCTCAGTCGGTCAGATCATGCTGTATTTGCAAAGGTAGAGGATAGTCCTGCGTCCTTATGGCTGCAACACAATAATGTAAGTGCCTTTGAATGTGTGTTTGCTTGAAAAAGGCGCTCTATAAATCTGGTATATTTATTTAATTTATTTATTAGCTTTCTGTATTTATTACAATGTTTAAAGAAATACCTTCTTATAATAATAAATCTACATGAAATTGCTTTAACTATTTTAATAATTAAAGTGGTAATCACAGTTCTGAGTTATAACTTAATTAATAGATATTGATCTAATTATGTGGTCTAAAATCATAATTTGCATGTTTTGCATAGGAAATGTTTCAGAAACACGTATTTTATATATCTAAAATGATGTTTTTGGGAGGCGTTTAAGCCTCTCATTACTACCATTGCCCATTTCTAACAAAATACAAAATTAACCGCCTTTAGGCTGCTATGTGAATCCGCATTCAAGTAGTTCCAGAAACTGTCAACATTCCCAATACTGCTACATACCGGTATGTTTCTCCAAATTTTTTAACTGATTTAAGCCAATCAGCAACATTTGTTTATTCCAAGATCAAAAAATTTGTGAAACTGTTCGTTAAATCGATATTTTTGCAAAAAAATCACTACACTGGCCGATACCGAACTTGTTTCATAATACGAAAATGACGTGTTCATCAAATGTCCCCGCTGTAAAGCTATTTTTAGACTACGGTCAAGTGATGGTTTTATCAATGAATCGTATACGGTCTGCAAAGTACTGTTATGCAATCATATGGTGTCGCTGTACTAGCTAGCCGCTTTCTATAGACTGTCTCACGCTGCAAGGGAATTGATTACAAGACCGTACTGTAGAATCTAATAAATAGGCGCGTAGTATTATTTTAAAGCCACTTTTGATATACGCATTCAATGCACATATTACATATAAATTAATATGCACCTTTTAACAATTATTTAGATACCCAACATGCCTATATAGTCACATATGCCTACTTTGACATTCAAGACAAGATCGGCAGTAAGAAAATGAACATTAAACATGTAAAGTCGGTTTAAGCTTTAGTAGCAGCAACCAGATCGCCTCCGACCAGTACTCTCAGTGCTTTGATTATACACGGTGTAATAATGTGTATAAAAAGAAGAGATAATACACTTTTTTCAGTGTTTATGTTTGCTGTCTGTATCCAGGGACATATTCATAGGGTGGACAAGTGGTCCAGTGGTAAGAGCTTAGTATTGACTGCTGATCCGAAGATGTGGATTCTATCCCGCCACATGCCTGATTAAAACAGAAATGCTTTCCATTCAGTGTTTCCCATGGTGTACCTAACGTTACTAAAATTACAATTACTGACAGTCTTTCGAACGAGACTTTAGACAGATCGAGGTCCCGTGTATGATTAAAAGAACAAGGGATGCTTCTGGAAATGGGGCATCTTCTGTATCATGCACTATCCCCCCAAACTAAAGTGACTAACCTCTTCTGGGGGTCTCTCCCATATGGGTTTCTGGTGGCGAGGATAAATTAAAGCATATGAGCTAGTCTCCAGGAAAACCTGCTATTTTGACAAAACATTTGATTTTGAGATTTTTTATTATCTAAAAGAGTAATCTTAATGAAGCAAAATGCAAAAGAAATTTGGTTAATATCATGATTTTTAAGGAAGTTACAGCTGTTTAGTTGAGGCCCTATTCAGGCCCTTTTTGCGTGACATCGCAAGCGTCATTCAAACGTTATACGACGTCGTTGTAACAAGTACTTTATAAATACTGCATTTGATCAATTCTTGACGTAAACTGATTAAAGTGGTATCAAGTTTTAGAATGATGTTTAAGTTTAAAATAACATCCAAATTGTAAATGTTCACATTTAGAGAAAGACTACTAGTTACTGTTTTAAACAACTAACTCCTCGTTTTTCTCAATCAGAGTACTTTTCTGAAATTGGTCACCATAGTAACAAAGTAAATGATTTCGACATTATTATTAATAAAAAAATTTAAAGCTAAGATGTAGTAATATATGGATAAATGACTTAAAATTGAATCTATTGGTATGTCATTTTTTCTTATTTGAAAGCTTTTTTAGAGCTTGTTACATGCAGTAGATTATAAATGTCAATATAGCAGGTTTTCCTGGAGACTGGCTCATATAAAAAATAAGGACAAATTTGGTGGGGGCGTTTGGACCTGAAGCCCCCCCCCCCCCCCCCAGCTGGCTGGCTATATACCAATGAATTGATCAATTGGTGGCTAACTATATCTCTTGGCATCTTTCTATAGAGACCTGTATATTGGACATGTAGAATATGACATCAACTGTATAGGCCCCCCAGGCATGACTAATCAAGCACTCAACATGACCTACTGCTGTTGAAGATGTGATTTGTGAAACTGATAAGACAATTAAGTGTGTTTAGGTTGATTAAAGATGGTCAGCCACAGATTACATATATAACTGATGTTCACCATTTAATCCCATTAAATTTGAGCATGGTGATTAAAAATTAAAGTTTTACCTGAAGAATTGATAGTTAAATATGACATGCATGTACATTGTAATATAATTACAGAGAGAAAAATGTATACTTTTCATTTCTTGTTGGTACAATTAATTAGGATTAAATGTTTGAATGGAAAGTAATGATCACAATATTTTTAAATATCATCCATTTTGACATTGAAATGTGTTCGATAAATTTTAGTACTAAGAACTATTTTATATCACTGAATATTAGCTAAAAATTTAAAGTGCAGGAAATCTCATTAGGCCCACAGACTTTTTAAACACATATGGCCCAAAACACTATCCAAGCTTAATTACTGGCAATTTTCTATACGGCCGGGTGCTTCTCAGTAAGTTGAGTAACGGGCCCTGTAAGGCTGTATATATAGTGTTTTGGGCCATATATTCTAAAATATCAGGTTCCTGTAGGCCTACGTAAATTATCATTTTAAAAAACATCATGTTTGAATAAATTACACCATTTTAATTCATACATTGAATGAAGAAATCTTCACATTGAGGAAACACACCTCCATTGTCCCCCCCCCCCACCTTCAACCTCATCTGCCCTGGACCCCCCCCCCCCCCCGTGTTTATGCATGGAAGACAAGAACAAAATGATCATAACATACATGATTTTACCTTTTTAACTTTAATCTTGTAATTTAAATCTTTATAATGGTACAGCCTACTACATGTTCACATTATTAATTTACATACAATCATGTAGTTGATTTCTTTAATATCACGTAGATCCACGGATATACAAAGAGAGGTCTAATGTATTTCCGTGGTAGATCTACATGTTTTTTCTACTGATTCTAGATAACGTAGAATCTACGCAATAATTTAATAACTAATTGATTACTTCAATTACTTACCTTCGTCAACTTGTCCAGGTGTAGAATATGCATCTTCCATCGCAATATAGATTAGATGTTGAAAATAATTCACTAACAACCAAGTGTGTACGTATATCCTTGGTTTAACTGTTAAAGACAATTTCCAGGACGAATTCATTAATTATAAACGTGTAAAACATAATTGAGACATGTCGTTTTAAAACACTACAGCAAACTGTTAATTCTTTCTGATGTATTATTTTGCAAACATTATAAAGTTTCTAATCGATAAATCCAAGTAAAACGACATATAAGAAGATAAACATTAAACATTACGTTGCCTTTATAAGAATGGTCCCTACACATATAATGGACTAGACCAGGCACCCCACTGCGTAATCTGTCTACCGGTCAGTGTGTACACACACGACATAAACCGCGTGAAGCTGAAGAGGACTGCATCTTTACACGGACCATGACTGATGTATAAATGAGGCTGAGGTAAGATATATATATACTGTCTGTATTTGTGTCTTTTTATTTTAAATTTAATTATAACGACTTGATTGTTCAGTATTCAGTAATGCATGTATTTGTTGATTAAATTTAGATGCGTTTAAGCGGACGACAGGGGCGTAGCTTGGTCGAAATCAATGTGTAGGCGACGTTATTTTAGGGGTCCCCCGAAAAAATAATTTCTATATCGTTGCAGGTGCATTCTTAACCGTTTTCAGAGTTAAAAACAAGAGTAACTACGACGCACTATTCTGTTAGAATATAATTCGCACTACTCTGTTCGAATATAATTCATCAAAATACATGGGCGTATGAGCGTCTTCAACATTGGGGGGGGGGGGGTGCAAATATTTGGGAAGGGGGGGGGGGCGAAATTATTTTTTTTGATATTTGGGGGTCACATTAAGTGCTAATAAGCTATGGTGAAAGTTGGTGTTTATATTCACTAAGGTTAGGTGTATGCTAAGATGTTTGCTTGTCAAAATCCCGGTAAAAAATTGAACCCTATCATAAACTAGTAAGTAGGGGGGGGGTCCGTGGGCATGCTCCCCGGGAATTTCTTAAAACATTGGGCCAAACTGGTGTGTTCTGAGATAAGTGTTTGGTAAGATCAATCAAATTAAGTCTTTATTTTGTAAATATTTTTTACGAATTATTGAACAGATGCCCGGATTCTGAGAGTTTTAGTGGTTTAGTAAGGGAATTTAACATAGCAATAACAAAGTTTAAAAGCAATATAGGAGTTGATGCAAACTTTATCTTACAATGTATTTCTGTAGTCCTTGTAGTTCTTTTCAACAGTTACGTGATCGGGTGATAACATATTACATAGATTAGAATCATTTTGCGAGCGCAGCGATCACGGAAATTCACATTTTATACCTTTTAACCAAGGATAAAAGGCAAATTACCTAGTACAAGACTATTTAGGTGGAAAATTATGAATATGTTCTGAATTATTGGGGGGGCCAAACGATATGTTGGCCCCCCCTGTCCTAACATTGGGGGGGGGGGGCCTGGTCCCCTTGCCCCCCCCCTTCTCCTACGCCCATGAAATATCTAAATCATTAACATGAATGAAAATCACACTAGTAGGAGTATTGTCTACAGTCTAGATTTCATATAAACATAGATTTCCTTATTGTATGAGGGTCCCGGGGACATGCTCCCCCGAATTTTTGAAATTATATTCTGTCATTTGTGTTCTCTGGACTAAATATCAATAAGGCCAAATAAAAAAATATGTCTGGTTCAGGGAACCCGACCCTTCATATTTTTTCCTTGGGATCCTAACTTTTATTGTTTTTTGGGAATTATTGTTTTTGTGGTACGGGAAATTTGTACGAAAGACCTATGATAACGCAATTTTCTATTTGAAACCATTGAAGAGATGGTACCTGGATGTGTGTCATTTGTGAGCTCAATGTTAGCATATAGCAAATGGTGTATAATAAGCAAGCTACATGGCTAAATAAATACAGATATATTTAAGCAAACACCACAATACTAAGTATCACATGTTGGAAGTTACAAAATGATGTCTGATAATTATCTCTACTTAAGTATGACTATGGCTTATGCAGCACACATGGAAACTGTATGTTACCGGTTACCCTCTTCAGTAAATTGCCTAGTGTTATTGATGAGTACTACATTGAGTATTTCCAAAAAAAAACCCCATAGATAATGCCTACGCCCCCCCCCCTAATTTTTGGGGCAATGTTGCCTGTACCAGACTTTTTTTGGCCTAACACTCTAGGTGAGTTTGACACTCCTATACCCCATACCCCAATTGATTTTTATTGCATTTTTGGCATTTTTATTGTTTTCGACTTTCTGTGAAAAAGTTTAGGCGGCCTATATGGCCTATAGGAAGTTATGCCCCTTGACGCGGCAGGGGGGGGGGCAGGGCCTTATCCAGTCACAAACCACCATGGCAAATATTTTCTAGTGTCTATTTGCTTATTTTTGGTAAATAAATTCAGTGGTATTCCACTGGTTTTTCTTTTTATTACCTCCCCTTATTAAAAATTCCACATATTTATTAAAAATTCCAAAATACTCTTTAAAAAAACATTTTGTTATATCCACATTATCATATAAAGGGAGGGGTTTATTAAATTAGACAAAATTGAAAATTCATAATTTCAACTTTACATTAATTAAGCCACAGTACAAGTACTAAAAACTTAACCCTGTCATTATTTAAAACTATCTGAATGATTTTCGGTGACTTGCATGTAAGCAGCAATTATTGTTGAGTACTTTCCTTTTAGTTCTTACTTGGTGTCTGACCATGAGACTATAGGGTTCTAAAGTGAAATGAATGATATATAAATTTAAAAAGATTTTTATGGATATAAGTGAAATTTTCCTCAAACCCTCTCTGGAATTCCGGTGGTATCAGAGAAATTTTTACCAGTATATCAGTGGAATGCACTGGTAATCCAGTGGTATACCAGCGATAAAAAGTTTGTGGTATTCCGGTGAAATTTACCGCTGGTATATATGTATACTAATGAATCTTTTACTAGCTGTTAATGAAAATAGCAAAAGTAGATCCGCTTAGTAACTGTTGTTAGGAATGAGATAGCTGCATAGGTACCTTAAGTGTTAAGACTACACATATATGTGATCGGAAGTGGGGCAATTGGCCCTTTGAGGTCAAGGTCACTGGAATTAAATACTGAAAACGAAACTTTCCTGCTCAATTTTTCAAGTAAGGTATGGGCCATTGGTGGTCATGGTCACTTGAACTAAAAATTGAAAAGTAGTAGTTGCCTAGTTATGTATGAGATAACATTGGTGGAACTTGCTGTGTATTAATTTAGCTTTTGTTAAAACCGCCGGTTTGGATTGAACATGGGACTAGTGAGGTCAATGCCACTGTGACAAAACAGCATATATCCATTTCTGTCAAATTACGCTTTGCTGTCAGACATGAAAATCTGGTTTTTGCGAAATTTCCATATCGTGTATGCCTTTTGTGCTCTGATTTATGCTGTTGAATGCTCTGTCCTGGAGTGTCATCATGTCTGTTTTGTTATTATCTTTTTAATCAAACTGTAAGACTTTTGTATACTTTTCATTTCAGATCACACTTCAATGGCCTGTATGAAAGTGATTTCTGGTCAATTGAAAAATGACTGCCTTTTGCACTGGTAGGTGTACTAATAATATATTCATACACCCACTACTGAAGTAGGGGGGGGGGGTGCTATATACATGTAGGAGTCACTTTGTCGGTCCGTTTGTCCCAATGTTTGTCCGGGCTGTATCTTCTGTATGCATAGATGGATTTTAAATAACTTGGTACATTTGTTCGCCTTGATGAGTCGGTGTGTCATGCGGAACAATTACGTCAATATCTCAGGTCAAGGTCACACTTTGAGTTCAAAGGTTAAAAATGGCAATAATTATACCCCCAGATACATAGTATATGGGGGCTATATTGGAGTCATGCTTGAGGTTGGTTGGTCAGTCGGTTGGTCCGTGCAAATTTTGTCTGCGCTATTTCTCTGTAACCCTTGGTCGGATTTCATCGAAACTTTGCATGACTGATAAGTACCAAGTCTGGGTGTGCATATCGTCGACACACGCCGGTCGGATAAATTTTAAGGGGGTTATGGCCCTTTGTTTTATTACACTTAGAAATTTTGTCTGCGCTATTTCTCTGTTACCAATGGTCGGATTTCAATGAAACTTTACATGAATGACCAGTACCAAGTCTAGTTGTGCATATCTTCGGCAGACGTTGGTTGGATAAATTTTAAGGGAGTTATGGCCCTTTGTTTTTTTACACTTAGAAATTTTGTCCACGCTATTTCTCTGTTACCAATGGTCGGATTTCAATGAAACTTTACATGAATGACCAGTACCAAGTCTAGTTGTGCATATCCTCGGCAGACGTTGGTTGGATAAATTTTAAGGGAGTTATGGCCCTTTGTTTTTTTACACTTAGAAATTTTGTCCACGCTATTTCTCTGTTACCAATGGTCGGATTTCAACGAAACTTTGCATGAATGATCAATACCAAGTCAAGTTGTGCATATCGTCGACGCACGTTAATCGAATCAATTTTAAGGTAGTTATGGCCCTTTGTTTTTTTACACTTATAAATTTTATCCGCGCTATTTCTCTGTAACAAATGGTCGAATTTCAAAGAACCTGTGCATCAATGATAAGTACTAAGTCTATTTTTGCATGTGCTCGACACACGTTGGTCGGATCAATTTTAAGGTAGTTATGGCCCTTTGTTTTTTTACACTTAAAATTTTAATATTTCTTGTTGAGCTTGTCCGGAGCATAACTTAGTCATTTATTGTTGGATTTGAAAATAATGTGCCACAAATGTTCACTACTACCAGACGGTGTGTCATGCATAACAAATACATCAATATCTCAAAGGTCAAGGTAACACTTGGAGTTCAAAGGTAAAAAATAGCCAAAATTGAGCTTGTCCGGCTCATAACTAAGTCATTTATGGGATTTGAAAATTATTTGGCACAAATGTTAACTACCACCAGACAGTGTGTCATGCGAAACAATTACGTCAATATCTCATAGGTCCAGGACACAATTGGAGTTGAAAGGTAAAAAATGGCCATTATTGAGCTTGTCCGGTTCATAACTATAAAGTCATTTATTGTGGGATTTGAAAATAATTTGGCACAAATGTTAACTACCACCAGACAGTGTGTCATGCGAAACAATTACGTCAATATCTCATAGGTCAAGGACACACTTGGAGTTGAAAGGTAAAAAATGGCCAAAATTGAGCTTGTCCGGCTCATAACTAAGTCATTTATTGTGGGATTTAAAAATAATTTGGCACAGATGTTCACTACTTGCAGATTAGATTCCAATAAAATGCATGTGACAATTATGTCAATATCACAAAGGTCAAGGTCACGCTTAAGAGTTCAAAGGTCAGAAAGGACCATAATTTATGTTGTCGGGAACATAACTTCATCAAATAGTGTTGAATTTAAAAATAACTGTACAATTGTTGTCCACCATGCAACAGTTTTTATCGATGTTGTTTGACATACGTCTGTGACAAAACGGTATGTGGGGGTATCATTAGTCACTCTGTGGCAGTTCTAGTTATATATAGCCTCCTACTGGTTTGCAACCAAATGGTACTATAGATTATATATACCCCCCACACAACAAGTTGTAAGGGGGTATACTAGATTCAACTTGTCTGTCTAAAGGTAGACGCATTCTTGTGAATGCAACTTCTACAGTTCTTAGCACACCTGTCACAAAATGACAGGGTGAGCTTTTGTGATTGTCTGTCATCCATCCGTTCACAATTTCCTGTGAACACAGTTCAACACACTAGAGGCCACTCTTATAACCAATCTTCATAAAACTTGGTTAGAATGTTTGTGTCTATAAAATCTTAAGTGCCAAGTTCGAAACTGAGTCATGTGGGCTAAAAACTAGGTCACTTTATCAAATCTTAAAAAAAGCTTGTAAACACATAAGAGGACACAAGAATTGGGCTGATCAAAGTGCTCAAGGTGAGTTTTTGTGATGGCCCTATGTCCGTCGTCCACCGTCCGTCGTCCACCGTCAACAATTTGACAATGTTTTTCTCTATGAAATCTAGGTCAAGTTCGTAACTGGGTCATCTTGGGTCAACAACAAGGTCAAATCAAAGAAAAAACTTGTTAACACTCTAGAGGTCACATTTTTGACATAATCTTAATGAAACTTAATCACAATGTGAACCTTTATGAAATCTAAGTCAAGTTTGCAACTGGGTCACCTGGGGCTAACAACTAGGTCACAAGGTCACATTGAAGAAAAACCTTATTAACACTATAGAGGTCACAATTTTCACTTAATCTTTATAAATGAAATTTGGTCACAATGTTTGTCTCTATGAAATATAGGTCAAGTTCGTAACTGGGTCATCTTGGGTCAAAAATTAGGTCACTCGGTCAAATAAAAGAAACCTCGTTAGCACTTGAGAGGTCACATTTTTGACATGAAACTTAATCACAATGTGAACCTTCATGAAATCTATGTCAAGTTCGCAACTGGGTCACCTGATGTCAAAAACTAGGTCACAAGGTCACATTGAAGAAAAACCTTGTTAACACTCTTAAGGTCACATTTGTTTCCTAATCTTTATGAAACTTGGTCACAATGTTTGTCTCTATGAAATCTATGTCAAATTTTTAACTGGGTCATTTTGGGTAAAAAACTAGGTCACTAGGTCACATTAAAGAAAAACATTGTTAACACGCTAAAGGCATTATTTTTGACATAATATTAATGAAACTTGGTCACAATGTGAACCTTTATAAAATCTAGGTCAAGTTCATAAATTGGTTGTCTGGGACAAAAACTAGGTCACCAGATTACATCAAAGAAAAACGGTGTTTATACATAAGAGGTCACATTTTTTACCTCGTCTTTATAAAGCCTGGCCATAAAGTGTGTATTCCTGAAGTCTACATCAAATATTAAGGTCATATCATAACAAATACTGATTCTGCTTAACTGCTAGTCATCAGGTGAGCGCTTTAGGGCCAAATGGCCCTTTTGTTTCGTTAAGTTGTGAGCTGGGCATAGTGCATTGTATATTTTCTGTGCTCGGCTGGTTAAAGTCTGGAGCTGCCTCTCATGACCGACTTAATGTAATCATTTTTAGTTGACTCAGTATTCACCTAAAGGTCCCACTCATTGATAAAATTAGTGGTGTGGTATGCAGTGGACTACAGCCAGCACATTACGTCCAAGAAATCAACAATTTATGCTAACAGTTGACCAAAAATGCAACAGTAATTTGTAAATAAGCTCTTACTTTTATTCAAAGGGAGGTAATTTTAAAAATATCAATGACCCAAACTGCATTAATCAGCTAAGACATTTTCAGTATTAAACTTGTTTTTCTTAACAACATTTCGTGTATTAAATTTATGTTTACAACTTAAAAACAGGTCAACAGCCCCCGAACGGATAGCTTGTATATGAATAATGGTTTTTTTTACAAAATCAGTTATTCCCCTTTCCGTTCAGTAATTTTGAGTTGTTTTCCCTGGAATTCTTCTACGGGGTGCCCCCGTGGGCAGTTGAAATGTCACGATGTCTTAACTTGGATATTTTCTTAATGAGCATTGAAATATCCATATATGAATAATATAAAGTTTCTTTTTTTGCTCAATATACATGTAGTTTAAAATGTCATTCAGTCTATTATCAGGTAATTGAACATTGTGACGATTTATATTGCAGGCTATGAAAGCAGTTGCTGCACCTGTCCTCATCATCGTACAGAATTAACGTTACTGAACAAGGTGAATATACATGTAGCGAGAGGAATAGAGATATTATACAACACAAACATATCAGTCATGAAGAAATGGAAGCTGAAATAGACATCTTCGATATGCTTGTGTCTTCTCCATATCACTCAGAACTTGTAGCTAATTGTAACCTCTTCGAGTGACCATGACCCACTGTTGGAATTGTGTATCCATGCTAGTTATGGAAATTCTTCGCTTGAATCATGGATGTCTGGGAACTTGACCAACCACTTAACCAATGTATGTGTTTGTAAAATAGAGGTGCTGTTGCAATCAACATCACATGGTGTAGTGAGATCAGAAGAACCTTAAGTTAAACCAAACATTAAAGTTATCATCTTCAAGCCTAACAGAGACTCAGAGACTTGTGACTGTTGTCAGTGTCAGGGATATAATATGCGACCATAGACACTCGAAGATATTTGAGAACATCTACAGACTCATGGTCATCATAGAATCATCATAGACACATGATCAGTATTCTGTACATAGAGGAGAAAAACGGGCAAAAAAAGACTTATACCGTATAGCGGGTAATTTCTGCGGGTTTTTATTTCTGCGTTTTTTGCGGTTTGAGGCTGTCCCGCAAAATTAAATTCCGCAAAATAAAACATCCGTAAAAATTTTGTTCGCAAAATTTAACTTCCATATTTTGCTTCAATCTACTGGTAATATACCTCTAATCTATATCTTTTTAGTGTTTTGTTACTGTCGTATTTTTCACACGTATAGTGATCGACTGTCTGTGTTTGCTGGTTTGTTTCACAATTAATGAATGGTATGTGTTATATCGGTATTGACCCTCAATACACGTTGATGTAAGTTTGACAGCTGGTTCAATTTGCAACACTGTAGTTTGTGTATAATTGTATTAACGATATAGCAATACCAGGATAATATGCCGTTAAATGCATTGATTTAGTTTACCGGTAGTACATGTACTGCTGAAAATGTTCTGTTCTGTTCTGTTCTGATGTTCCTAAAATGAAAAACGCTGAATTCTGTATAAAATTAACAATTAAATCTAAATCATACAAGCAGTGTTATCATGTTGTTGATCATGCCGTAGTAGATACGGTAGCTATTTACCATTCGCAGAATTTTCTTCCGGTTTCTGAAATCCGCAGAAATTAATTCCCGATTTTCTGGTAGGTCGCAGAAATAAAAACCGCAGAAATAAAACCTACCCATTTTAGGCCCAAATCGCAAAATTTTCTACCCGCAGAAATAACCCGCTATACGGTACTAGGTTAATATGTCAAATTTTAAAAAACCTCCGGTACTAGGGTTTGGATATGGTAATTGCGAATCTTTGAGAAGTGTTTGTCTCGATAAATTGAAAATAAGAGTTTGAATATTCATTATTGGTCCTTATGACAGTGTTTGAGGAACTTGATATTCAGCCAACCAAGATAACATATTATTCCACTTGATCCGATTGAACTTTAATGGACTTAAATTAGAGTCGGGTCTTCCTAAAGACCTCCTGTTTATCGCAAATGACAGCAAGAATGTTCATAGTTCTAAGAATGCCATTATGGTCGATTGTGACCCTGAAAATGGCAAAATTTGATATTTTTTATTCAAGCTTTATACTTTTATGTTTGAGAACCATGTCACCTGTATTATTTTCATAATCCTTTATAAAAATGAACCATAACTAACTGGTCCAGCAAGCTTGCGTTTTGCTGCTCTTGATTATATTTTGGACATGGTGTGACATGGACTTTTAATATAATAGTCCGACTGTCTGGTACCGTACCTTACATTTGCAGACTTTTGAATAAAAACCTATATCACTAGGCTGAATCTTAGGTCATCCTTTTGGATGCAAGCTTTTTAGCTCCACTATTCTGGCATGAAATATTGAATGAAATAAAATAGAAGTTTTCTGATTGGAAAATTATATTTGATTCAAAATGTTATGCCGGCATAACATATCCAATCTTTCTGAATACAATTTCTATCAAATTTACTGAAAATTTCTCATTTGAAAATTATTTTTGATTCAAAATTTTATGCCGGCATAACATATCCCAAACAGAAAATTCTATCAAATTTATCGAAAAAAATATTTTTGACTCGAAATGTTATGCCGGCATAACATATCCAGTCTTTCTTGTATGAAATATTGAATATTATAAGACAGATAATTTCTATCAAATTTACTGAAAATTTCTCATTTGAAAAATTATTTTTGACTCAAAATGTTATGCCGGCATAACAAAACCATCTGTGCATGAAATATTGAAAAATCTAAGACAGAAATTTTCTATCAAATTTCTCTTTTGAAAAATATTTTTCCTTTCAAAATGTTATGCCGGCATAACAAATCCAATCTCTCTGTGCACGAAATATTGAATAATATGAAACAGAAAATTTCTATAAAATTTATTGAAAATATCTCCTTTCAAAATGTTTTTGGTCCCAAATGTTATGCCGGCATAACAAATCTTTCTTGCATGAAATATTGAATAAAATAGAAAATTTCTCATTACAAAAATATTTTCAATTCAAAATGTTATGCCGGCATAACATCCAATATTTCTAGCATGAAATTTTGAATGAAAATAATAGAAAATTTGTCATCTGAAAATTATTTTGATTCAAAATGTTATGCCGGCATAACAAATCCAATCTTTCATTTATGAAATATTGAAGAAAATATAAGAGAAAAATTCTCAAAAGAAAATCTATTTTGATCAAAAATGTTATGCCGGCATAACAATTTCAATCCTTATTTGCATGAAATGTTGAATAAAATTAACTTTATATGAACTAAAAACACTGTGTTTTGTTCTTTCTTACGTGTGGATATTGAAAAATCATCAACATTTTTACCTTAAAAAAGGGCAAAACAGTGCCTATAAAAGGGATTGAAGAGACAATCCCTTTTTAAAATAGACGCCGTTATGCATACTTTTCAGCATATTCCGATGACGCATGGCGACTTTCCATGGAAGATTTCACATCAAAACGACAGGGTTCCAAACGTAAAGACAGAAAGTTTTCAAAGGAAATGAGGTATGTTATGACCGTGGAAATGGTCGTTATATTTCACTTGGGATTTTGGTAACTTAACAATTTTTATATCCGGCAAAGTACGAGAGATGTCGCCATATTTGTTTGTATTTCGAAGTGATTGAATAACGAGAGTGCCGATTGGTCGAAAATGTATACCAAGTCCGAACGCGACCAATGAAATAATGAGGCAAGAGCGTAATGGAGAACGTTGGCGGTAGACAATCCGGATGATAACCTTTTAATAAGTGCCCACCGGAAGTGGATGAATGAATTATAAAAACCTGTCATATTCACCAATAGCTAGCTGGTGGGCACATTTGCACGTGAATGACCATGTACATAAACATGATCTCTCATAGCTCAGGCGGTGAAATGTGGTACATCGTAATCAGTCCACACGTAAAACCCTTAATCTTCACGGGGTTAAGTTCGTGGATTTCGTGGATCATGACCTTAACCACGAAATCAAGTGCCCTAAGGATAATTACGCCATTAGATACGTAAAATAGTAAGTACGCATCATAGGTAACTGTATCATTGAAAAAGAATTTAATTTTTGTAAAATTTATATAATTATCTAGAACTAAATATAAATTTCGGACAAAACATCTTCATCAAAGAACATTTACCCGTGGTTCGCATTGCATTGTTCTGAACAATATGGCATTGTAAATGTCTGGATAATCATATACATGTACATGTTTCTGTCGAATTTTGATGTGAACTTAATTTCAGGTCCTATTACAAACAACAGGATGAACAAATCGACACGTATACCAAGATCAGGGAAAACATGTCGGGTTTATAATACAAGTTTAACCCTTATACCACCTTGTCTATAAAGACCCTGTGCCCCTCAAACCTTATCTGTATCTATACTGAGCAAACATTCCAACATACCAACCGATCACAGCCGCATTTGTCGTTTGAGGCCTATAGTTCAATTAACCAATAGTTTTGTCATTATTATAGTTTGTTTACAGTTTGAAAAAGTTATTTGTGTTTGAAAATGTAACGTAATTTATTGCTTTGTGTCTCTAAAGGCTTCAAGCCAAGACAAGGGTCAATTTATACGGAATTAAATAAGGAAAAGCATGGGTTAAGCTTTTTATGTTGGATTAAAAAAAATCGAAAATTACACATTTTAAATCATTTGAGTAAATTGAACATTATGGAATTAATTAGTCAATATTGTTGAAAAATATGTATTTTATTTTAGAAATCGTACATGTATACATAATACTGTATACTAGTAAGCCTTAAAATGAAAAAAAAAAGAAAAAGAAAGATGAGGGATTTGCTATGTTTGAACATTTGCTCAGTATATGTTGTATTGTGTTTGTGTTAAATAGCTCAGTATATGTTACATTTGTATGTGCGTGAAGTTAGCAGCCAGTTGCCAGTAGCCGATTCAAAGTTTTGAATCGGGAATTGGCAAATGGCAGCTAAGTTCACAACCTAGCTGACAATTCGAATTTTGTATTGTATTTGTGTTGTATAGCTAGAGTGATTCTAAATCGGTTGAATAGTTTTACAATTTCACCGCTTGGCAGGAATGTTTGCATTATCTTCAAGCGTGCGTTCTAAAAACCACTGTTTGAATGATAGTAAAATTAAACCATAAACCAGTCAATAAACTGGAAGTGGCAAAAAGGTATTCGGGGGTTTCGCACATGATGACACATAGGTTACCGCAAACTCTTTGATCGACCTTTCAATGACTCCGGTGGTTGTATATAAAGTACTTTTAATTTCCTGAATGATGTTGTTGTGTTTTGCGTGTATAAGCCTTAGGCATTTGAATAATAAACCTTTGAAACTTTCGATTGAAATACAAATAGAAATACAAATACTAAATAAAATTCTGACTTAGAAATAAGGACGATAAAATCATTCAAAGTGCTGTTGTTGTTTGTACATGTCAACAGTTACGCATTTGGGATCTCGCAAAACTAAACCATGCATATAAATAGGTTTCAGTTTCAAAAAATTAATTCAAAACTGTAGATTATGCATGGTGTTTTGTATAAGAACTTGTATTGTGAGCATATTTTACACATAACACGGCCGGAAATATCAAACAATCATCTTGCAAAGCGATGTGCTTGTATCTCTATTCGAATGAATGTATGTCATAACACCAATTCAATTGAACTGAATTAATATGTCATCATAGCACACATATCATAGGAAGCTTCTATTATAACCTACGTGTATGTACAAATATATCATTATCTTTTGAGCTTGTATGTTACGGAGATACTCACGTGATCCTGACTTTATGTATGAATATATAACAAGGTTCTTGCGTCCGCGAACAAATCGTGCAATATCGGTCCTTTAGATTTGTGTATGTATATAATACACGAGCGTGATACTCTCCGATTATGAAAACATACCAGTGGGGCTATAATAAAGACACTATATAGGCTTTTAAATCATGCGAATAGAAGGTCGAGGGTTAGATTAAAATCTCCGTACTATAGCTCTGGACAATGTGGTGCTTCGTGTTGCATGCATACACACATCATGTGCTCAGTTTGTTCGTCTTTTTATATAGACAGTACTGTATATGTAATTTCTCTAATACTGTACCATACATATGTCTATAATGTAATTTCTCTAATACTGTACCATATATATGTCTATAATGTAATTTCTCTAATACTGTACCATATATATGTCTATAATGGAATTTATCTAATACTGTACTATACATATGTCTATAATGTAATTTCTCTAATACTGTACCATATATATGTCTATAATGTAATTTCTCTAATACTGTACCATATATATGTCTATAATGTAATTTCTCTAATACTGTACCATAAATATGTCTATAATGTAATTTCTCTAATACTGTACCATATATATGTCTATAATGTAATTTCTCTAATACTGTACCATATATGTCTATAATGGAATTTATCTAATACTGTACCATATATATGTCTTTAATGTAATTTCTCTAATACTGTACCATAAATATGTCTATAATGTAATTTCTCTAATACTGTACCATATATATGTTTATAATGTAATTTCTCTAATACTGTACCATATATATGTCTATAATGTAATTTCTCTAATACTGTACCATATATATGTCTATAATGTAATTTCTCTAATACTGTACCATATATATGTCTATAATGTAATTTCTCTAATACTGTACCATATATATGTATATATGTTATTTCTCTAATACTGTACCATATATATTTCTATATGTAATTTCTCTAATACTGTACCACATATATTACTATATAATTTCTGTAACACTGTACAACATATATTACTATGTATAATTTATCTAATACTGTACCACAATATTACTATATATAATTTCTCTAATACTGTACCACATATATTACTGAATGTAATTTCTCTAATACTGTACCACATATATTATTGAATGTAATTTTAATAGTGTACCATATATATTTCTATATGTAATTTCTCTAATACTGTACCACATATATTACTATATAATTTATGTAATACTGTACAACATATATTACTATGTATAAGTTATCTAATACTGTACCACAGTATTACTATATATAATTTCTCTAATACTGTACCACATATATTACTGAATGTAATTTCTCTAATACTGTACCACATATATTATTGAATGTAATTTTAATACTGTATCACATATATTACTGAATGTAATTTCTCTAATACTGTACCATGTAATTTCTGTAATACTGTACCACATGTATTACTACAATGTATATACAATTTCTCCTACACTGTACCAGATATATTAACAACAATGTATATGTAATTTCTCTTATACTGTACCAGATATATTAACTACAATGTATATGTAATTTCTCTTATACTGTACCAGATATATTAACTACAATGTATATGTAATTTCTCTTATACTGTACCATAATGTATTACTACAATGTATATGTAATTTCTCTAATACTGTACCACATATATCAACTACAATGTATATGTAATTTCTCCTATACTGTACCACATATATTAACTACAATGTATATGTAATTTCTCTTATACTGTACCTGATATGTTACTATGTTAAAGTTCTATAATTCTGCACAACACAACTGTCATATATAACTAAACATTTCATAAAGTGTAATTTTCTTAATGATGGACCACAGGATCATGTTGCTATGCAATTTCCTTTTACTGTACTTCGTATATTGATATGTATTTTTTAATACTTTAATACTGAACCACATTTGTTGCTATGCCATAATACTTTAATACTGTACGACGTAAAGCTATGTTACAATGCTATTCCGTTACATATGTCTACATACATCCACTCATAAATATAATATATTTCTACAAATTGAACAATGACAAGTATATCGTATATTGTTTTATTTAGATCGTTTTACAAGGGTCAAGATAATCTAATCAATCAGTACGAGGAGATCCGAATGGAACTTGATGATGCCATGGACAATGCGGAAACACAGAAAATACTAAGAAAGAAAGCAAGCTTCTATGCGAAAATTACATTCGTTACAAACCTGGTAATTTGAAATTCTTTAACGAATAAAGAAAAGTATAAGAATATGTACACCTCGATGTGTAGAAGAGATCATCGTATTCATATGCAAAATGCGCACCGGCAATCGATTGGATGAATGAACAATAAAAACCTGTCATTCACACCAATTGATAGCTGGTGGTATGAATGCCTTGGTATACAAACATGATCTCTCATATTACTTATGAAATTTATTAGAAAATGTATAACTGCTTTTTGTACACCTCAATGTATCAATAATGAAATTTATTAGAAAATGTATAACTGCTTTTTGTACACCTCAATGTATTAATAATGAAATTTATTAGAAAGTGTATAACTGCTTTTCGATATTTAAATTTATTAGAAGATATTTGGATGTACATATACCCCAATAATAACCCAATATTGATTTATAGGCACTGTTGGTATGTCTTCTAAATAGTCTATGGCTGTAAAAAGTTTCCCCGTACTAATTACCTCCCTTTATGATAAACTAGATGCACGAACCTCAAAGTACACAGTATGTCATTCATTGTGGGATTAGTATAATATCCATTTTTATATGTACGACTCTTGTGTGGATGGCTCGACGCTGTCCCTGTTTGTATTGCTTTGGATTGTCTGTGTGCTACAATATTTATAATGATTTGTAGGCACTGTTGGCAATCAAGGTTGTCGCTGTATCACTGTCAGGTTCAATATCACTGGTATCTAGTCTGGTGGACAGTGCTGTAGATCTTCTATCTGGTCTAGTTATCTGGGCCACTACACGTGCTGTGAAGAAAACTGACCGATACGTATATCCACAAGGTAAGTGCAAGCCTCAGCATATAAACACAGAAAACCATTGGCACACGGTTTCAAATTATCGGAGTCAAAATTATCTGAGTTTACCCTACATAGAAAGAAGGTTTTGCAGCGGCCATGCTTAGCCGCAACGGATATGCCGTTTCGAAAGCTGGTACCAAGTTTTTTCTACAGCTGTCACAGCGAACACGGATACAAGTTACTGTGAAGTCATGGCCGCTGCATAACCTTCTCATTATATAGGGTAAATACAGATTAATTTGATTTAGATAACTTGAAACCACACATATAAGGGAACATGGCCGTAGCCAATATCACAGCAGAAGATAGCAAACACACAATTATAATCATTCTCAAGTGTCCTATCCATAAGGCTGTATCGCAGCCGTTAACGCACTGTTACAATAAAACGAGATTATACAATGTAGATATAAAATTAATGTAAAATCATTGGTTATCACAAAAAGCGCTGTCCGCGTAAAGTCAATAAAAATGACGCCATTTGACGCAACGTTAAAAACTTCAGGTGTTCAAGTTAAGTAGAATAACTGTGCAACACTCATATTTTGTTGGCAAATTTATGCGTCAGAATAGATGCATGCATAATTGGACTGTTCAGATACTGCCTAATCAGAGTCAGTGATCAACTCATTTCATTAGCCAGGTAAAGGAAATACCTTCTAGGTGACATGTGAATCAATTTTTTCAACTTTTAGTATCATGTCGTCATTAGTGTTTTCACAATGGCGTATTACATGTATTATAGTCCGTAAGCGACTAGGCTGGACCCCCATAAACCTTAAATATCTTTCAAAGTACTTATGCAATTTGATTGAAATTTGGTAAGGTACACTGAATTACCTTTACCAACTCTGCGTTTAAATTACAGATTTTTTACGTACTCATTAATTTTTTCCCCATTGTTTCTAATGTATTAATTTTTGTATTTTAATCAACAAATGGACAGGGAGTAAAATTAGCCATTACGATCAGGTCGTTAGACTAATGCTATTGTATTTGTAATACCTGTAACGGGACATATATGGATAACTTTGACCTACATTTGACTGGTCATCAATGCGTATATAGTTGAGGCCCACCTTCTGATTGTAATGATCATTTGTATAAACAAAATGTTGAGTCTTGAGGTGAGCATAAACATCAAACACATACTCTTTGATGTATGGACCTCATTTTATATTTGCAATGGTCACTGGTGTGCTACTTGATGTACAGATATATTGGACCAGTTTGCTTACCTTTGCTGTTCTAGTCACTTCAATCACCCATACGTATTAACCCTATTTTAGACTTATAATTTTATATTGGAAGTAAATGCACAGTAAAAGTGGACCAAAGAATTCGGTTTTAATTTTAATATGAGAGTTGGTAAGGTTGATTTATGAAGATATACCAATTTTTATTCTAATTTGCATTGTACTTTTTTAAGGTGATTGCGAACTCTTCAGTTGAGCGGAAGTTTAGAAATCGGCGTAAATAAGACGTATTGAAAGCGTCTGACTACCATGATGAAATAGTAAGAAAGACTTAAAATTGATGTGTCAGCATGTTCTCATGTCTTAAAATCGCGAATTTACTGTACAGTTATTACGATATTATATTATAATAAGCTTGCGGAATAAAGCTATAGCTGATATTTTATGTGCCATTTGTTCCAAACGTTGAAACACCAACACTCGCGAATACTAGCTACAACGTATTTGAAACGTAGTAAAATGCGCACACACAGCATTTTATCCAAGTTTTAATATGTGTTTAGCAAGCATCCCAACTACTTTAGATGAATTTTTGTTTGCATTTATTTCGTAAGAATATAGACTAGCTAACTCAAAAGAGCATGCACTCATCTTTAAATATACACATTTTCCAAAAACAAATTATCGCGAAAACTGGATACAACGTATTCAAAACGTTGGTGTATTTTGTAAACTCTTATGGTTTTCGACATTTCCGAAATCACTAAAGTGTCAATTAGGAAAATCTAGCCGAGCAACTGCCATGAAATTTGGGATAAAATTTCTATAATAGTTACTCTACTGGTTGCATGTATGAAAACAGTATGTTGTTCAACTATTTTGTTTGTATAATTTAAAAATGAAAAATCACATATTTTAAAATATCATTTAAAAATACATATAACATACATAGTCTAAAACAAACGTTATCGTGTGATTCCGTATAAACGAAATTTCGTGCATGCCAGTTTCATGTAATTAAATGTCAAACTTTTTCGTTGAAATGCAAATATCAGTTTTTAAGGGTGGTCACCAAAATCTAAAAATATCTTGAAAACTAGCCGAGCAAAACTGTTATGGGTTTGCACAATCACTATCATGAATGTGTTCTTCATAAAAATCAGGTGTTTGATACCTCTTGTACAGAAAAATCTAAGAGTTGGGAATCACCTTGAGATATTTAAGGTTTATGGGGGTCCAGCCTATTCGCTAACGGACTATACTTGTATATTATTTTTCAATAATCCAACCCCACACCAAATTCGACACTAAAGTTGTACTTACTTACGTTTGCAGGTAGAACAAAACTTGAACCAATGGCGATTGTTATATTGTCGGTCATTATGTCTGTCGCTTCTTTACAAATAATCAAAGAAGCTTTCGCTAAGATAATTGGCTTGGCTGACACGTCACAGTCTCCACCAGGCATGGACTGGATTACAATAGCAATATCGAGCGCTACAGTCAGTAAGTGTCCTCTTATATATCTACTGTGTCTACTTCAACCTATTGTCGGTTAAAAAGATGTTGTATACCGCAATTTCGCACTAATAGTTCAATTATACACGACGACCGAGTCATTTAACTATTTTTTCTTCACAATATTCTTAACAGTAATAACTTACCCTTACACAAGGTAACATCACCACATGAATTGTCTTAATTAAGACAAGTGGCTACTTAATTTAAGTGACCATTCACACTTATCCAATAATAACAGGCTAAATCCACGAGTTATGAAATAACAGCATAGCATTATTATAAAATAATTATTTCTTTTATTTTAGTCGCCAAATTAATATTATTTCTGCTGTGTCGACGAATACCACACCCAACTGTGTTAGCCCTCGCACTGGATCATCGGAATGACGTCATGTCCAATTTCGTCGCCATTGTTTTCGGATATATTGGTGAGTTCTAATGTGACAGTTTGATATACAATAAAACCTCCAAACAATACCCTTAAAGAGGCATTCCGTACAATTTCGATCGTTTCATGCATTTAATACTAGTATACATGTAATACGAATTGTTATAGCTAAAATTGCCCAAAATGTCAGCAAAAAGGTCCCAAACTTTACAGAATAAAAATATTTCCGTTTTAAACGAGTTCAAATAGCCGTCGATAGATTATGTGTTGGCCAACAGCATTGAATGTCGAGTTGCTTCCCTTAGTGTGTAATTGTCGGTGTTGTAATAAATAGCTGCCATGCAGCGAAACATTATTATATAATATACGTGGACAAGTGGTCCAGTGGTGAGATCTACTGATTGCTGATGGTTCTATCCAGCTTACTGTCGGATAAAATGCTTTTCAGTGTTTCCCACCTAACACTAACTTTACTACCTTCAATAACAGTTTTTCGGATGATACTAAAAGGTCCCGCGTATGATTCTATACACCAGGCACGTTAAAAAACCAGGGATGCTTTTGGAGCTGGGACATCTTCTGTACCATGCACAATCCCTCCGTCAAAACAAATGACTAACTTCTGGATACTAGTAAATAACAGCATACACAAATCAATTTGAAAATATTTTGTATCCCACATACAATAAAATATTTCTTTTTAGGTTTAAAGTGTCCGTTTGAGAATGTTGCCCGATCCAATTTCTTATGCAAAGATTGTTTTAATAATTTAACAAAGCGAAGTACAAACGCCCAACTACATTATTTTAGGATCAACGGAAATGCAGGCAAAGGTGCACGCGTATGGTTTGGTTTACCTTGACCCTATAGGCGCCATATTGATTAGTATATACATCATAGCAAACTGGATTATCACAGGATGGGGTGAGTAGTTTATATATATA